>BSBK01002265.1:0-600000 GCA_027943335.1 Chamaecyparis obtusa
GTCTAAGAAGTATTCCATATGAAAATCGAATCTCTAGGAATGGATTAACCCATGTGTACTAGCTAGGACCACGCTTGCTTGGAGGTAATAATATTAGAGCTTAAACCACTTTTTTGTGCATGGAAGTCATGGAAACAAAGTCAAGAGTATCATAATAGTAATACAAAAAGGGAAGTTTTCTATGGTTATGAGCTTGTGCCAATGATACAAGCCATCCCAAGTGCAATCCAATTGGGAATTTTAGAAAATCAAGTAAGAGTTCATCACGGGGATATTACATAAACCAATAAGCAATTCATTTTAAGCATCCATTGGACTAAGAAACTAACCAAGCATCATCAACCAGAATAATACTTCTGTAGATTAATTTCATGGGACCAACAAATTGGCATAGTACCAAGACAACAGTCGAGATTAAGGGTCTTGGAAAGAAGTCTTTTGCAAATTAGAGTGATAAGAACAATGCCCCGATATTACAAAGAGATATGATACTATAACAAAATAAATAATTATTTTGTAATCTTGATGTAAAAGGCTTTGGGTCCTTTCAAAACTTGCTTTTACATAATCAAAACAAAATAAATAACTATGAATCAATCAATTGACTATGAATTGTTATGAATATATAGATTTGTGTCTTTTACACATGATTCCTTATCCTAAGCATATGATATAAGAAAAAAAATACAAATCAATGGAATAGGAATTAACACATGGGGATATATGTATTATGCAATGGAGAGGAGAATAGTTTGGAGGGTGATACAAATCCACAAGGAAGGAGTCTAGATCAGTTGGAATAGAAGAGGGAGATCAATTAACATACAATCTTACTCAGATAATTATTGAAGACGACAGAACATTCGACCAACATATCTGCATATTTGAATTGGCATAGAAAAACATTGTTGAAAGCATTATAAATTGGTTACACACGCATCATAGCATCATTCGATGAAGTGAGAAGGATAAGTTAAGGAAATTGTCCCAACTATCTAAGTTAATTGAAAAAGGGATAGTACAAGTGGGATAGTAACCAATGATTAATATAATTAGATACTGATAATGTATGAAGTCAACATCTAATCAGTAGTTATCATAATGAGATGTGATTTGTAAAAAAGAAAATTAACATAAGGATCAGAATGAAACCGATATGTTATGAAGAAGGACGATTGGTACGAATATCGTATTAATGGACTCACCTTATGAAAGGAAATACTTGAAAATATTTAAAAAGATAAGTATCTCATGTTTTATTAATCTATATGAATTTGCAGTTTGTAATTCATTAAATAATAAATTTTGTTTGCTTCTATCATTTTTATGTTTGAGATAGTTTAGCTTTATGAACTATTCATAATCTATCTTATATCTTCAGAAAGGTCAAGAAGTTGGCGAAATTTAGCTTCTAAGGAAACAAATGATTCAATCAACTTGGACAAACTCGATCATATTGATTGAGAGGAAGTTCACTATTGAAGGTAAAACAATTATGAGATTATAGTAGTGGGAACTCATTGATAGAATTGTTGGTGAGATGCACATTGATATAATCCCTAATTAAGGCATTCCATACATCATGAGACTACAACTCATTGAGATAAACATCATACTAGAGGTCTTTATTATCTTCCCTCAAGTCCAAGAGGGAGTGTTAATGTTGTGGCTTTAGAAAAGATCAAAATGCATCTTATGCTAGCCAATATAACCTTATGAATATTCAGATTATTCATATTGGTTCTCTTAGGAAGGAAGGTATGAAGTGACATCCTACAGTGAAATTGAGTTGAGTATATAAATAGGGTATGCCTTCGTGATAGAGGGAGAAGATAAATGATTTGCATCAGTGGAAATTTGAGGATCTTGATTCAGAGGGAGTATACAATGTTTTGTTAGCTCTCTAAGTAATCAAGAAATTGTAGCAGAGAATTATGATTATTACCATGTGAGAAGGCCATATGCTAGAGGGAGAAGCTAGAAGATCAAATTAAGTTGGCACCCTACGATCTTGGTCATACAAATTCGGAGGAAGTGTACCATGTCAAGATGGTGTATACTTTGTAAGAATTCACCAAGACTATGAGACAGTACAAACAAATGCAATTCAGTGGAAAACAAACGGCCAACATTCTTACCAAACCCCTTGCTAGAAAGAAGATTGTGTACTTTCAAATAACCTTGGTATGTTGAGGAGTAAAGCTGAAAATAAGGTTTCAGCTTCATTGATCCATCATTTTGTATCTTAAATGATTCTTGTCTTTGATAGACAAGTCTAAGGTGAAAGTCTTGGTTTCCACTCTCTAGGATGAGCCATGGTGGATCCACCCTATGAGAAGAGTCAAGGTAAATGTCATATGTGTTACTTTATGGGCACATTCATTTTTTGTTATATTATGATAGGTGACGATCTTTCATATGTGTTGGGTTACTATTGCTAGGTGATGACTTAGATAATAGCTTAACCTAGTGTTAGGTATGACTATGTATTATAGTCACTAGTCCTGACACTGAATTTTTGGAGTTGTTAAATCCAGTTCTGAATTCATCAGGGATTATAACAACATGTGAATCAAGATTAGATTATATTAAGTTGTTGTCCTCGACTGTGCCAAATATCTTGATTGTTATTGCTAAATCTAGTTCTAAATTGGTTGGTGATTGTGATAACTCTTCTATTAGGATGATTACATTATATTAATGTTTCGAGCTATGTCACATATCTTGATATGAAGTTATGTTTTAGTTATCACTAAAATCCAGTTCTGAATAAGTCAGAGATTGTGATGACACCTAGTCAGATCCTCTCTTGCTAAGAGGGAGTGTTAAGATATAGATACAACTACAATCAAATATGGTAATATATATATATATATATATATATATATATATATATATATATATATATATATATATATATATATATATATATATATATATATATATATATATTATATAAAGATAAGTTGATAATTGTATATGTTACAATGTAGTTAATATTAACAATCAGTTATGAAGGGTCATGAATCTATGTAGCATAAGCCACATATGGTCATGACTCTTCACATACATGACTATTCAAAGGATACAAATGCATATCGATGGCTGGTGAAAAGATCAATCACAATGGTAATCTATTTTAGTACAACACTCATATATATATTCTCTATAGGATGATCTTGATTTTACAACACCCACAATTGAAAACATGAAACCTAATAAAAAAAACTACTACATTATGGTTACTGAGTAGGGCTAATTAGGGCATTTTATGGAGTTAATGCCTTGCATAATAGTTACACACTACAAAACTTGATTGGGACAATGGAATTTACAAAGTAAGGAAAGGTGAGAGGATCAATCAAATAATCACAAAAAGAAATACGTTTTGTCAACACTGTTCAAAATCCTATCACCAAGCACAGACACAAGAAATAAAAAAGGGACAAAAGACAAGAAATAAGAAAAATCATTAGGACTATAGAAAAATCATTAAGATTATACAAAATCAAGTTTTAGAAATGGACGGTTCTGATGCTTTGCCATTAAAATAATTCAACATTCATCATTTGGTACTTCTTAGTGTATTTCATTTAAGTATTGTGGAAGCCATTTTATGGGAGAAGAGGAGGATCTACAAGCACTATATGGACTGTGGCTGAATAAGAAAGCATTATATCTGTCATTTGGATGTCTCTTTGCATGGTTTTTACATTGTTGTTGATTTGAACAAGTTCCAAATGTGTTGAAGAAGGTTTGAACATCAATTTCTAAACATTCTTCAATGCTTTGAAAGAGCATTTTATCCAAGATGTATGCTAAAAGAAGCCTCTTATCAAACATGTATGCTAAATGAAGCCTCTAACCACACAACCAATGAATAAGAGTTGATTAAAGAAGGTATATGCACAGGTGACAAACATGTAGATTTGACCAAGCATTACTAGGAGCTAAACCCCGTAAAAAATGGACTTGTGATGATTTTCACAATAGTACATTTGTTGCAGGGTAAGCGCCTAGTATTGCTTAGGAAAATATGCATGTTCATCACCTATGCATATACCTTCTCTAATCACACAACTAATGTATAAAATTTTAAATGCCAATTTCTTTAACAATTCAAATGTCTCAAGTAGATGAGATTCTCAATGGAACTGCTTTGATAACACATAGATACAAATAGGAGATTGGAGTTGATCAATCTTCACCTGTGCATATACAACCTTCACATGTGCATATAAGAGTTTATCAGAGAAGGTATATGCACAGGTGAAAAACATGCATATTTGACCAAGCATTATTGGGAGCTAGACCCAACAACAAATGGGCTTGTGATGATTTTCACAATAGTACATTTGTTGTAGGGTAAGCTCCTAGTAGTGCTTAGGAAAATTTGCATGTTCATCACCTATGCATATACCTTCTCTATTCAACTCTTATATACAGGCAAAGTTGTATATGTTGTATATGTTGTGTGTGTCCATGTGCATGTGTGTGTGTGTGTGTGTGGTTTAGAATTGTGCCCTAGGTCCTCCAAAGTTTCTTACAAGCATTATAAGGAACTTTGTTTATAGTTTGGGCAATTAAAATGTTGATAAGATGTGTTATTGATTTGAGAATGGAGTAAAATGATTTCATTTTGATTTGTTATTGTCTCCATGTCATTATTATATTGTATCATTAACATTTAAGGTAGATGAAGTCGGTTTAGTATCATTGATCCACATGATTTTTGAGGGTATGTGGAGTGTGGTGTGATAGAGAACCAAAGATAATTGTTCCAATTCAATGAAAAGAAAATATTCTTGAAAATAATGTTCTATGTCATGAGGGTTATAGTCATTATAACCATGGCTTTAAACTTGTTTTGAAATGTTTTGTTGATTGGATAATGGTTCAATATGATTTTATATTGATACATTTACATTTCCTTGCAAGTATCTTAAAGTTTCATGAAGATTTGAAGCAACGAATTTAACTTTGTATTGATTGTTCCATAAGAGGGTTTTATGCAATCAACATTTTGGGATTTGAAGTCTCTATTGAATGGATTGACTCTCCCACCCCCATGGTTTTTGTGATTGGTGGATGGAGTCATCATAATGTATTATATCCTTGTATGATAATGTTTGTTGCAGGGATATGTTGGAGATTTGCCATCAAGCCAGTGTTGACTGTATGTTTGTCATTGATCACAACATATGGTAAGTAGCATGCATGGAAGACTTATGTAGTAAGCTTCTAGTATATTTAGCATGGACATGTTATTAGCATGATATCATGGATGCAAAGGTTAACTATTAGTATAAACAGTTATATAGTAGCTTGTGTCAGCAGTGTTCATGACAGAGTTACAGGTAGTATTCTGTGAATGATTGTCTATACAGTTATCATGGAGCCTTACGCATTTGGATATGTGATGGAGACATGTTAATGATGTTACATTCATGGACATAGAGTCTGATGATCAATAGAAGTGAAGTTATGCAGTCGCTATTCACCAATATCAGTTTCATGTGTTTATTTAGAAGAGCCAACATAGATTATATTGGTTCAGGAGTTGTGCCTATCATTTTGGTATGCGCCCTTGGATTTGTGCTTGGAGAAGAGTTATTAATTTTCGGTTAAGAGCGCATGATGTAATTCAGCTCGAGGATAAAGTTTTAGTTACTTTGGTAGAGACGATAGTGTGTAGTGTGCGTCTACATTTATTATTATTGGACAAGTCCCAAAATGTGTTGTGTGCTTAGTAGAGCTAACAAAATCATTATTGGAGTATGTTATGGTTTCTCTAATATGATTTCAAGGTGTTTCTAACAAGATGACTTGATTATATCATTTGGAGGAAAGATATTTATATGCAGTCATTTGTGATTGCTAAGGAGTGGTTCAGAGTTGATTGAAAAGAGCAGAGCATAGTGTGCGAAGTGTTGAGCCATCACAAGAAGGTCTATGTGACCAAGTAAAGAGTTTGTTCTATACATTGGAACTAATCTAGAAAGCAAGTCAAAGTGCAGTTCACCAAGATCCAGATATAGTGTGTATCTGTCATTCAGAAGGTTGTAGCCTTCACCCTTTGAGCAATGTGCTCTCAAATAGTGCATCCTCACCCCTAACAGGGTTAATTGTAAAAGACTCCTAATAGGATCTGACCCTTGACCAGGTCACTATACTAAATGCACTGTAAAGACAACTCCTAACAGGGTTAAGGATCTTCTAACAAGGATCATAATACACTAGTGCAGATTATTAGTGGGTGTCAATTCCCACCGGGGTTTTTACCTATTTGGGTTTCCCCATAACCAAAATATTGGTGTTATGTTCAAGTGTTCTTTCATTGTGTTTATGCTTTATATTTAACTATACTTAATTGGATAAAGAATTGAAACTTGTAGATAATTGATTCACCCCCCCTCCCCCCCCCCTCTCAGTTATCTCTTGGGACTATTCCTAACAATTGGTATCATAGCCAAGTACCTCAAAAAGAAAGTTTAACATCTTGAGGTTGATTAGATGGCATTCTTCAGAAAAGAAATTCCTAAGTTTGATGGAGATAATTATCTTGACTGGAAGAACAAAATGGTGAAACATTTGCAATGCATTGCTTTTGAAGTTTTTGATGTAACTATCAAAGAAGTCAAGATCCCTTCTTTAGAAGACCTTGCAAAGGATGATGCTACTGAAAAGAAAAAGGAATTGTTTCATCAAAATGCCATAGCCAAAGAAGCCCTTATCAGCGCCCTATCTAATAGTGAGTTTTCATAAATAAAGAAAGTAGATACAACCCACAAAATATGGAAGTACCTATAAGACATATTTGAAGGAGACAAACAAGAAAAGGACATGCGCATAAAAACTTGGAAGAAAAGATACAATGCATTAGAGATGCTACCTGAAGAAAACATCAGAGCTTGCAACCAAAGGATTAATGAAGCAGTTGCAAGAATCAGGAACAATGGTGGAGAGATCTTGAAAGAAGACATTATGGATAAGTTGATGACCACTCTCATAGCAGAGTATGAAAACAAGATCAAAATCCTTGATGAGACCATGTAGCTTACATCAAATTTCAAAAGAGAGACCTTGATCAACAAAATTTTTAGCTTTTGATATTTCAAGATTGAAGATAGAACCTAAAAGTGAAACAACCTTCAAAGCATCAGTCCATGGTAAGAAATCTGCAAGCATTTATGGTAATTTTGATGATGATGATGAAGAAAAATCACTAGATAATTTCATTGCTATGATTGCTAAAAGAGAAAGGAAAGGAAAAGGGAAATATGAAGGTCAATTGCCATTTAAATGCTTTTCATGTAATAAGATTGGTCACTTTGCATCTAAATGTCCTACAAGAACTAGAAAGTTCAAAAATGACTACAAGCCTAAGTATTCAAAGAAATGCTACTATGTTGGAGATGGAGTATCAGATGATGATTTAGCTGAAGATGAAATTGGATTCATTGCTATCATAGAGAAAATGAATAATGGAGATGAGAAAGAGGAAGAAAAGTTAGCATTGATCTCACAAGCAGACATAAGGATAGACTAGATCATAGATAGTGGATGCTCACATCACATGACATGTGATAAAGATAGGTTTGTTCATTTAGACAAGTACAATGGTGGCATGGTTAGATTTGGAGATAACACCCCCAAACCCATCATTGGTAGAGGAGCCATCACCTTGGATGGAAAGAACAACATTGATGATGTTCTTTATGTTGATGGTTTGAAACATAACCTACTAAGTGTTGGGCAATTACTTGACAAAGGTTACAGATTGGAATTCAATGGAAACAAGTGCATCATTAACAACAAAGAAGGAGAAATGATTGCATCAGGATAAAAAACTAAAGATAATGTTTTTCAGCTTAATCTAGAAGCAAGTTGTTTTATTGCTAAAGTAGATGATAATTGGTTATGGCACAAAAGACTATGTCATATCAATTTTGATAACATAGTAAAGAATAGCAATGTTAAGGTAGTAAGAGACCTACCTAGCATAGCAAAGCTGGTTGATACTATATGCAAGGAATGTGTAATGGGAAAGCATGTGAGGAATTCATTCAGGAGAAAGCATAACTCAATAGAGAACAAGTTGGATCTGATTCATATAGACCTATGTGGACCAACTCAAACAAGATCATACTATGGTGAAAGGTATTTCATTTTGTTTGTAGATGATTATTCTAGAATGATGTGGGTTGCATTCTTGAAAGATAAGTCAGAAGCCTTTGAGAAATTCAAAATATTCAAAGCTAAGGTTGAGAATGAATTTGGACTAAAGATAAAGTGTCTAAGATTGGATAGAGGAGGAGAATTCGCCTCTGATAGATTCTATGAGTACTGCAAAGAACATGGCATAAAAAGATAGTTAAGTGCACCTAGAACCCCTCAACAAAATGAGATTGCAAAGAGAAGGAATAGGATCATCCTTGATACAGTGTGCACCATCATGATTGAAGGAAAAGTTGCACACACCTATTGGAGAGATGTCATCAATACAACAGTCTATACCATCTATAGAATTCAATTAAGGCCTGGCGCGAACAAGACACCTTATGAGCTATGGTTTGGTAATGTTCCCATAGTAAAATACTTCAAAATCTTTGGAAGCAAGTACTACATCAAGAGGGATGAAGCAGTAGGATAGTTTGATGCAAGAAGCAATGAAGGTATTTTCCTTGGTTACTCTACTAAAAGAAAAGCCTACAGATGTTTCAATTTAAGATTGAAGAAGATCATTGAAAGTGCTTATGTTAAGATTGATGAAAAGTTTATGGTTCAAGAAAAATATCATGATTACTCACCCATGATTGAAGAAGAAACCACACCCTCTACTAGTGAGATAGTTATTGAAGAAATGTTTGACATTATTGATGTGTTATTCAATGACCCTGAGACAAGTACTCCTAAGGCAGATGAAACAGTATCACCTAAAGCTTTGAAGTTCACATCTAGATATCACTCTAAGGATGACATCATTAGAGATCAGAGTGGAAAAGTCACAACAAGATCAAAAGCAAAGAGTTCTGCAAGTAATGAGGCGGTATGTTTACCATCTCAGATTGAACCCTTAAGTGTTGAAGATGCATGCAATGATTCAAATTAGCATGATGCTATGAAATAAGAACTAGATCAGATTATCAAGAATGATACTTGGGAACTGGTCCCAAGACCTAGTGATAAGAATGTGATTGGAACAAAATGGATATTCAGAAACAAGATGAATGGAGATGGTACAATAGTAAGAAACAAGGCAAGATTAGTGTGTAAGGGATATGCGTAGAGAGAAGGCATTGATTATTCAGACACTTTTGCACCAGTTAGCAAATTAGAAGCTATTAAATTGTTTCTAGCTTATGCAACATTCAAAAACTTCAAAGTTTATTAGATGGATGTTAAGTCAGCATTCTTGAATGGTGAATTAAAAGAAGTATACATTGAGCAGCCAGAAGGATTTACCCTATCAGACAGATCTGATATGGTATGTAGATTGAAGAAAGCCATCTATGGACTTAAGCAAGCCCCTAGGGCTTGGTATGAGAGACTTGATGGATATCTAACAAAATTTGGATTCAAGAAAGGAGCAGTAGACTGTAATCTATTCATAAGAGAGACATTTGAAGGTTTACTACTTGTAGCTATATTTTTTGATGACATTATCTTTGGAGGTAATGAAAAACTAAGTGCTGAATTTGATAAGGAGATGCAGAGTGAATTTGAGATGAGCATGATTGGACCTATCAAATACTTTTTGGGATTAAATGTGTAGTAGACATAGAAAGGAATTTTCATTAATCAGTCCAAGTATGTGAAAGAGATATTAAAGAAATTCAAGATGGATGATTGCAGGCCAATACAGACACCTATGATAATTGGATGCAAGCTTACAAAAGAAGATGACTCACTAGCAGTAGATAAACATTGTACAAGTCTATGATTGGCAAACTCATTTATCTTACTCAAACTAGACCTAATATTTCTAATGCAATTGGCATAGTTGGAAGATTTGCAGTAGAGCCTAAACAAAGTCACCATATGGTAGTAAAAATGATATTTAGATACTTGCAAGGTACTATAGACTATGGTCTATGGTATCCTAACTCAGAAAATGTTGAACTTCATGTGTACATTGATGCAGATTGGGTAGGATGCGCTGATGATAGAAAGAGTACATCAGGAGTAGTGTTTCTTGGTGACATAATTGTCACTTGGACAAGCAAGAAGCAAAATTGTATCTCTTAGTCAATAGCAGAAGTGGAGTATGTTGCAGTAGCCTTGAATTGTTCTACAATTGTTTGGATCAAGCAGATGATAAAGGATTTTGGAATTTAGATTGATTATCCTATTGTAATTCATTGTGATAACACCAGCACTATCAATATGTCAAAGAACCCTATGATGCATGCAAAGATAAAACACATCGAGATCAAGTATCACTTCCTAAGAGAGAAAGTGGTAGAGAAAGAAGTTAAGGTGGACTATGTGAGTACTAAAGATTAGTTAGCAGACATATTCACAAAGCCCTTGCCAAAGGATACTTTTGAGTATCTTAGGGAGAAGTTGGAAGTAATTCCCTTCCCTGATTCTACTTAGAAGAAAGAAGAAAAGGCATCAGTCCTCAGGGACTGATGGATGGTTGACTACTCTACTTTAGGAGTAGTACCAGTGCTTAAACTAATGGGTGCCCTTTGTCATTGATGTCAAAGGGGGAGTAATATATATTCATGAAAAATAGAAGTAAAGAAAGGAGTAATATACTAAGGGGGAGTGGTATTCAGTTATGAAAGTAGTTCAATTGAGGAAATGGAGAATGTTATAAAAGAAATGTTTATTTGGATTGGTGGAGTTTTTCATTCCATATGTTGTCATCAATGCCAAAGGGGGAGATTGTTGGAGATTTGCCAGCAAGCCAGTGTTGACTGTATATTTATCATTGATGACAACATATGGTAAGTAGCATGTGTGGAAGACTTATGTAGTAATCTTCTAATATATTTAGCATGGACATGTTATCAACATGATATCATGGATGCAGAGGTTAACTGTTAGTATAGACAGTTATATAGCAGCTTGTGTCAATAGTGTTCCTGACAGAGTTACAGGCAGTGTTCTGTGAATGATTGTCTGTAAAGTTATCATGGAGCCTTGCACATTTGGATATGTGATGGAGACATGTTAATGATGTTACATTCATGGACACAGAGTTTGATGATTAGTAGAAGTGAATTTATGGATTCACTATTCACCAGTAGTAGTTTCATGTGTTTATTCAGAAGAGCCAACATAGATTATATTGGTTCAGGAGTTGCACCTATCATTTCTGTATGTGCCCTTGGATTAGTGCTTGGAGAAGAGTTAGTAATGTTTGGTTAAGAGTGCATAATGTATTCAACTTGAGGAGAAAGTTTCAGTTACTTTGGTAGAGTCGACAGTGTGTAGCATGTGTCTACATTTATTATTATTAGACAGGTCCTAGAATGTGTTGCATGCTTAGTAGAGTTGACAGAATGAGTATGTTATGGTTTCTCTAATATGATTTCAAGGTGGTTATAATAGGCTGACTTAATTATATCATTTGGAGGAAAGATATTTATATGCAGTCAATTGTGATTGCTAAGGAGTGGTTCAGATTTGATTGAAAAGAGCAAAGCAGAGTGTGCAAAGTGTTGAGCCATCATAAGAAGGTCTATGTGACCAAGTAAAGAGTTTGTGATATACATTGGAACTGATCCAGATAGTAGGTCAAAGTGAAATTCACCAAGATCTAGATATAGTGTGTATCTATCATTTAGAAGGTTGTAGCCTTCACCCTTTGAACAGTGTGCTCTTGGACAGTGCATCCTCACCCCTAACAAGGTTAATTGTAAAAGACTCCTAACAGGGTCCGACCCTTGATCAGGTCACTATACTAAATGCATTGTAAAGACAACTCCTAACAGGGTTAAGGATCTTCTAACAAGGATCATAATACACTAGTGCAGATTATTAGTGGGTGTCAATTCCCACTAGGATTTTTACCTATTTAGGTTTCCCCATAACCAGAATATTGGTGTTATATTCAAGTGTTCTTTCATTGTGTTTATGCTTTATATTTAAGTATACTTAATTGGATAAAGAATTGAAACTTGTAAATAATTGATCACCCCCCCCTCTTAGTTATCTCCTGGGACTATTCCTAACAGGATATGCCAAGGTGGAGGAGAGGCCACATATAATAGTGGTAAATTGCTGATTGAAGAGTGCATCGAGTTGCACCAGTCATTGTTTGAGAAAATACTCTTAATTAGGAGGGTATTTTATGTTGGATCTTGTGTTGGGGGATCCTTAGAGATGTGTTAGATCTCTTGGGAGGATCTGGAGGAGTTTGGAGGAGCCATTTCTAGAAAGCCCTATCCTAGGAATGAGAGTTTCATACCTTGGATGCTTTGTTGATTGGATAAATGGAAACATGTTTATTTTTAAATGGAATTCACCAAGGAGTACCATTAGAAACATTGACCATTTACAATCATGAACAATAAACCTAAATCAGATAGCTCATTTTTTTATTAGCATGTGTAGTCTCGCAATATCAACAAATGTGTAGTCTCAGAACTATCCATTTCTCTATGTATATGAAAAATGAATGAAATATCAAGCTAAAATAAAGCATTAAACAAAATAGTATTCCACACAGACTGAATCAAATATACCATCAAAAGAAGGTGAACTCCACAATTGGCACAAATTCAGGGCCTAATTTATCAAGAACAACAAACAATGTGGAACCCCACAATCAAAAACATGAAATCTAATAAAAAACTACTTCCTTACGGTTACCGAGTAGGGCTAATTGGGGCATCTAATGCAGTTAATGCCTTGCATAATAGTTGCACATTGCAAAAATTGATTGGAACAATAGAATTTACAAAGTAAGGAAAGGTGAGAGGATCTATCAAATAATTACAAAAAGAAACACTCTTTTTCAACACTGCTCAAAATCTTTTCACCAAGCATAGACATAGGAAATCAAAAAGGGACAAAAGAAAAGAAATAAGAAAAATCATTAGGACTATAGAAAAATCATTAAGACTATACAAAATTAAGTTCTAGAAATGGACGGTTTTGATGCTTTGCCATTGCAATGATTGAGCATTCATCATTTGGTACTTCTTGGTATATTCCATTTAAGTATTGTGGAAGCCATTGTATGGGAGAAGAGGAGGATCTACAAGCACTGTATGAATTGTGGCTGAATAAGAAAGTAGTATATCTGTCATTTGGATGTCTCTTTGCATGGTTTTTACATTGTTGTTGATTTGAACAAGTTCCAAATGTGTTGATGAAGGTTTGAACATAAATTTATAAACATTCTTCAATTCTTTGAAGACCTTTCCATTTTACTGTCATGTATACTTCAATGCAACAGTCACAATTTAATTATTTTTCTTATAACTATTTTGATTTTATTTTAGAAGGAAGGCATGCCATGGAGTCTTAGGCCTGGAATCCATGAAATGATGTCTATGTAAAATTGTATTATATCACACTAACCTTTCATAAAAAGAAAAGTGAATGACATGGGTGTGCACTAGTGGAATTGTGAAGAAAACTTGAAGAAAATACATGGACAAGTATTGCAGTGAGCAATCTGGAAAAAAAAGGGGCACATTTTTTGATTTGAAGTGTCAAGATAGGTCATAAAAATGGTGAATACATTACCAATTTGGAGGGAAGGTGTTTGGAAGTCAGAGATTTGAAAAACCCTATATTTAAGGGTTTATAAGGGGTGATTTGGGGATTTTGGTGTTGTAGAAGCCATAGGTTGAAATTGAGTTGATATTTCTTTAATTAGGTTCATTTTATAAGACTTATGAATATTTGAGGTCTTGGGGATAAAACCATCTTATAGTTTCTTTGTTATTTGGACTCATTTCTATGCATTGGTGAGGGTACAATGCTAGGATAGTACTATTTGGTCCAAAGGAACTGGGGGTAAGCTTGGGATATGTTGAAGTATTTCAAAATGGGTGTCTAGAAGTGAAAAGTACTTGTCTTGTGTTTTGGAAGGATTCAGAGTTATAAGTCATTTAGTGTTGCTAGAGGGCTACAAGTAGGGCAATTACACCTTTGAGGTAGTTTGGAGAGTTGGGTGTATTGGGTGTTGCCTAGAACCATAAAAAACTATTGATATGCTAGTGGTTCAATTTTAGGAGGAGCTTATCTCTAGGCTAGATATTCTCCATGTTGACATGGTGTTGGAAGATTTAAATAAGATGGTAGATCCAAGTCAGGGGTCTTAGGTGATTATTAATTAGATTGAGGAAATAGAGATATGGAGACTAAGATTTTGTAGATCCAAAGAAGTAGGGTTAAGGGTGCTCCAAGCATAAATGACACACACATTAGAACTTAAATAGTATTAGAACTTTGTTATTGTGGAACCTTCAAGACCTTAATGTGATTTTTATATACTCGTCAACTAGAGAACAACATATCCTTCATGAAAAAGTCTCCATTTTATTATTAGAACAAGCATTTCCTATTTGTTGACTATCACAAATCATACTTGTTAAACAATGATATAATGGATACTATATTTTATCTAAGTTTAGATACTAAATATATTAATGCAAAAATTTACAAGTGAATTATTATAGAAGAGATCAAATACTTGTTGTGGTATATAATTATTGTTGTGATTGATTATAACCCACAAAAAGTATTGACATACACACACACACACACACACAGTCATGACTGTACGTGGCTTATGCCACGTAGGGTCCCTACGTAACACAACCATTAATCTTAATTGTCAATTACATACCAACTAATATTTGTGTCGATAACAATTATCGAATGTTGTGTATTATTATTGAGGGTTAATAATATATATTGTGTGTAGTGTTATCAAATAGCTTTCCTAATATTATGCATTGTGTAATTCAAAATATATCAAAACATTGATATATTTCCAAAATTTGATGTATTTTATAGATTCTTTGCATTTAAATAAAATACAGATGTTTCATTTTCTTACCATATTTGAATCTTCTATGAATTTGAATTTTTAGTTGTTGATTTATATATTAGTAGCAGTTAATAGTTTAGACCATAGTGTCCCTATCCTCGAAGCTAAATTTCCTAGTGATATTTCTTTTGAGTAGGGATAGTACAAATATCAATTGGTATGTAATCACAAATTAAGATAAGTTTGTGAGATTACCAAGAAAGCCAATAAAACTAAAAGATAAACACAAATAGAACACATAACATGACACACAAAAATTTACAGCGGTTCACCTTAAAAAGGCTACGTCCACTATCAATAGAGATTCTCTTATTTTTATTATCTTAGTACACACTGGTACATTTACCCACAACAACAAATATATAGAAAATCCTAGGAATAAAACAAATGCATGCCAAGAATAAACGGTTATTCAAGTAGTCATTACATGTAGGAAGATGCTACCGTTACATGCAGGGAGATGTTATTGTTACATAATAAGGCAACCATTATAGAGTTGGGCTTCATCGCACCAATAATAATGGTGAATCACCTCGATCACGATGCATTTCAGAGGAACATCAAAATATGAGATTTGATGAGGATTCAAAAAACAATCATGGACCCTATTGAAAATGCCATTGTAATGTGGAGGTGAGATGCCATTTTTATGTCAGAAATAGGGTAAGATTTGTTTCATATTTCATTTTTGCAAAATGGGTCAAACCTAGCTAAGATCCCTATTTTCATTAACTAAATAAATAGAAATAATTTATTCTTTAATGAATTCTTTCAACTACCATAGCTGAGAATTTTTTTTGAATAAACAAAGAAGATTCAGAGTGAATTTTTTTAGAAAATTCATGCACCTCTCCAAATGTAGTGGAAAAATAAAGAAAGACCTTCAAGAATTTTGCAGTAATCCATGGGGGCATAGTGAAGATGCAAAGGGGGCTTGGCGGGTGTGGGACACTGACTTTGCTCTTGCCACGAGAATAATGAAAAAGTGATGTTCTTTTTTTTTAAGTTATGACCGTGTTCATCAAACTTTTCACTAACATGGGAATGGTCATAATTTCGATGAACATGGGCATGGATTAAAAAAAATCAAAGTTTTCCTTCTACAATATACTATTTGCTAGTTGGTCAAAAATTTTGGTCAAAATTTGGTGTCAAATCTATTAGTGTGAGTTCAACTCCTCAATCACAACCAATCAACCCACAAATCAGGCAATCCTGATTGAAACCTCTAAATATATATATAATGAGATCCTTTTCTCATATTTTGGAAACCACACACACTTTGAATTCTTATGATGGCACACTTTGAGCTCAATACTTAGAGCCCAACATTGTATAGAGAAGGAGAACAATGACATAGGACTTTTGGTTTGCAAATTCATTTATTTATTTTAATTCATTTCATTATGATTGAATGATTATGCATGTTGTTTATTTGCTTCCTCTTTCAATATTGGGATACTAATTGCTTAACAAATATCTTTATGGTTAAAATTTTGATGTTATTGTAGGTATTATAGATCCTTATGACCATGATTACAAATGGTGAGCCTGACGTGAAACACTAATCCTTGAAAATTTTGACTTTTCTCTATTCTACACATATACAAATGTATCTTGATATAGATATAGGTTGAAACAATGCACTTGTCTACTCCAATCAACACACTTACATTGTTCAATTGATGTAGTCGATAGGTAGTAGAGACACACACATATTTTGACAACGACGCACTCATGGAAATAGAATGACACATACATAGCTCACTTGCAACACACACCTTTGATATTCATTTCTATTATGCTATCAATGATTTTGTTGTCTGGATTATTATATCTATTGGTTTTTGTGTTTATTATTTTGATGATCGGCTATTTTTCTACATTTTGGAATATTGGTGCTTTAATATTTTTAATCAAAATACTATTATTTTCCTACCTCGGGTTTCTATTTTTTCATAGGTGACAAAATGAAACAATGCATTTTGTAGATGCAATCGCCATACTTGACAAATTTAATTGTTGCACATGCTACACACTTTTGTCGTAGATAATTGACTAGATCACTACACTCACTATATAGGGTCATCACATCACTTTTCCAGGAAGCAACAGACAATACTATGTATCAGCACACTTGCATAATCAAAAAATTGCACTTGACTATCATAAAACTTCTATTTTTCCTTTAATTTTGTCTCTCTATTGTAAAATGACACATTTGCACTATAAATTATCTCCTTAGAAGTAGAAATTGGAGGACTTTTCAATGCATGTTTGGGAAAGGTATTTAGAATCTCTAAAAATTTCAATTATCATGATACTAACCCTAGTGCACTCAATAATTACCAAGACTAATTGCTAGGTTTTTAGTACTAACTTTTTCTTTGTAGCTTATGGCATGGAAATAGGGTTAAATTTTTTAAACTAAAAGATCAATTCATCTTTCTTTTAGTGCACCTAAAGTGAATAATGTATGAATACACATCAAAATTTCATCTTTCAGTTTGGTTCTTAAAATTGATGTGGGGGTTAAAAATTTAACAAGGAAAAATACATTTGAGATTGGTGCATTTAAAACTAGACAAGGTAAATCTCATCTAGTTTAGGGCTTAAAAATGAATCCATGTGCTTGTATGGATGATAGAATAATGAATATTGAATCTTTGGTGCTTAATTTGATTAACCTAGTGTCTTGAGTGTTTGGTGCACTTGCACATTTTGTTATATTAAAAACCCTTTTTTCTTTTTTAGAGAGGCATGTCTGGGGGTGCACTTAACCTTTAGGGGATGACCACAAACTAGCAAATCCATCTGGTTGGTATAGAAGCAAGACTATAAGAAAACTTTGGTCAAGTATATCTAACCAAGCATGGATGAGGCATGTTGATGATAGCCAATATTAGGTGAACATGCCTAAGAAACCAACATGGTCAACTAGATACTTAAGTGTCTCACACACATACAAATTGATTAAGTAGACTCCACATATCAAACTAAAACCTTATTAATTAGAGGCCACCCAGTTCACATCTAAATCATTGTCTTATTATAGTGTGAGGGAAGGGAAGAATCTCCCCCCCACCCAAGATCCCCATCATATGTGTCCCAAGGTATTGTGTTAGTGAAAGAGATCTTCATTAGCACAACAAACATACATAGAAAAGGGCAAAAACACTAGCACCTTTAAGAGGAATTTCATGTTCTAGTTATGTGACATGGTTGTGTGAGTTGATGAGCATCCAAGAAATGGACCTATAACATTACAATTGAGGCCAATTTTACCTTAGATTAAATTGACTATATCTATTTTTTATCGTGCCAAACCTTGTGAAAGCTTGCAACTTGAAAAATTTGTTGAGCATACATTGATCATTTCCTTTTTGAGTCAATCATACATCTATATATTGAGTGTGTGATTATGGAGTTTGTACACATCTCCAAACTTTTTCCTACACAACACAGGTCCTACAACATTTTCCTATAACAGAGCAAAATGAATTAATACTGGTTCTACAATATTGTCACACACAAAGCAAACAAAACTAAAATAGGTCAAAAAAACAATATTCTACTGATCTTTTACCTTGAAATTATGTGATCAACATACCTTTGCACATTAGTTGATATCTTTCATTTTAGTGTGATTCTTGCATTTAGAGTGTAGAACCTTTCTTTATCTTGCATAGTTATCATTTCACTTCGAAAAATCTAAAAATCCCAAAAACATAGCTTGCATATCTTAGGGTTAAAATATTACACTTCCTAGAGTCATTTTCCAAATTAGAGGGTGCATTTTCCTAGGACATTCCTATAGTGGTCTTGCATATTATCTTGTCTTTGTTGAAATTTTGATCCACATCTTTATCTACTTGCCTTGTCTTAGGCATTTATCATTATGGTTAACATTTGTCTTAGACAAACATTATTTCCAGAATTTGTCACTTAATTCTTTTGTCCTACCTTTTTGGAGTTAAGATAGTCCTCAAAATCATTTAGGTATTTCCTTAGATGGTTTACCTTTGAACTTTCTAAAATCTCTCTTAGCGTATATTACTTGCACCTTAGGCATCATTCTAGTTGTTCATTCCTAGTTTGCAATAGCATCCCAAAATAAAAATAAAAAAAAAATAAAAATTAGTTTCCCTTATTATCTTTGCACTTCCAAAATCAAAATTTCAAAGAAAATAAGTCGAGTCTTAATTTGATTTCCCTAGTTGTCTTGCATTTACCTTAGTCATAGAGTGCATTATTTCATATGTTGAACACACAATCCCATAAGAGTAAAGACAAAATGAACCTTAACAAGGACCCAAATGATGTTCCCACCAGTGACATTGACTTTGTGCCAAGTACTTTGACACTATATTTCAAGAACCTTAAGACAATGTTGCGCTATGAGAAAATAAAAATTGATATTTCACAATTACTTCCCAAGAAAGAGCTCTCATACAAGGAAGTAAGGGATAGATACACATGAGAATAGGTTGATAATGGCTTACATGAGTAGTAGTTAATGACAGTTGTAGAGTCTATAATGGAATCTAATCCAAATCAGTAGTTTCACATGCTTACACAAAAATGTGCTAAGTTAATTCTCGTTGGACTCAACACATCCACCATAATAGAAGACATAACCATACCATCATCTTTGGTTGCCTCAAAGGCACATCTTCCACTTACTTCTACCCTACCATCTGGAAATACTGTACAAAGTGCATCCCAAGTTACCACATCTTCCACTACACTTGGGATCTAGTACAACAATCCCTTATTTGACAACTTTCCACCCACATCTAGTGCACTCACTACCACAATGATACCTTCCATATTGGCCTTGACCCATCTAAAGGGTACCTCATAAGCAATGATAAGAAGCTTGTCTAGTATGGCTCCCCAAGGTTACAACCCTAGTGGTCCCCAACTTGGTGTGCCACTGAAGCAAAGAATCCACCTACTAGGGGTACCTCAACAAAAACCTCCATGTGTTCCTCAACTAGGTGTTCCTTCTAATCCAGAGAAACCCCAAATTAGTCAAGGGGTGCCTCTGGCTAATCTTGATTATTCAATAATTATTGCTAGCATGCACCTCAACAAATCCTAGCACCTCAATATATCCCAACACCTTAACATGTCCTACCACTTCAACAAATCCTATCACCTTATTATTGTTGGCAATTTGGCTGAGTAGGACATCATGATGTTGTCATTATGGCAACATATATTCAGTATTAAGACTGCATGATCTGAGGATGAAGTTTTGGATGAGAACTTAATAAATTTTTCTAAGTATAGCAATGTTTATCTATCTATGTTATACAAAAATGTCAAGTAGGAGTGGTTGCAGAGTGGGAGTGAGCAGAGTGGGTGGAGTCCTTGGCTGTGATGAAGAGGAGGGCACATCAGAAAATGAGGATGGTGACCCAAGTGGGGGTCTACAGGAGTACTTGGTGGGGGGCAGTTGCATTCACGTCTGGTGCTCCCGTCGTTCTCCTAATAAGGTTGTTAGGATTTAGGCTCCTTGCAACGACAATGATTTGGGGGGGGGGGGGTTCTTTCCCTCTTTATTTTGGAATGGAGGCTACCCTTGTCTCATCAGAAGGTTTGTGATGGTGAGCGACTGCTTTGGGTCCTTCTCTGGGATCTTGTTGTGTTGGACTGTTCCTGGGAACCTCACAGGTGGGCCTCTTTTTGGGTTCCACTGCTTCTTTCATTTGTGTGGGAGAGGGGTGTTTGTTCGTTTAGTGTGGCCCCATGTGGGATCCCTATTAAGGTGGGGTTGCACAAAAATGCTCTTTGGAAATTGTTGGTTTCTCATCTTCATTACTCCTCTACTCTGCTTCCTATGGAGGTGGAAGCATGTTCTAAGGTGAAGGTTTCTTTCCCTCTTAACACCTCTTTCCTGCTTTCTGTAAAGGTGGAAGTTCCTTTTGAGATGGAGGCTCCACCTATTGAAGTGGCTAGTAGCTAGATGGAAGAGGTGGGTTTGGGTATTGTTGGTGAGTTTGGCCATAGTTGGAGGGCTCTGTTTCTGCCAAAGATCTTTGATGGTTTTATCTTTTTCCTAGAAAGTTGTAATTTGGTGGCGAGGGGAATCTTCTTCTTCTCCATTTATTTGTTAAAGGTTAGGGGAGCCTTTCAAAACCCTATAGTGCTCAGCCTTTTCTAGAGAGTCCTATTTTTGCCAGAGATCCTTGATTGTCTTTTCTTTTTTCTAGCAGATTGTGACTTGGTAGTTTGGGGAGTCATCCTCATTCCCATTTAATTGTTAATGGTTGGGGGAGCCATTCAAAACCCTAAATACTATGGTGCAGCTGAAGATTTTATAGCTCATATTTTTAAGCTGTTGTTTCATCTTTGGTATGGTCATGATAGAGTGGATTGGTCTATCTGCCAGATCTATTGATTGTTAAATCCCATTTTAGTTATGAGAGCCATCAATAAGGTTGGGGGAGCCTTTCAAAACCCTGATGGTTTGGTGTAGCTGAAGCTTTACTTGCACAATTATGTGAGCTGTTGTTTTATGAAGTCTGGTTATGGGAGCCATCAAAACCCTTATGTTTGGTTTAGGTAGCCTGAAAACCCTAGATATTTGGTGATTCTATAAGGTGCTGGTTTTACACTATAGGTCTCGGTAGCTTGAGCCTTTCTGAGTATCTTTTTTCTAGTTGTTGTTGTATTGTTGGGTTTGTTCTACTGGTAATTCTACTAGAAATATGTGCTGGGGGGTTCTATAAGGTTTATCTTGTTCCCTAGCTATTTCACTTTGGTTTGAGCTAATTCTTCCTACTTTTAATCTTAGGGTTATAGTTCCCACCAAAAACTAATTGTATATGGTTTTGGGGCCCATTCAAAACCTGCTTTTACCTTAATCACAAATGTTTATTTGTCTACATAGAGACTACTTTGATCAACAAAGTTCACAAAATTATTTTCAGTGCATGCGAACTTGAGCAAAGATTATATGATGTATGTTGAAGCTACATCTAAGAGTGCAAGATTGTACGACATGTATGGACATAAATATTAATGTTTTATAGAAACAATATTGAGTCGACCAGAAAGGGCGATGATTAGTAAAGGATTATTTTGAGTTAAGGGATTATTTTGTTTATCAAAATAATGACTTAACTAATTAGGGATAACATCCTAGATGTTAACCCTAAGACAAAAATAGTTAAGATTATGTTTTGATAACATGGAAGTTGACTGGTAAGCTATATTTGAGATAACTGGTATAAAGGAAAGTATTATGTAATGCAAAGTTGAAAGAGACTAATGTGAAGTTGTGAGAAAGATTTTGTAATAATGTATTGATGTTGTATTATGTGAAATCTGATATATGATCAGACTAGCGTGAACTGATATCAAGTTTTGTGAAGAGCCTACAAGCTAGATCAGAATATTAAAGATATTTAGCAACAATAAAAGGTTTTTGTATTCTATCTTTTGTACTAAAGATTATTATTGTATATTGCATGTTTGGGAAGTGGGTTCATCTTGCATAAATTCATATTTTTTAATACCAATTCCTAATTGGGTCGAGGCTTATAACAAGGCCTAAAGTCCTCTAACAAGGATCGAGACACTATACAAATGTAATAGACTCCTAATAGGGTCAATATCTTTAACCAGATACTTTTGATTTGTGGATCATTTGTGGGTATCATCCCCACCGGGGTTTTCCCTTGGATAGGGTTTCCTCAAGAACAAACATGGTGTTATGAGTTCTTTTATTTTATGGTTGTGTTTATTATTCAGTTTATTTAGTTTGATTTCTTATGCAAGTTACAAGTTAATTACATATATCCATAAGTGGGCAAAAGTAAAAGTTTGTGAAATAATGATTCACCCCCCCTCTCAGTATTTCCTATTTCTAACAATTGGTATCAGAGCACAATTACTCAGAGAAGGCCTAAAAAATTGAGTAAGATCTCTATGGATATGGATCAGTTGCAGAAAAACCTAGAAGAAGCTCTTGAGCAGATTGATATTCTTACTGAAGAAAGAGATACTTTGAAGAACAAATATGAAAGTGCAAATGACTACATTGAGAAACTAAAAGACAAGATAGAAGATCTTAAATCAAAGAAAGAACCTATAAATTAGATCAAGGATAGTGATGAAGTTTCAAAACTGAAAAGGGAAAATGAGATCCTAAAGTGTGAACTAAAGATTGTAGATCTAAAGTTAAGCTTGAAAGATGATAATAGAAAAGTTGAATCAGATATGAAGTTTGAAAATGCAAATCTAAGGTCTAAACTTACCAAAGTAACATATGAACTTGAGTCTACAAAGTTGTAGTATGCTGAACTTGAGAAGTACAATACAATTGCGAAAGGAGAACTAACTCAATCCAAGCAACATCTTGAAAAATTATATTCTAGCAATGAAAAGATTAATGAACAAATTTCTTATTAGAAACCTTATGATAAAAATGGTCTTAGATATTTTGAAGAAAAAATCTCAAAGAAGACTGGAGAATATAAAGAACTAGATCCGAAAATTCAGCAACCTAAGGACAAAGAAGAAGAAAAACAAAACAAATTTGAGTCTAACCAATATGAAGATGTACCTAAACAACCTAAGCAAGATGAATCACCTAAAAATGTGAAATGAATTCAAAGGTATATGTTTTACATGCAATTCATTTGGACACATGAAAAGAGATTGTACATGTAAGAAATTCAAACCTATCTTTGGCTATTTTTATAATTGTCATGGTTTTGGTCATAGAGCTATTGATTGTAAGAAACCTAGATCTAATAATAAAGACAATAGTAGAATGTTTAGAAATACTAACCCTGCAGATAAAAGACCTACTAGAGCAAAAAACAATATAAGAAATAGAGTTATGTGTTATAGATACATCAATTTTGGACATGTTGCCAGAAATTATAGATCGCAAATTAGTCAGTCGGGACCGAGATATGGAAACAATGTCACAGTTTGTCAGATTTGTAATAACATGGGTCACACAACAAGATATTGCAGAATGAACAACATGAGGAATCCTAATCCTAGAAGAAATGTGAACTACACCAGAAGAAATATGGATATTGATAATAGTAAAAAAGGAAATAGCGGTAACATGGAAGAAGTAATATTTGTCAAAGCTACAGATCAAGAAAGTGCATCCACAATATTAGGAAGTTAGTCACGTGAAGCATTTGAAAGTAAGTTGGAACCATTTTTGAACCCATCTCAAACTGACTGAGCATCAAATTTAATTAATTAAGAATCAAATTAAGCACCATAATAGCATAGAATTTAACATAACTTGAATCAAGCCTTGTGAAGTTAATATGTGATAGAAAGTGATGTAAGGAATCTATGGTTAAGAGCACATATAATTCTGAGCATGTATGAGAACACACAAAGCGAAAGAAGTTTGTAGACAATAAGGAACAACTTTTTGGCATGAATACACTTATGCAATTAATGTGATGACAATGTCTTGAAGGATTTGATAGATAAAAGTGGTTTATTGGATATCATTCGATCATTCATGAGTTTACAAGAGTTTTAGAGAGCCAGTCAGTAAAGATTGAAAGTAGTTTGAAGGATTTGGAGATAGATTCTCGCCAGATCTATGTGGAAGCCCTAAATCATGATTCTAAGGTATTTTACGAAGTGCTTACTATTAGAATAATTTTTTTTAGTGCAATCATGGATATATCCCTAGTTCACAACATTAAGGAAACACCTAGACCTAAGGTGAGAAGGGAACCAATAGAACCTACTGAGGATGATCCTATCTTAGCTTTATCATCTATACCAGATGGAGTATTACATTTGGAAGATGTAAAAGGATACTTGAAGTGCAAATTTGAGACTATAGGAGACAATAGCATGGCTGAAGAGTATGATAAAATCTACAACAAGGACATGACCTATAAGGAAGGGTATAAACATTTAGGTCAACTAGATATTATCAAGTATATGTTTCACTATGAGTTCTAGAATGATGAATGGAATAAGATCATTTTAAGCAGAATTCATAATGGAAAGTTTTGGTTGGATGATAGAGTAATAGATATCACAGTTGATTTGATTCACAAAGTGACAGGTTTATCCAATAAAGGTGTAATTCCTCTAAATAAGAAAAATGTGAAAAAAATAGTCCTAGATAATGTTATACAACTGAACATGGACCTCTAATCCAGCTATAAACACAACATAGTCATTACTCGATCATCGAATCATGAAATTGAGTATGAATTAATCATTCACATGATTCTATCGATTCGACCTGTTGCCTTCTAATTAACTGGGGTGTTTGAATTACTCTTAGAACAAGAGTCAACAACCATAAGATCAAGCTAATACGAAGGATTTTAAAAGCTTGAAAGATAAGCAAATTTGCAATTTAAACTAAAATGAAGTGCAATTTATCTAAGAGCTTGAAAGAAATATGAAGATGCAAGTTAATCTAAAAAGCTTTGAAAGAAGTATGAGATTAATCTAATAGCAATAAGAAAATTACTCTACTATGAGAATGCAATTATTCTAAATAAAGATTAAGCTAATTATGCAATGAAAACTTGAAAATATGAAAATGAGACTAAAATTTGCTATAGTTTAGTTACTCTTGCCTTCTTTTGAATGAGGGAGAAGGTTCATTATATAGACAAGCCTGGGAGAGGAATGAAGAGGTTCTTCAAATGAAACGAGTGACTCTTCATTCCAAATTGAGATAAATATTGGAAGATTTATTTAATTAAGAGAATGAATTATTGCCACATATGGGTGACCTTTCGAGTAATTTGAATTATTAAATTCAAATAAAGAGGTGTCCATTCAAATAACTAAATAGGATTAATTCCTTTTATGCGTATTAGCTAAAGGGGGTGGATTTTAATTTAATTTAAAGCACTTAGGACTTTAGAATTAAATTAATTTATCACAGGGATTATTTAGCTAATAAAGTCGAATACTGAGGAATTAATTATAGTGTGAGATTAATGCAAATTTAGGTTTTTACAATTGACATCAAGTCAAATAAAGTTAGGTAGGAGAGAGAAATTGCCTAGTAAAATAGGACTTTGAAGATGTAAAATTGAAGAAATGCACCAAAATTGATTGAAATTATTAGGTGCCAATTTTGGGGTATTACATTTGCCCCTCTTTGGATTGATGTGTGAGCAACATGTTGATTCAAAGAATAGTCTGATGCGATAGATGAGATTTCAAGATTATCCCTAGAATGAAGCTTAACCCTTGGAAGTCAAGGTTAGGATGCCAAGACATCAAAATAGATCAAATTGCAGAACCACCTCCAGAATGAGGCATGATTCTCTGAAGTCTAAGTTAGATTGCGAAGACAACGGTCTAATGACAACTTGAGAGAAGACCAAAATTAGGGTTAGATTGCCCCAATACCGATTAATCGAATGATGACAGATGCAGACTTAGGACTAATCTCTAGAATTAGGGTTAGATTTCCCCAATACGAAGCTTAGCCTTCCAAGACCCGGGTTAGATTTCCCAAATAACGATCCAAAAGAGATTTTGAGAGCCATCTCTAGAACGAAGCTTGACTCCCAGGAATTAGGGTTAGATTACCCCAATACCTAAAAGATTTCGAGAACCATCTCCAGAACAAAGCTTGATTCCCAAGGATCTAAGTTAGATTGTTCAGATACCTAAGAGATAGATGACAAGATGACAAGATGCAAGGCACAAAGATTCCCCTCAGTGAAGAGATGCCCCAAGTGGTGAGGACTTTGATTTAGATTAGATTGATAAGAGACTGGTTCAACAAGATTTGAATGATGTAATCATCCTGCCCCCTCGGGAGTGAAATCAAAAGATGACATATCAAAAGGATGATTAACAACAAGAGGTTGCAAAAAAGAAGCAATCAGACTAGATTCAAGGAGTTGCATAAACAATTTAAAGCAGTTGGGAGGTCATGTTGACCAAGTTTGACCATGGCTGACCAGATTTGACTAGAGTTGACCTTGATGAAGAAAGATTGAAGATCTCAAGAAAGTGATGAAAAAGATGAAAATATGGCAGGAAAATGACACCAGAAGACCGACTGCACAAGCGTCCGATCCCAAAGGGTCCTAGAATTTAAAATGCGATTTCGAGCTATCTAGAGATGTTAGATTTTGATTTCGATCCCAAAAACTTGTGCAATCATGATGAAACTAGGACATAAGATGAGAACCTTTGATGAATAGAAGACAATCAAGAGAGCACTAAAACATTATCTCAATGCAAACCTAGAATGAAAATGCAAGCCTAAACTAGACGCAACCCTAGGAATTGGTTGTTGGACTCATCGTATTATCATCATAGAGTTTTAAGCAATAAACATTTGCAAGATGCCATACAATCCTCACTGACATCACAGTCATGAAAATATGAATATGACATAAGTCTCAGATTTGTCGAAATGAGGTGTAAGCATTAAGGCACAAGAAGCCAGAATGACCTAAACACCTATTCCTTTTGATTTAGCAAGTTAACATAAGCATCAAAGCATAATTGCTAGGATGACCTGAATGTTGCTTGTGAACAAACACACCAGACACATGAGAGTTCCTTCTTTTGCCAAAGATTTCTTATAGTGACCCTTACGTACTCTTAGCAGGATGAGTGTTTACAATTTCACTTGTAGCAAAAAGAAATCACTCAAACAAACAAGGAGAAGAACCAACCTCACCAAAGCATCCATATAAAATGAGTCAAGGTATGAATGACCATCCAATATGAGATGAAGGCTCTTACAGACGGACACCCCTCTTAGATAGATTCTTTGGATCATTGGAGCTAAACTAGCAAACATAAAGCAAAGAAAAAGATCATGCTCCCAGTCTTTGCGTTTCTCAGTCAAGAAAGACATCTTAGATTCGCTCGAGGGGAAATGATAAAGCAACAAAACAAACACTCAAAGGAAAATATCAGCACAATTTAGAGAAACACAAATTTATTTTTAGTTTCAGTTTACGTTTGTGTTCAAGTGGATTGAAGTTGAATTGGAAATGTACAACATTTGAAGTCTTAACAGGACAGCGACAGTAGGAAGACATAGTAAGAACCACTAGTGACCGTCGCAAGAGACAAAGTCTCAAGGAGATATTGGAGTATTGACCAAGTATCAACAGGCAGACATAGTGAGAACCACTAGTGACCGATACAAGGAAGATTCTCGAAAGAGAGAATTAAGCATGAATGAAACATCATCAGAAAGATGTAGTGAGAACCACTGATGAATGATGTAAGGAAGAGATCTCGAAAGAGAGAGGTAAAATGAGAGATAGGTATCAGTAGGCAGGCACAGTGAGGACCATTGGCAACTGATACATGAGAGATCCTCAAGGAGAGAAATCTCAAAAGTAGCTAGGCATTAGCAGCCAGACGCAGTGAGAACCACTGGTGACTGATGCAAAAATAAAACTTCCAAAAGTGATAGGACAATGCCCCCTAGACTAGGAAGGTTCCCCCAAGTGTAACCAGTTCCAATCCATGAAGAGTCGAGGAAACTCTTGAAAATAACTGAAGGTAAGTGCATGAGCTAGCAAACCAAAGCAGGAAACAAACTGAAGCAGGAAACAAAGGAAGAAAACTTAAAGCGGGAATGCAAGGAAACTAAAGCAAGAAACTAAGAGCCAAGTGACAATGAGATGAGATATAGCTTTAGGAAACAAGAGGCGCCTGTTTACTAGGTTTTCACCATTTTGGCATAGATTCTATTTTTGCTACCATGACACCTGTTTACCGGGTTTTCATCAATGGCACATTTTCAATTTTTTTGTACTTTTATCTTTTTTATTTTATTTTTGTATTTTTGAATATTTCATTTTTTTTGTATTTTGATTTTTTCATTTTTTTGTATTTTTCTTTTTTTCATTTTTTTGTATTTTTTCAAATTTTCTATTTTTTTTAGTATTATCAAGGCGCCTATTTACCAGGTTTTCACCAGGATAATAGATACATCAAAGCGCCTGTTTGCCAGGATTTCACTAAGATGATCATTTTTTCAGGTCATTTTGCAATTTTTAGGATTTTTGAGAATATACCATTTTTAGGATTTTTTCAGGACCAATAAGTATGTACATTAGCACATAAAGAATATCTCAGTTGTAGAACTTCTTTAGATGAAGAGCATTTATTGGCTCTTTGAGTTGTTCTCCTTCAATGGTGGAGAGTTGGTAAGCACCAAATCCAAATGCTACAGTAATAATGTATGGACCAAGCTAGTTTGGTTCAAATTTCCATTTCTGGACCCGCCGCTACTAATTCTTGGGGTTCTCTCTCAAGATGAGATCACCCACTTGGAATTCTCTTTGTCTGACTTTTTCATTGTAGGCTTTTGACATTCTCTTTTGGTATGCTCTTAGATGATCGAACGCCACCTTCCGACATTCATCTAGTAACTCAAGCTCTTGTAGCCAAGATATTCTAATGTCTTTATCAGTGATGAGGCCCTTCAAAGAGACTCACAATGTAGGAATCTTGACCTCAATAGGCAATACTGCATCTGCTCCATAAACCAAGGCAAAGGGCATGGCCCCTATTGGTGTTCGAATGCTTGTTTTATAGGCCCATAAAGCTGGATTAATCTGGAGGTGCCAATCTCTACTAGATTTATGAACTATTCTGTGCAAGATTTTGAGAATTATCTTATTAGAAGCTTCTGCTTGTCCATTACCCTGGGGATAATAAATAGATGACCAATGCTGAATGATCTTGAATTTGGTGCATAACTCTTTCAGATCCTTATTCTTGAATTGTCCCCCATTGTCAGTGATAATAGATGAGGGTACACCATATCTACAGATTATAGTTTAGTATAAACATAGCCACAGACTTGCCATCAGCTAGAGTCAAAGGGACTGTCTCAACCCACTTAGTAAAATAGTCTATAGTTGTAATGATAAACTTATGTCCTCTTGAAGAAGAAGGATGTATCTGACCCACTAAGTCAAAGGCCCATTGTTGAAATGGCCAAAAACTGATGAAAGGAATAAGTTTTTTAGCAGGAGCATGGACTAGATTTCCATGAAATTGGCACTATTTACAAGCCTTGGCATATTGAATAGCTTCTTTCTCCATATCTGGCTAGTAATAACCAGCTCTAATAAGTTTATGAGCTAACGTTAGACCACTTGAATGAGAGCCACATATACCTTCATGTACCTCAACTAACACACATTTGGACTCATCGGGTTCTAGACACCTAAGGAGGGTACCGTCTAGACCCCGTCTATATAAGTCATTTGCTATGATAACATACCGTGAAGCATTACAAATTAGGTGACGCTTTTCATTATGGGTATAGGTGTCTAGAATTATTTGGTCATGGAGATAGGAATAGTGTGAGCAAGGCTTTTGAGGATCCTGTTATATGTTTTGAAAGGCTCAAATCAATCAAATGTTAAGAGTTTAATCTAGCATAAAATCAAATCAAAACAAGGAAACTCTAAGCTAAGCCACCTCAGATTGAGCTAAAGATAGGTGCACCCAAGCACTGTTTGATTTGCTCTGATAAGAGGGATGTGGGTGTGCTCTCTAAGCACTTGGAGCATACTCTAATGCATTTTAGGATGATTTGAAGCTCATGAAAACCCCAAAATTACACAAAAATAGGTATAGAACACCTGATTTGCCCCTAAGGCTTCAAGAGGCTCAAGATTATGCAACTAAGAATGATTAAGCAGATTTTAAAGCATAAAGTAGATGTGATATGCTATGCAAAACAAGGAAAATAAACTATGTTAATCCATTATTACTAAGCTATGATGAGCTAAAATGCTTGAAAGTAAGTTAAATTAGGATGATTATACTAAGTCTAGAGCTAAATGGGCATGATAACAATGCTTGAAATGAAAGATGAATAATATGTTTTGCTCTTGGAAAGGAGGAGCATTTATAGGATTTGGGAAGAAGGAATGAGTGGCCAGGATCAAAATCCTTAAGAGAGGCCAAGATTCATTCAAAGGGGAGCACATGGATTGTGCTAGTTCAGGGCCACCTCCTTGTGACAAATGTCACAAGGGCATTGGGTTGAAAGATGGGAGGAATGTGCACAATTTGGGAAATGTGCCTAAGGTCAAAGGGTGTAAGAAAGGGGTGAGGGGCTTCTTAAATGCATCATAAATGCATGTAAGAGGGATAAGGAGACTTTAAATGCATTTAGTGCATGTAAGAGAAGTTTCTAGAAGTTTGTTGACTTTGGGTTAAGCTTAGGAGTTGGCTAACCTTGGTTAGGGACTATGACAAGGTTTAAGGAGGGGATTAGGATTAGGATTAGGATTTAGGACTTTCTAGAAGAGTCTAGAATTTCCTTAGGATAAAAGGAATTTAGGAAATAAATAAAGATTTATTTATTTCCATGGTTTAGTTTTGAGAATATTTATTAAAATAAATTTAATAAACATAAGGATTTAAATATTTAATCTTAATTAAATATTTTGAGTTGGGATTAGGGTTAGGAAATGATGGGATTAGCCTTTAATCGAAATTAAAGAAGGATTAGAAGATTCTGGAGGAGGTTAGTGGTCTTAAGGAAATTGGCCAACTTTTGGTCAAAAAATAAATAAATTATTTATTTTAGAATTTTTGGTTAATTTATTAATTAAATAATTAATAAATAGGGGAATAATGTTTAAATAAGATTTAAACATTTTTGGGAGGGATTCCTTAATTAAATATTTTTAATTAAGATAAAGGAATTTAATGACATAAAAATAAATAAATAAATAAATTAATTAATTAATTAATAAATGATGATGTCATCAGGGATTTTTTAGAAAATAAAAATACTTTATTTTCTAAAGGATTTTTAGGTGTCTACAAATAGATATGGTGGTAGTGGGATGAATCATGTCCAATGACTGAACAGATCATCATAGATTCAGGAATGTTATAGGCTGGGTAGTGTAATGTCTCCACCAAGAATTCATGTCTGAATTCATTTTATGGCATTTGTAACATTGAGGCAAGAGTGGCCATAGCATCGACTACTTTATTATCTACCCTTGGAACTTGTTGAAAAGAAATGTGTGCAAAGTACAACTTGAGATCATCCACCATTCGTTTGTAAGGCACTAGCTTGTCATATTTTGTTTGATAGACATCATTAACCTGGTTGACGATTAACTGAGAGTCTCCAAAGACCTTGAGCTCATCCACACGCCATTCAATAGCTATCTTCATACCATTAATGAGAGCTTCATATTCAGCTATGTTGTTTGTGCAGGGAAACAATATTTTATAAGCTTTAGGCAATGAGTATCTTTGAGGTGTTATAAACAGAATGCCTGCACCTAATCCTTGCTGAGTGAATGATCCATCAAAGAACATGCTCCAAGACTAATGTGTGAGAAGAATGATGGACTCATCTAGGAATTCAATGTTCAAAGGCTGGTCATCTTTCAGAGGAGCTTTCACCAACTGATCAAAAATTTCTTGTCCTTTAATAGCTTTTCTTTTTACATACTCAATGTCAAATTCATTGAGTATCATAACCCATTTTTCTAACCTACCCATGAGGGCAACCTTGCTCAGTAAGTATTTTAGTGGATCAATTTTTTGCAATAAGCCTCGTAGTGTGAGTGAGCATATAATGCCACAATTTTTGTGAAGCAAACACTACAACTAGACAAGCTTTTTCAATGACATAATAGTTCATTTTATAAGAAACCAATGTTTGGCTGATATAATAAATTGCTCTCTCTTTGTTGTTTTGATCTTCTTGAGCTAAGAGAGCACCCAAAGATGTGTTTGTGGCCGAGATGTATAATTTAAGAAACTTCTCATGAATAGGAGGCATCAAAATTGGTGGATTAGCAAGATACTATTTTATTTGAGTGACTCTCTTGTCACATTATTCATTTCATTCATAGGTCACACCCTTATGCAAAGTTTTAGTGAATGGTTGTGATTTATCAATTAACTATGAAATGAATCACCGAATAGATTGTACCCTTCCCTGAAGTCCTCTCATCTGACTAATGTTCTTAGGTGGAGGCACGTCCATAATAGCTTGAACTTTTTTGGGATCAACCTCTTATGCCTTTAGTTGAAATGATGTAACCCAAGAGTTTCCCAGAAGTGACACCGAATGCACATTTTTTAGGATTAAGTCTAAGACTAAATTGTTCCATGCGGTCAAGGATGGGACCCAAATCTATAAGATGAGTTTTCCGCTGCATGCTTTTGGCTATAGTGTCATCCACATAATCTTCCATATTTTTATGCATCATATCATGGAAAATAGTAGTGACAGCTCTCTAATATGTTGCTCTAGCATTCTTAAGCCCAAAGGGCATGACATTCCAGCAAAATGTGCCCCAAGAACATGTGAAAGCAGTCTTTTCTTGATCTTCTAGAGCAATTTTTATTTGATTATAGCCAGAAAATCCATCCATCAAGGAATACATCTCATAACCGTCATGTCTACTATCATATCAATATTAGGCAATGGGAAGTCATCTTTTGGACATGCCTTATTTAGATCCCAGAAGTCTATGCACACATGAATGGATTTATCATGTTTTGTGACTGGGACAATATTTGAAATCCACTCTGCATAATCAATAGTCCTTATGATACTAGCCTTAAGAAGCTTCTCTAGCTCTGCTTTTAATAAAAGTGCCATGTGTGGATGCATCTTTCGTAGCTTTTGTTTGAGATGTTTGATACCTAGTGCAATGGACAGATGGTGCATCATTAGATTGGGATCCAATCCAAGCATATCATAGTAGGTCTATGCAAATTTTATTTTCTTTCTTTGAAAGAAGCTAGTGAACTCTTCCTTTTCTTTTGTAGATAATGACTATGCTAGATGTATAATTTGTGGAGCAGCCTCAGTACCCAAATTCACTAGTTGTGTTGGCTCAATCAATACTGATGATCTCTCTTGAAAATGGCTTGGGAGTGTATCAAGTATCGGATCCTTAGGCACCTAAGAGAGGTTTTCACCCTTGGATACATCTTTTATTTTTACTATATTTGGCTATGATACTGCCACCATGTGGTTTTCACCATCAGAGCATCTATTTTTTCTTCTTTTAATTTTTTGACTAAGATACTTGATATCTGCCTCTATTATGCTAACACTACTTTCACTGGTGGAGGACATTATAGGTTCAATAGCATGGAGGTAACAAACTAGAGTGTAATCATTCTGGAATGTTAGGACTTCATTGGATGAGAAGGGGGAGTTCTAGTCAATGAGACTAGGACGATAAAGTGAAAGAGTAGTAGTGGCTGGTTCAATTGCATTCACGGTATAATCATCAAATGCGTAGATGAGAAAGTCAAGACCTAGAGAGATTTCATCCAAAGGAGCATTTGAATCCCTATGAGGACCCACATTAGAAGTAGAGGACAAGTTGACACCAATGGCGTCTAATTCATGCATCCTAACACTAGACCCTTCACCTACTTCGAGAAGTCTTTCATATACATGAACAGTATCTATGTTGAACTCATATTCATGTGAGTTAGTACTTGATGTGGGAATTCCATTAGCACTAGCAGTATCATCAAACTCATTACCATCCTTTGTGGCATTGACAGCTTGCTGAAGTTGTTCTTGTTCAAGCTGCTTTTGAAAATGTGGTGGTCTATATTGTTCACCTTGAAAATTGGGATCATCATTTAGTATTACTTTCCATTGATCATATGTGAATTGATGCATTGAAGAGGTTTCATCAGATTCAATGTTAGTTTCTACCATATGAACTATTATGATAGGCTCATTTGGTTCTGCAAGAAGTGTAGAAAATTCTGGAGGAATTGGGTATGGAAAAGTATCCTCATCAGAGCTGGCCTTTGGATTTACCTCTGGAGTAGTATCTTCAGATTCTGATTCAGGTTCAGGTTCAGGTTTAGGTGCGGGCACAAATTTCTTGGTCCCTAAATGGAAGGGAGTCTTTTTAAAGCCTAAGCCAATAGTATCCCTTATGCGGCGACCTATAGCTTCAATGGGTTTCAACAAACCATTATCATTCATTCCTATAGGACCACTCCCTTTGTACCCAAAGCGCTTCATGATCTTGAAGGCTTCATTGTATGGTTCTTATTCTAAGTCTGGAAGTGGAGTAGTCATTTCAGATGTTTCTTTCCATTTATAGATCCAAGCTTTGATAACTCTTTCTTCATCCTCATCTTCTAAAGGTGTAGAGGCCCATACAAAGGCACCATCATAGATCATTTGAGGAGAGTCATTAGAAGGTCTGTTACTCTTAGAAGGTCTCCCATAAGAATGTGGAGATGGAGGTAGAGCAACTAGTGATAGCACAAGTTCAATTTGATATTCTCCCATGCTTGCATCCTTAAGTTTCAAAGTTTGTTCCATTTCTTTAAGCTTAGCATCATAGAACTCAGTGGACTATCTATTAGTTGGAACCAAACTATCTGCAGATTGTGCAAGGGTATTGCAAGAGTAATTGGTATTAGTAGGAACAGTGACTTCTGCACCATGGAAAGGAAACTTGATGCATTGATGGTAAGTAGATGGAACAACCTACATCTCATGGATCCATGGTCTACCCAAAAAAAATTTGTACGCAAGAGGAATATCAAGGACTTGAAAAGTAACATCTCTCTCAACAGGTCCTACATGGATAGGTAGCACAACTAAGCCTTGGGACTTGCGCTCTTCTTCATCATAAGCTTTAATAGTAATCTTCTTGTGGGAATCTACACAATCCTCATCATAACCTAGCTAGGTAAGCAATTTAGTAGAACAAATATTGAGACCAACACCATTGTCAATAAGCACATGACAGACACACTTGGGACCTATCATGACTTCTATATGCAAGGGAGAATTATGCGGATGGCTCAAAGAGTGATCATCTTCTTCAGAGAAGGACAAATAGTGAGGCAAGGTTAAATGACCCACCATAGATTGGAACCGATTGAGATCAAGATCTTTGGGGATGTTTGCCTCGGTGAGGGCTTTATCTAGAATCTGCCTATGAGTAGGAAAGATCTTTAGAAACTCAAAAATGGTAATTTGAGCATTGGTCCATTAGAGCTGATCTAAGATGCTATAGCTAGCAGTGTTAGGTGTAGGGGCTGATTTTGAGACTTTGTTAGTAGGACCAGAAGTAGCCTTATCCATAGTTTATTTTGGAGTGGTCTTATCCATAGTTTATTTCAGAGGATTGGGACCTTTCAAAACAACTCTTCCACATGATCGAGTAACAACATTGGCCCAATCCTAAGTTTATTCAGATTCAGATGAATGAGATGAAAAACTACGCAAGATGAAAAGAGTCTTGGGTTTGGGAGTATCTCCACTCCCCTTGGAAGTGATCACATTGCAATACTCAACTCCAATAGGTTCAATCATGTTGATGACATTATCATTAGTATTGTACATGCAATTAACCTTGGCATTAATATTCTTAGCTGTGGAAGACTCACCTTTCTCATTAGAAGGGAAAGGATCCTTAAATGCCTAATGGTCTGAATTCTTGTCATGGTTCTCCACAAGAATGTCACCATTATCAATGAGATCTTGAACCTTATGCTTCAACTGAAGACAAGTAGAAGTCTTATGGCTAATGTTTTGGTGATAGTCACAGTATGTATTGTCATTCCACCAATGAGGTCATGGTTGTGGGTCATAAGGACATTTTTCCAAAGGAGTGAGTACTTGATTCTGCACAAGAGTTTTATAGACCACATCAAGAGGCTCTCCCAAAGAGGTGAATTCATGCTTGGGTTGAGAGGCCCAAGGTTTGTTCTTAGAAAATCTTGAAGTTTGTTGATTATCTGTTGTGGTCTTTTCAATAGCCTTAGTCGCTTGTATACTGGAAGTAAGATTAAAAATAGGCTTTGAAGGCTTCGCGGTGACATTATCAACCACTCCATCATTTACAACGTCTCTATTTTTGTTAACAGTCTTTCCTTTATCCTTGTTCGTGGAGAATCCTTGTTTATTATCCTTATTCAAAGTTAATTCTCCTTTCTTAACCATAAAGGCCTTTATCCTCACAACTTGTTTGATCATGTTGTCAAAAGTCAAAGGACCTTGTAGTTGCACCTGATATCCAAAGTTTGGGACAAGATTGTCCAAAAAAATGTCAAGTTTCTCATATTCAAGTAATTTGCAAGGATTCTTCGTGCAAAGTTGTCTCCACCTTTGGAGAAAAGACAAGAAAGGTTCTCCTTATCGTTGTTTTAGATTACACAAATCACAGATGTTGATAGGGTATTGAATGTTGTGAGAATAATGCTAAAGGAATTGATTAGCGATCTTGTCAAATGTCTTAATCCCAGGGAGTAATCTGCAAAACCATTCCATAGCTAGCCCACCCAAACTATGGGGAAAGAGTCTCATAAGATAAGTTTGATCATGTATAAATTCCATGGACAAAGCGCCAAACTCCCTCAGATGGTCTTAGGGATCGGTTGTACCCATGTACTTGTCATATTTGGGCAACTCCACTCCTTTTGGAAAAGGAGGCATGTGAATACTTTTGTCAAATGGGAAAGGGCATATGTTATCCATTGTGAATTGTTGTGTGGGCTTATCCTTTTCCTTTGCAAGTTGACTAATTTGATCTTGCATATTCTAAATCATCTTTTGTAGCTTAGTGGTTTAAGTCTCTTCCTCTTTAGCTACAAGTGTTTCAACTTGATAGTTTGGAGGCAACTTAGCCCCTTGTTTGGCCAACTCAAGAAAGTACTTTTCCTTTTCCTCTAAAAGGATGATTTCCATCATTTTAATGAGACTCTTATTGGATTTAGCAGCAACTATATCATTTTGAGTGATTACATCATCTTCATTACCAAGGATCTCATAGATGCTTGGAATTTGGTCTTGTTGTTGATCATCTTGGTTTTGATCATATGGAGGAGGATGATAGATATATGCTAGTTGCCGATTGCTTTGAGGTTTGTTTCGAGATTGATCATCATTGTGGGACTAATTTTGGTCCTATTGGGATTGACCATGATATTGCTCATTTTGAGGTTGAGCATGACGTTGGTCATTAGAAGATTGACCATGATATTGGTTGTTCTAAGATTGATTATGAGTTTGACTGTATTTTCCTGGTTGGAAGTCAAATGGATCTCCCATCTTGTTAACGTAGGGCTGCGCAACAAATGAAGACTCAATAAAATGATATGAATGATGTCGAAAGGGTGCAACTAAGGTGAATTTTGGTGCAAGAACAAGATCAAGAGGATCAACAAGTTCAAATGAGTTACTATCTTCAATAGGATTGATAGATTCAATAATAGGAGTAGTCCGAGGAAGTGGCCTTCCAAAGTTATGAAACAATGAGTTGTCTTGGAAGAAAAAGTTATCTTGTTCTTGAAATGAAAAACTAGATTAAGTTTCAAACAATAGATTAAAACACTCTTGGAACACTAGAGGTTATGGTTGAGATGGACTATCTTTCCAAGTACTCAATGAGGAACTTGAGGATCCTTCACAAAGTTCAGATTTCAAAATTGATTCAGGATGATCTATTTCATGATTAGGAGGTTTTCCTCTACCTTGACCAGAATTCTGAATGGGATAAGTTTTTCCACTTCTAGTCATGATAGTCATAGATGAAGATGTGATGAGAGAAGACTCAAGATAATGCTAAAAATCTATCTCTAAGATAATGAAAAAGGAGATAAATGGCTAGAATAGCCAAGATGCGAGATGAACTTGGTACGAATCATCAAAAGGGGTGGCTAGAACAATCGAGATAAGACTATCATGAGACAAGGTACAAAAGCATAAAGAGATAAGATAGAGAAATGAGAGACAACACGAGTCAAAGAAATAATCAATTGATTCTCAGTTTGATACACTCAATTTCTAATAGTGAACAATAGGAAAATAGATAAATAGACCTCAGACAAAAAGCAGATCAGGAAAAAGTTTGACCAGTTAATGGGAATTTAGTCTCTATTTTTTAAATTTGGGTACAGGTTCGTGTGAGAAAGTACCACGCCACGCGAGAGAACACAAAACTTTGCATGAAAGAATGCAATTGTGCATGGGTAAGTGCTTTGAAATGTGAAACTTCATGCAGGAAAAGTTAAAGTCTGACAGTTTCAACATAGTTTTCGATATAAAAGTCAAGTTCTGAGGCACAACCTAAACCATTTTTTGACTAAAAAACTAGTTTCCAGATAGGTTTGAAGGACAGTTTAATCAACAATCTCAATTTGAGGGTTTCAAGCATTCACTTACAAACATGAAGGTTTAGATCAAGCAATTGTGATACAAGAAGTAGTTGCTAACAGACCTACCGAGGACAAAGCAACTTGGTAGTATCATGGGAGTTTTTGTTTAATCATGTTTGGAAAAGTTTAAGACTCGATAACAAACACATAGTTATCCCTACAAAAAAAAATTGTGATAAGATAAAACCTTTGCCCCACTGCTTAAGTGCATGCGTGCACCTCACACAACTGTGTAACCCCCTAGAGGGAGCCCATGTTTTTGGTGTTTCCAAGGACTCAATAGTATATGTTCAAAGGTTACCCTTGTGGAAAGGGCCAGTGTCATGTACCACCTTCAAGCGTCTAGGTGCATGCCTATGGTGGGAATCTATGAGAGAGATTCTTCCCCCTCCCTGTGCAAAGATTATGACTCCTTTCGGAGGTGAACCGGTTAGGAAACTAACTAGGGATATTTTTTAGTGGGATTTTGTTCACACTAACCTTTGGTACCCTTGATACCAGGTTGAGGCCTCGCAACCACACCAACAATTGAAAGTCATACACCCCCGCAAGTAGGGCTAGGAGCGGTGCCACTTAGTATAATAGACAAGGCCTTCTCAAGATGATAGTCAAAATCATGAGAAGTTAACATGGCTTTGGAGTCTTTAGACCTAACAAAGAATTCTTTATTATAGTGAGGTGGAATCACCAGTGATAGGTGCATACTCACTTGGGTCGTTCCCAGAGGTTCAACTTTTGACAGGCCCTCTAAAGGTGACACAACTTGGCTTAGATCTGAGGGTTTGATTTTTTGTTTCTCTCAAAGAGAGATGAGCATACTTCTCTACCTCTTCACCTTACCCAAACACATCAAGCATATTCATCACCGAGTTAGCTTCACTCCACCAAATCTACAAGCTTTTGGGTTTCTGGTTCTCTCAAAGAGAGAAGAGCATAATCCCTTGGAAAGTAGAAGTACTAAAGATTCACTACCTTTCCCCGCTTCCCTAGGTATCCATCATTCTAGCAACATCTGGGTCTCAGTTTCATTTGTGGGTATCACTTCCATGTAATGAAGAGCCTCTTGCCCTACTTTGCTATCAGGACCCTTAAGAAATTTTAACGGAGGCCTAGTTAGACTATGTGAATGAAAGCAAGAAAACAAACACAACATTTTTAAAATGCCTTCGACAACCATCCTGCAAGAAAACTATTAGAAGGTTTTATGATCTTCAAAAAAGTGACCTGCAAACCACTGTTATGCTATGATAGAAACAAAGAATTATGAAATCAACAACATAAATCAAATGTCAGGAAAAAACAACAGTAAATTACAAAATTTGGAAATTTTAAATGTTTGATAGTGAAACTTCACGCTAGAAAGTATAGCGCTATACTCGAGAAAGTACCAGGGATTGTGTGAGAAAATACTATTTCATGCGAGAGAGTGCTACATGGAGCAAAACTTCACACAGTATGCTCAGAAATCTCACGCGAACTTCCGTACAAAAAGAAGTACAGACATATGGCAGATTACAGAATTCAAAAAAAAGTTTGAGATTGATGAGGCCAGAAATCAACTTTTCTGACCCATGATGGGTGCCAAATGTTATACAGCTGAACGTAGACCTCTAATCTAGCTATAAACACAACATAGTCATTACTCGATCATCGAATCACAAAATTGAGTATGAATTACTCATTCGCATGATTCTATTGATTCAACCTGTTGCCTTCTAATTAACTGGGGTGTTTGAATTACTCTTAGAATGAGAGTCAACAACCATAAGACCAAGCTAATATGAAGGATTTTAAAAGCTTGAAAGATAAGAAAATTTGCAAATTTAAACTAAAATGAAGTGCAATTTATCTAAGAGCTTGAAAGAAATATGAAGATGCAAGTTAATCTAAATAACTTTGAAAGAAATATGAGATTAATCTAATAGCAATAAGAAAATCACTCTACTATGAGAATGCAATTATTCTAAATGAAGATTAAGCTAATTATGCAATGAAAGTTTGAAAATATGAAAATGAGACTAAAATTGGCTCTAGTTTAGTTACTCTCACCATTGCCTTATTTTGAATGAGGGAGAAGGTTCATTATATAGACAAGCCCGGGAGAGGAATGAAGAGGTTCTTGAAATGAAATAGGTGACTCTTCATTCTAAATTGAGACAAATATTGGAAGATTTATTTAATTAAGAGAATGAATTATTGCCACATATGGGTGACCTTTTGAGTAATTTGAATTATTAAATTCAAATAAAGAGGTGTCCATTCAAATAACTAAATATGATTAATTCCTTTTATGTGTATTAGCTAAAGGGGGTGGATTTTAATTTAATTTAAAGCACTTAGGACTTTAGAATTAAATTAATTTATCATAGGGATTATTTAGCTAATAAAGTCAAATACTTAGGAATTAATTATAGTGTGAGATTAATGTAAATTTGGGTTTTTGCAATTGACATCAAGTCAAATAAAGTCAGGTAGGAGAGAGAAAATTGCCTAGTAAAATAAGACTTTGAAGATGTAAAATTGAAGAAATTCATCAAAATTGATTGAAATTATTAGGTTCCAATTTTGGGGTATTACAGATAACACCAAGTTTTTATATAATGGAAGATATATTGTAATAAGTAAAATTGAGTAGAATGATGTTATGTATGTTTGTAAGATAATGGTTACCAAGTTATGTGCTAGCTCTAGAGAAGATGATATAACAATAGGTATGGTACAAGCAACCTATCTTATGTGTGTTTATAAAGTTTATGTTGATACGAGTGAGATTCTGAGGATTCAACTGATTGAAAATCTTAAGAAGATCAAGAAGACAAAGAATTCACAATTCAAATTTTCATCCTTAATCACCTGTATGTTTTCCCACCTTTTGAGAAGATTTCCTTACACTATAGGAGCTGATTGGAATGTTGAGAGATGTAAAATGGAAATAATTAACAAGGTGTATCTTAGACACCCAATTGATAATGTAAATGAGTGTGCCATACTTGTTATTAAGACTTTTCAGAATGAAATTAAGAAAAGGTCAAGAATTCCACCCTCAATGGTTGAAAAATACAAGTGAGATATGCTTTTTGGTAGTTACAAACTTTACATACATTGAAGTGGTAGAACCGATAAGTAAATTCATAGAACCTCTAGATTATGAAGTGTTTGAAGAGGCAATTGAAGGCTATGTGAGCAGAATTCTCAAATGAAAATTAGATTCCAAATGTCCTAGATTTGGAACATTTGAGGAAATTTCAAGCACAACACACCAATCATAGTTGCAGAAGTCAGCTAAGAAAAGGTTTGACACAACTATTAAGAAGATATTAAAGGAAACATGTATGACTGAAGATGAGTTTAACATTGCAAAGAAGACAACAACAGCTATGGGAGATATTGGTCAGAGGGAAGTGTTAACTATACCACCTTTGATATCCAGATCAAATCATGTACTTGATGTTCAAAATATTGATGAAGATGTCACCGAGCTTAATGAAATGAGTATATCAATGGATAAGCCACCACTAGCAACCATAAGAAAATCTAGAAGATCTACTTCCACTACACTGACTAAGACAGTAAAAGAAATGGCTAGTGGACCAGGAAAAAGACATAAAACTATATTTTCTCACATGGAAAGAAAAAGGACACAAGAAGAAGAATCCACACCCATTAAGAAAATGAGAGGTCAAGTTCCAAGTCAATCTCAAGGAGAATAAGAGGCAGACAACAACAAAAAGAAACAATGGAAGCTCGAGATTGAAAAAGTGAATCCTTTGAGCATAAATGATGGATATTTCAATAAGTTTAACAAATACTATCATATGTACAATAAATTTGAGAAACTGAATCTTGAGAATGCAGTTGTCAGGCACATAATCCTTGTTGACAAGAAATTTGAGAATATCGAAGATAAGATGCCATGTGATCTTTATGATAAACTGACTAACAGGAATAAGAGAGCAATATAAGAAGATAAAGGTATAAGAGAGATGTTTGTAAGAAAACCTCATGAAATCCGAGATGAAGAACACTTCAAGGAAATAATGAAGAGTCTCAGCACCCATCTGAGAAGAAAAAGAAGACTTGCTCTAATTGTGGGAGGAAAATATGAGGAAGTTAACAAGGAAACAAAGGAAGTAGTTATAAAAGTGATGACTTTAGTATTGGGAGAAGCCTTAAGTGAATCTAAATAGGACATTCTAATAACATAAGCAATTACATAGATGAAAGAGATTCCACCTCTAAAAGAAACCATAGTTACACCACCTACCATACAAATTGATGATGAAACCATGCATGTTGAAGGAACTAGCATCACCATTGACATAGAAGAAGATCATTTCAAAGATCAAGGAGAGGATTTTGGCAATTTGGGAGAGATGGTGAATGAGGAAGAAGATGAGAAAGAAGAAAATAAAGAAGATAAGGAAGAAGAAAAGGGAGAGGATAAGCAAGAAGAAGCAAAGGCATTAGAGGAGACACAAATAGAATTCAATGAATAAACAATGCAAGAGGAACAAGAAAAAGAAAAAGAGGTAAAGCATACAAAGATTATACCTCAACACATTTAGTTAGTCACACCATAGAAGGTCACAAAAACAAGTTCATCTAAGTCACCTATTGAGTTAGTATTAGCAAATTTGGGAGCTGAAGTTGATGATGGTGATCAAATAGAGTTGATTTCATCCCTGAATAAGATAATTGGAAAGAAAAAGAAAGTAAAGAGCTTGGAGGGATCACTAATTGAGGTGACAAATAAGCTTCAAAATGTTATATCTACTTAGGTTAGTGAAGTTGATCTGCAAGCTAAGGCAAGAGAAGTAATCAAATATTTTGACAGTGAATTCACCACATTATTTGACATTGCAGCAGTGAAAGCTCAAACACTTCATGATGCATAGTTATTTCAATCCACTTGTCAAAATATTAAGAATGATTTAGATAACCTTGATGTTTGCAGTAAGGAGTTGAGGAAATAATTGGAGATAGGAAGAGCATTGTATAGTTAATGTGCTTTATCACATAATCATATCTCAGACATTTTAGAGAAGTTGAAGAATGAAGAAGTATAACTATATACAAGTCATAGTGAATGAGCTACAAAATCCTAACATGAAGATCGCTGATACTGAGAAGAAAGTTAGAAAAATACATGATGAGATAAGATAATTAGAAAATGAAAAGGAAATAAATTTGAAGAGGTTTGCACAACTCAGAGGGCACTTAACTTTGAAGATCAGTAATGTGCAGAATTAATTGGAAGAATGTCTTTCCTCAAAGACATCATATGGTAAATTTTCCTATCCAAATCTTAGAGCGGTTGAGATAGTATCTTATGGTCTATGTGCACTAATTACTGTATCAGATTCTATTAAGATAACATGGGATAAAGAGATTGAAAATTTGAAGGCAAACTTTACAGATTTCATTTCAAGCCTTCTAGCTTTACATAATTGAAGACAAAAAGGTATATCAAAAATTTTGACCTGTATATATACATATTTTTACACCTTTGTCATTATTGTCAAAGGGGGAGTAATAGTATGAGAAAATTGCTTGTATGTATAAGGTATAAATATATGCCAAAAAGGATATAGTATAATCAAAGAGGGAGTATCCCTATGGTAGAATAAGTTAAGTAGATATTTATGATCCCCATACTTTTGCAAATCTTGTAATGGCTATGTAACACAATATTACAGAATGTTTCAAGTTTTTGAGACTTAGCCAATTTTCCCATATGTTGCCACCAATGACAAAGGGGGGGGGGGGGGGGATTGTTGGAAATTTGGCTGATTAAGACATCATGATGTTATCATTATGGCAACATATATTCAGTATTAAGACTATATTATCTGAGGATGAAGTTTTGGATGAGAACTTGAGAGAATTGTCTAAGTATAACAATGTTTATCTATCTACATAGAGACTACTATGATCAACAAAGTTCACACAAGTATTTTCAGTGCATGAAAACTTGAGCACATATTATATGAGGTATGTTGAAGCTACATGTAAGAGAGCAAGACTATATGACATGAATGAATAGAGATATTAATGTTTTACAGAAATAATATTGAGCCGACCAAAACATGACAATGATTAGTAAAGGATTATTTTGAGTTAAGGGATTATTTTTTTTAATCAAAATAATGACTTAACTAATTAAGGATGACATCCTAGATGTTAACCCTAAGACAACAAGAGTTAATATTATGTTTTGATAATATGGAAGTCAATTGGTAAGCTATATTTGAGATAGCTATTATAAAGGTAAGTATTATGTAATGCGAAGTTGAAAGAGACTAATGTGAAGCTATAAAAAATATTTTGTATTAATGTGTTGATATTGTATTATGAAAAATATGATATATGATCAGATCAGTGTGAACTGATAGCAAATTTTTTAAAGAGCCTACAAGCTAGATTATAATATTAAAGATATTCAACAATAGTAAAAGGTTTTTGTATTCTATCTTTTGTACTGAAGATTATTATTGTATATTTCATGTTTGGGTAGTGGGCTCATCTTGCATACATTCACATTTTGTAATACCAACTCCTAACAGGGCCGAGGCTTCTAACAAGGCCTAAAGTCCTCTAACAAAGACTGAGACACTATACAAATGTAATAGACTCCTAACAGGGTCAATATCTTTAACCAGATACTTTTGATTAGTGGATCATTTGTGGGTATCATCCCCACTGGGGTTTTCCCTTAGCTAGGGTTTCCTCAAGAAAAAAAATGGTGTTATCAGTTCCTTTATTTTATGGTTGTGTTTATTATTCAGTTTATTTGGTTTAGTTTCTTATGCAAGTTACAAGTTAATTACATATATCCATAATTGGGAAAAAATAAAAGTTTGTGAAATACTAATTCACCCCCCTCTCAGTATTTCCCATTTCTAACAATATCCTATCATCTTAGTATGTCCCAATACCTTAATAAGTCTGAGCACCTTAATATATCCCAACACCTTAGCATGTCCTAACACCTTAGCGAGTCCCAAAACCTTAGTACATCCTTGCACCTTAACATGTCAACACCTTAGAAAGTCCTAACACCTCAGCATGTCCTAGTACATCAGTACATCCCAGTACCCTAATATGTCCCAACATCTCAGTATGTTCCACCACCTTATGTTCCTGCATCACCCCATAATAGTGGAATCCAAGATGTTGATCCTAACACAATGTATACTACACTAATGCCCACTAAGATACTTGCTCAATAATTCTAAACCCTCTACAAGTAGGTCATAAATATACAAACATGCACCCCTAAAATTTCTTACACTATAACATACCTTATCCCTTATCCTTTTAATAGGACACACCATATGCCATATTTTACACACAACTTTGAGACACCTAAATTAGATAGGTATAAGGAAAAGGGTGATCCCCACAATCACATACAATATTTTTTCATGGCTTACATGAAATTCCTTCATAATGACACATATCTTATGTGACTTTTTCCACGCAGGATTAGTGGGTAAACCATGGAGTGGTCATCTATACTCTCTTATGTGATAAATTCATAGAATGAACTAGCTGAAAAATTCATATCCCACTATTCACATAACATTGTCATAGAAGTAACATTGATGGATCTTTGCACCACCTTGAAGAAGAATAGGGAAATATTTGCCTCATTCCTACAACATTGGAGAAATGTTGTCTCTAAGGAATCTTTCCATTTACCAACCAAGGAAAAGATATACATGTTCATAGAAAACTATCAATTAGACCTAATGTGTAAACTACACTCCAAGCATATTGAGCCCTTTAAAGAGCTAGCTGAGAAAGGATTGAAATAATGAAAAGCCCTCACTTTGAAAGGAATACTTCAGAAAGAGATCGACAATTCAACACCTTATGAAAAATTTAAATACTAGTCCAAAAATAAATAAAAAAACTGACAAATGCTGGTATTATGGATGAAAAGATGGCACAACCAGTCCTATGTGTTCAAGCACCAGCACCTATCCAACATACCCAACTAGCAAAAAATAGTCACAATGTTAACAACACTACTCCTAGACTAAGTCTCAAACATGCACACACACTTAACCAAGCCCTTCAACAAAGTTTTGCAAGAAGGAATGTCCCTCCATGTCAAGAATTTATGCCTCTTGCAAAACCTCTTGAAACAATTTTGAAGAAATTGATATAGTCCCACTCAATCACTTTACCTAAGGTAAAACATCACGAAGTTCTTGGTAAACCAACACAGTAGAATGGAAACAATTACTATGACTGTCATTGAACTAAAGGACACAATGCAACTACTTGCATGCAACTAAAACACCTTGCCCAATATTTCATCTACCACAGTGAAATGAAAGTTGTTACAAATTATGGAACCGCCAATTAAGCCCATAAAATCTTCTCAAAACCATTGATGAATCATGGTAAAGGAAAATCCTCTACATCAAGAAAAAAAAAATCAAGCAAACCTTACCTACACCAAAGAAGACCCCAATTTGACTATAAACACCATCACCATCAGAGTTCCATACACCAATTATAATGTTACCACCTACCATCCAAAATAATAGTACAAGGATCCACAACAAAAATTATTGTACCAAGTAAGTCATCCAATCTGCCATTAGGGAAGTACAATTTTCTAGACCGTCTAAAGAATACCCCAACACAAATCTCCATCTATGAACTGCTCTACATTTTTCCAAACCACGAATTAGTCATAGATATAGCTCTACAACAGTCTTTCATCCTAAGAATATAGAAGCTAATGAGTTTCAAGCTATTGTAGGGTATTTGTCTGCACTGCATCATGTCACTTTCATTGAAAAAGATCTTCTAGCACATAAACCATCCCACAATGATCCTTTCACTAGTACATTTTGGACAATATGTGACTAGGTGACTAAAAATTCTAGTCACACAACTAGACATTTTAGTCACGTGAATAAAACTGATCAAACTATACTATTTTTTTTGTAATTTACATATATAAACGACTAAATAAATGACTAATTTGGTCGTCAAGTAAATTCACAAGGTTAGTCAAATAAAAATGACTAAATAAATGACCAAATATGTGACTAAATAAATGAACAAATAATTAGATACTAATAATCAGTCACCCAAACAAAAATGAATAAATAATTAGTCACTAATAAATAGTTAGCCAAACAATGTGAAGAAAGGGATCACCAATTGGCAATTTGTAAAAATCCTTCTTTGATCTTGCTCCTTTATAGACTCATGGAAGCTATGGAAAGTTAGTTCAAAGACTTGAATCCTACAAGAGCATAAAAAATGTACAATCCCAATACAAATATTCTTCTAGATGAACATGTCCAACTAGGTAGAAGTAACTCTAATTTTGGATGCCACTTCTCTAGCATTGCATTCCCCAACTAGGTAGAAGTAACTCTAATTTTTGATACCACTTCTCTAGCATTGTGTTCCCTATTAAATTTCAAATTAATATGTACATTCATTGTAGCTCTATTCCAACAATGAACTAAAAAGGGCAACCATTACTTCAATTTTTATAAGGGGGATCAAGTAGAATCGTGGAGTTATCATTTGCTTCTCTCTTTTGAGGTGACCCTACCCCATGTTTCACTTTCATATTATCATCTCTCCATAATAAACACATAGTAAAAATTATGAGAATGTTTTTGTTGGCATCCACAATCATCACCCAAGGAAGTAACAACCATTTTGCGGGTTTGATAACACCACTAATTACAATGGTGGTGTAGTTCATGTATTGGATCGTCACCATTATGAACAAAGCTATTCTCTACATGGTTGATTAATAAATTTGATTTCTTCATTAATAATAATTAAATATCATAAATTTTTTTTGTTGGCAACTAAAATACTCTTTGGTGGCAACTAAAATATTCTTCCTATTTTTACACTTTAGATTAATATGTGTTAGCAAGAACACCAAGAAATACTAATTTGGAGCTTTTAATTTATGCAAACATAAAAAAACCCACCGTGGGTATAATAAAAAACAATTCTAAATAAAAGCCCATTGGTGGAAAGCAAGAGGGATTCAAAACCCTAATATCAAACTTCAATCCTCATTTTGTCTTTTCTAACATTTTGAGTTTGTGTGCTGCCTGATAAAATAATGATTACGACCTTCGAACCATTGATGAGCTCATGAAGCTTCCTCAAACCCAGATTCTGACCTCCAAGCCCATACTTGCACAAAGAAAAGACAAAGATCCTGTAGAAAAAAGCCCTAATGAAACCCAATTCAGCACAATGACAACCTATAAATTAGATCATTCTAGGCCAATAGCCAGAGAACGGACCAGGGAGCGAGCCAAATAGTGCATCAAATGCAAAACAAGAGTGTTGGATTAGGATATGGACATCCATCAAAGCATAAAGGATACAAAAATCACGTCAGATTTCATAGTGGAAACATCGCTTGTAGACATGTATGTGAAATTTGGAAACATAGACAACACACATGAAGTGTTTGACCAAATGCCTCAAAGAAATGTGCTTTCATTGACTGTAATAATTTCAGGATATGAACAAATTTGAACTTTATGAAAAGGCTTTAGGAATTATCAACCAAACACAATTGGCAAGAGTAAAGACAAACTCCACAACATTTACCATCATCCTAAATGTTTATGCCAAAATGGGTGATTTGAAATAGGGAATGGACATTCATCAAAGCATAAAGAATAGGTGAATTTTGTCAAATACTATAGTTGCAACTACTCTTGCAGACTTGCATGCAAAATGTGGATTCATGGACAAGGCACTTGAATCATTTGAAAAAATTCCTCAAAGAAATGTGGTATGATGGATTGCAATGATCATGGGATATACACAAATTGGATCTATTGAAAAGGCTTTAGAAACTTCCAAGAAAATGTAATTTGCAGGTAGAAAGCTAGACTCCACAACCTTTCCCAACATCCTCTCTACATGTTCCAAATTAGAAGCTTCTGAATAGGGTATGGATATTCCTGAAAGCATAATAAAAGGAGGATTTTTTTCTCATATTATAGTTATAAATGCTCTGGTGCACATGTATGTGAATTGTGGAAGCATAGACAAGGCACATGAAATATTTGACAAAATATGATGCAAGAGCATCCATGAAGACACCTAGGTACATGAAGACTACAAATGATCAGAGCATGAAGAAGAGAATGAAGATAATATCTCTCCAAGTTAATTGGGAGATCTTGAAGCCTATAATGGTTTTATGCAATGAACAATTTGATGAAATTGGTAAAACTCCTAAAGGGCCTGATAAGGACCTTAGGAGAAAAATGATATAAAAATGAGCCATTAGTGCTCCATGGGATTAAAATAAGTGATTAGGGTCTTGGATAGGTTATTTGATCCTAGGAAAGTTAAATCCATGAATTTGGATAAGTTTTGAGGTTTAAAATGCAATAATATGTAAGTTAAATTTGAATTTTCAAATCCTAACGACTAGTTAGAAATAGAGGGAATTAGTATTTTAATGGTGTTTAGGGATTTTAGGGACTTCCAATCAAATGGTATTAGTTTGGGAAGTTAAAATCCTTTATTTATACTTGTTCCAATTCCTATTTTTTAGGTGTGAAGGAGTTGTACGAACTGATCAACAAAATATGCAGGTTGTACATGTTTTTGGGCAATAAATAAGAGTTTTCTTACAAATTTTTTCATTTATTTTGATGCTTCATTGAATCCAACACTGGATATCATTTCTAGATGTATTATAACTTGTTTTGAATCCATTTTATATCATTTTTCTTGAATCTTGGGTCTGAGGGACCGACTGTATCATGACAGTCCACTATTTTGCGTAGTTTGTGAAGCATGAATTGAGATTCATCCCCATACCATGGTCTCTATGATTGGGGGATGAATTATAACCTTGTATTATATTGATTTAATATTCTATGATTCAAGAATAACATTTGGTTGTAGGGTGATCATTGAGAAGTGACTGATTGCAAGGTTTTAGAGAAGAAAATGGAGGTATGGGTATAGAAGTGAGCAATCTACCTTCATAAGGGGAATATTTTATGACTTAAAATACTTTGATATGTCCATTTAATGGTGAATCCAGCATTTTTTGAGTCTAGAAAGGCTTAGAGGGTGTGGATTAAAGAAACCCTTGTTTTGAGGGCTTGAGAGTAACCATTTTGGGGATCTTGTATTTGCAATGATCAAATGACCTAATTGAATTGATAATAATTTTTTTTGAACCATTTTGAGGTACTTTTGAATGTCTTGTGGCTTGGGAGCAATATTTCCTTATACTTTCTTTGGAAAGTGACCCACTTTTGTGCTTGAAATAGGGGCATAGTCTGAGATTGGATATGTTGGTCCAAAACAACTTATACTAAGCTTGAGATATGTTAACAAGTTTTGAAAGGGGTATCTTAATCCCTTATTTTTTTGTAGAGTGTTTTGGGAAACTTGAGAGAAAAGTTCACTTTTCTATCATTGGAGACATAATAGGGAAACAATTAGGCCTAGTAGACAAATTAGAGGTTTGGGGTGTTGGATATTGTGTAGAAACCCAAATTTTTTTGAATCTTGATAAATCAACCTTGTTAAGATAAAAAAAAACCATCTTGGTGTTTGGGAAGGTGTGTGAATCAGTGGTGTAGTGTTTTCTATTTGCAAGCCTTGGGGTTAGAAGGCCTAGTGGGGGCTTAAACCTATCAAAACTTGATTAGTTGGAGTAGGAACTCCACCAAAACCCTTACCCTCTACATCAATTGGTATCAGAGCCTAGGATCATCCTAGGTTGAGAGAGAGAATAAAAATTTGGGGTCTTTGGTGTATTTGATCCTTTGTTGAGGCCTTGGAGTGTCCATTTCCTCCTTGAGTTTTCCAGAGTTGGTCTTTTACATTGGAGATGTTAGAAGGGGAAGATGATGAGATCCCTTAGAGGGTCACTAATACTGAACTTTCCATGCTTGTAAAGGAGAAAATGGAAAAGAACAAAATAATGAGAGTAGCCCTTGAGAAAGAGAGAAGGGAGCATATTGAGAAGGACAAGGAGATGAGATCCTTGATTGGAAGGTTGAATATACTTGATAAGAGAGGAAAGAGAAGGCTAGAAGAAGCTAATGAATGTGAAGATCATGGAGAAGAAGAAATCCCTTCTAGATAAGAAACACCATTGGATCCAGAAGATGTGAGGATGGCTAAGTTTGCTAAAGCCATAAGGAGTGGAGATGCAAAAGGAAGATCAGACTTACTCATGTATATAGGTAAGATGGATAATGAGGAACTCATTGATTAGTTTAGTGCCATGGAAAACTAATTTGAGTGTGAAAAAATTGAAGATGAGGAAAAGGTAAGAATTGAAAAGTCAAGGTTGAGAGGACATGCCTTATTGTGGTGGGATTGTGTTCAAGTAGAGAGATGGAAGAGCAACAAGACAAAGATTACTTCTTGGTATGCTATGATGGACAAAATGAAGACACTAATTTTACCTAGTGAATATAAGGTGTAGATGTATAAGAAGATGCGAGGTCTTAGGAAAAGAGACTTAGATGTGCAATGGTACACTGAAGAGTTCCACCATCTAGCCATTAGAGTTGTCCATGAAGAGGATGTGGAAGAAAAGATGGAAAGATATTTAGGGGGACTTAGATTCAACATCCAAGATGAATTAAGTCTTGCAACCCCTAGATCGGTTGAGGAATGTTACAAGTTGGCTGTAAGAGATGAGGAGAATTTGAGGAAAAAACAAGACAAGAATGGTGGCGGCAGAGGTAATCCAAACAAAGGTAGGGGAGGTAGACCCAATGATGACAAAGGAAAACTTAGTGATGACAAAGGCAAGAGCATAGATGTTGATGCAAGGTAGAGAGGAGGTAGAATATCTGGTTATGGTAGAGGCAGTGATACATATATTTACTGGTAAATGTTTTAATTGTGGGGAAATTGGGCATCGATATTATAGGTGTCCTGAGAAAGAGGATGACTTCAAGAAGGAAAAGAAGAGAATCCACTTGACCTAAGGTGGAGAGGAAGAAGAAAAACAATAAGAGCAAGGACCTAGATTGACAAACCCATGCTTAAAAGGTTATTTCTTAATGGTAAGAAGAGGTATGCAAAGTAAGAAAAATGTTTCTCTTTTTATAACATATTGTAAGAGTTATGGGAAGACATGCAACATGATCATAGATTCTAGATCATTTGAGAATTTAGTATCTTATGAGATGGTGGGGAAACTTCATTTGAAGACATTTCCACTTGAGCAACCTTATAGTGTGTTATGGGTGAACAATGATAAAATTTTAGTGATTAGAGAGAAAGCATATGTTGATTTCAGTATTGGAGATTATCATGATAGGGTACTTTGTGATGTTGTACCTATGCAATGTTTCCACATTATTCTAGGTAGGCCTTGGAAGTCTTCTAGGAGGACATCACAATATGGGTTTGAAAACACTTATGTTTTGTGGCAAAAGGGGCAGAAGTTCATTCTAACACCTTTTCCTTGTGATGGTAAGGTTAGAATTGTTTTCTTTGGTAAGAGGGAGTACTTGGAGGACACAAACAATCAGTCCTTAGTTGTAAACCAGATTGTGAGGAAGTCCTTGTTAATGATGAAGCAATATGCTACCGACAACATGAAGGAATTTGTTGACAGTCAGAAAATGAGTTGTAAACCAGACTGTGAGGAAGTCCTTGTTAATGATGAAGCAATATGCTATTGACAACATGAAGGAATTTGTTGACAGTCAGAAAATGGTATACTTGTTGGGGAGTATGGTGTCCTCTAGTTGAAAAGAATAAGGGAAGTGCCTTATAGGGTAAAAAAAATGATTGTGTGGGCCTTGGAAGGTAGGGAAAACTTCAAAACAATCAACATTCTGACTGTTCCAAATAATAGCATGGAAGTGAAGTTGATAAACATGTTTTATGTTATGTTTTTTCTAAAAATATGAATGTAGGTGATAAGAAGATGTTACTGATGCCTATAAGGGAGCAAGGATGCATAATACCATCTAGAAGGATGGGTGGTTTGAATACAAAGAGCATTGGCTCTTGGGACAAGAGCACTTTTGAAGGTAGGGTGTATGATTTAGGAGCATCCATGAAGACACCTAGGTACATGAAGACACAAAATTATTAGAGCATGAAGCAAACATTTCTCCATGTTAAATGGGAGATCATCCTATAATGGTTTTATGCAATGAACAATTTGATGGAATTGGTAAAACTCCTAAAGGGCCTAATAAGGACCTTAGGAGAAAAATGATGTAAAATGAGCCATTAGTGTTCCATGGGATTAAAATAAGTGATTGTGGTCTTGCATAGGTTATTTGATCCTAGGAAAGTGAGATCCATGAATTTGGACAAGTTTTGAGGTTTAAAATGCAATAATATGTAAGTTAGAATTTGAATTTTCAAATCCTAACAACTAGTTAGGAATGGAGGGAATTGGTGTTTTAATGGTGTTTAGGGAGTTTAGGGACTTACAACTGAATGGGATCAGTTTAGGAAGTTAAAAGACCTTTATTTATATTGGTTCCAATTCCTATTTTGTAGGTGTTGAGGAGCTGTATGGACTGATCAAGAAAATATGCAGGTTGTACATATTTTTGGGCAATAAATAAGAGTTTTCTTACAAAATTTGTCATTTATTTTGTTGATTCATTTAATCAAATAGTGTATATCATTTCTAGATTTATTAGAACATGTTTTTAATCCATTTTAGATCATTTTGGTTGAATCTTGGGTCTAAAGGACTGATTGTACCATGACAGTCCAATATTCTGGGTAGTTTGTGAAGCATGAATTGAGATTCATCCCCATACTATGGTCTCTATGATTGGGGGATGAATCATAACCTTGTATTATATTGAGTTAACATTCTATGATGCAAGAATAACATTTGGTTGCAGGGTGATCACCGAGAAGTGTCTGATTGTAGGGATTTAGAGAAGAAAATGGAGGTATGGGTATAGCAGTGAGAAATATACCTTCATAAGGGGAATATTTATGACTTGAATTGATTTGATATGTTCATTTAATGGTAAATCCACCATTTTTTGAGTCTATAATGGCTTGAATGGTGTGGATTAAAGAAACCCTTGTTTTGAGGGCTTGAGAGTAACCATTTTGGGGATTTTGTATTTGCAATGATCAAAGGACCTAATTGACTTGATAATCCTTTGTTTTGAACCATTTGGAGGGAATTTTGAATGTCTTGTGGCTTGGGAGAAATATTTCCTTATGCTTGCTTTGGAAAGTGGCCCACTTTTGTGCTTGAAACATGGGCATAGTATAAGATTGGATATGTTGGTCCAAAACAACCTATACTGAGGTTGAGATATGTTGAAAAGTGTTGAAAAGGGTATTTGAATCCTCTATTTTTTTGTTGAGTGTTTTGGGAAACTTGAGAGAAAATTTCACTTTTTTGTCGTTGGAGACCTACTAGGGAAACAATTAGGCCTAGTAGACAAGTTAGAGGTTTGGGGTGTTGGGTATTGTGTAGAAACCCAAAACTTGTTGAATCTTGATAAATCCATTTTTTTAAGGTAAGAAATAACCATCTTGGTGTTTGGGAAGGTGTGTGAGTCACTAGTGTAGTATTTTCTATTTGGAAGCCTTAGGGTTAAAAGGCCTAGTGAGGGCTTAAACCTATCAAAACTTGATAAGTTGGAGTAGGAAATCCACCAAAAACCTTACCCTCTACATCATAATACATCAAAGAGATGTCACCCCTTGGAGTGCAATTATTGTTGGATATGCACAAAATGAAGTTTTTGAAAAGGCTTTAGAAATTTTCAAACAAATGCAATTGGAGGTTCTCAAGCCAAATTCTAGAACCATCACCATCATCTTTCCTACCCATCCAAAAATAGGTGCTTTGGAACATGTTACAAACATCCATCAAACCATAAATAATAAATAAATTTTGTCAAATGTAGTTGCAACTTCCCTAGTAGACATTTATGCAAAATGTGAAAGCATATACAAGGCATGTGAACTATTTTACAGACTGCTTGAAAAAGATGTCTTCTCATGGAATGAAATGATTGGTGGATATACACAAAATGAATTTGTTGAAAAGGCTTTAAAAACATTAAAGAAAATGCAATAAGTAGTGTGAAGCCAAATTGGAAAACTTTTTCTAGTGTCCTCCCCACTACTATACCTTCCATACCAACAATATGAATATTTATTTCAGACTTGTGTATGTCCAATTTCTATAACATATTATTGTATCTATCTTTTATTCATTTACAAATATTTTTGGAGTGAACTTGAAGTGCTTCAAGTGAAGTTGTAGGTTGGGTGTATGCTTGATGTATGTTGGTAAGGATTTTAGGTATATTCCTTGCTGCTCAGACCTGCAATAGTGCATATTAATGTAATTTCAAACCTGTGCATGCTTTCATATTCATCATTCTATTTGGGGTATTATAGCAGTTATGTTTTACATCAACAACTAATCCTCTTATTTGGTGTGACTTATGCATTGGTTCTAACATTGCAATCCTCTAAAAGGTTATACTGCTGAATATTTAGTTTTTCTATGCATTTTATACTACTACATGAGTAAAATAAATTAGGTTTCATTTTTAGTATTATATAAGCTTTTCCAAAGAACAAGTGGAAATGCCCTTATTATTCACTATTGAATCAAGTGGAAGATACTTGTTTTCATTTCTTGTAATATATATGCACTCCACTAAACAAGTGGTGATGGTTGGCTTTCCAGGTAGTGCTTTCCTTTTTATTGCTGCATTTTAGTTAGTTATAATCCTGAACATTGTATGATCTCACCTTTCCCATTCTAGAACCCGAGTAATCAGAAAGTGGAAATGAAATTACTTTGTATATCTATGTAAAAGTGAGAAATTTGGGTGAGGTCAAACTTTTAAGAAGATTGGTGAAAGATAGAGGAATTAAAAATATCCATGGATTTAGTTGGATTGAAGGCCCTAAACAAATACATTCATTTTGTGTGGGAGACAAATCCACAGATATGAGATCTTTGAAAAGTTGGAGAAATTGGCTGACCAACATGATCCATCATTTTTTGAGTAAGATGTTTTTGCAAATTCATCTATTTTCAGCTTTTGATTTTCTTTTGGTGGATATTTTTGGCATACAAATCATTGACATTTTTTATGAAATTCAAGTTTTGGCATTATTGCATGTAGATTTTTTATGGACCACTATATAAATCATCTTATGACTATGATTACAAGATAGGTGCATTCCCGCTTTCAAGATTACATGGTATAAATCTTGGTAAGAAAGAACCAAATAGATAATTTCTTAAATCTTAAGAATACATATATTTTTAAAAGTATAGGTAATGTATGACAATGTGTTTGATATAAAGGGTTTGACAAATAATTATTTAATTGTATCTTGTCTTATCAAAAGTTGATTGTCAAGTATCCTTTCGTATACTAAAAACATACTTTGTATGTGAAAACATATACTAAAAACATGTTTTTTTGTATTTTATTTGAATTACAAAGTATCACAATTTATTATTATTAATGACATGGGGTATGTTCTTGTGTGAATCTTGGCTCATGGCCTAATTCCTGTTCAAACTTCTTTCAATTTTATATGCTCTATTTTACCACAATTTTCCATCAATTTGTTATTTACCTGCTATAGCTATACCCTCATTTGTAGTTACAGGAATATTCTTTTCCATATACCAAATACTTTTTAGCAATTTTTTTTTGAATATAATAGGATATTATTTAAAATTCAAGATAGCAAAAATATTGTCTCTTGGCTAAGAAAATTGGTTTGGATCATATGAGTTAGTGCTTTGAATGGGGTGATTACTCTATATGAAAACTGTCATCTTGATCTTAGGAGTTGATTAGCCATTTTGAATCAATTTATTTGTTTAATTTATTTTATAAGTAAATGGTATGGTTTGAATTGAATGCAAGATAGAAATGCCTATTGGATTGCTTCAAATTAGTTTGTACTATCAAAAACCTATTTCCTTCTAAGGTATTAGATACCAGATTAATATTTTGTTAGTAATTATTTGCAAATCATTTTCTACTTGGGATATATGTGTAGTATTCTAAGAGCTGTCTTTGTTAAGTTTTTGTAGGGCATCTATTCCTTTGGTATGACATTAACTCATGTTGATTTATTGCTTGGTTTCTTTTCAGTCCATTATTTGTTACTTGGAAAAAAGTTGTAAATGGTGGAGAGCATCGACTAAGAGGATGCATTGGCACTTTGGAAGCTTGGGATGTTTTTACTAGATTTAAGGATTATGCACTAACAAGGCCAGTGTTTAAATATGGCCACTTGCATTCTTTCCCTACAATCTTGTCATGTTAATTGAATGCATATATATTCTTAATATTAGTAAAAAGAATGTGCCATATCTTATTTTAATACAAAACGTATGTACAGTCTTCACTTTACAAAGCAAACTTCAAATTACAACCATGTGTTTCTTATGTAATTTTGGTTCTCAATGCTAATAAAGTTTTTCCTCATAACTACAAATATTATTAAAAAACTTTATAAGTTTGAATTTATATCTTGTAGAATACTTACATTTTATTAGCTAGTAGAAAAATGCACAACATGGGGAACATTTAACCATTAATATGCTATTCAAAATATTTTAAAAAGAGGCTGGCTTTCATTATTTAGGAACAAAGGAAAAGTTTATGCAAATATAAACTACCATCTCTTTAAGCAAATATTATTGGATTTAATGTTTTTGCAAGGGTAACTTGTATTGATAGTTGATGTGGGTGCAGTGGCACAATGTTATTTCCTGTCAATAAAAAGTATCTAGTAAGGGATGAAGGTCCCTTGAGTTTTTAAGTAAAATACTAGATTGAATCCACAACCAATGATTAAACCATTAATCTGGAAATCAAGTTAGGGAGCATATGGGAAAAGTTTGGTAACATGGGTGTGTTACTTCTACAGTTTCATCATTAAGTCCTTAATTGAACAGTTGCTTGAATTTTCATCTGCTTATGAAACAAGTTTTTCAATTTTCTAAAGAAATGATCATAAAGTATATATCACAGTCAAATTTGTGTTGATGCTCTTAAGTTTCATGACTGTAGTGGATTTTCTTCTTCTTTGCATGAGAGATTTCATTAAGCATTTATTGAATTTTTGTCATATTTTTAATGTGATTGATGTTGTTTCAATTCTTTTATATGTTTTCTTTCCTCAATAAGCTAACTTGATGTGTTATTTGCATTGATTTTGACAACTTCCTAGATTTGAAATGATTATTAAATCAGGAACTTAAATTGTAGATTGGAAATATCTAGTTGAGGTTTTGTTTGTCTCTGGAATATATAATTTGATGATTGGGTTTGATCTGCTAGCAATATTGTTGAATACTTTTTATATAGTGATAAGAATCTGAAAATTTGGACTGTAGCAGTATTTGTGATGTATTTCTTGAATGCCACTTTCTTTCTGGTTCTAATCATTACCTATTCTCATTGACCAAAATGCTAATATGTCTTAAATGAGTCTTTTTGCATAGAAAATTTCATGAGACTAATCTGTAGCCACACACTATTAGTTGAGCATATGAAAAAATAGGGAATGTTGTAGAATTATTACTAAAATCTTGTTGAAAAATCTATACAATTTCTAAAATTGTGTTAAATACTTTGTTTTGAATGAGTTTCCACAGTTATTCAATTTTCTTTTAAATATATTTTGTAAGAATTATCAGCATTCAATCATCAAATTTCAACCTTGAAGTAGTTTGTTGTTTGATCTTTCTGATGATAAAATCTCTCCAAAAATCAACCAAAATAGTGAAAATGCTTTGTTTTTGGTAGCATTGTTGGTTGCAAAGTTCTCTTAAGAATGAATGTTGTTGAACCATGCACTGGTGTCAATATAGTTGTCATGGTTGGTGGATTCGCAATAAAAGAGGGAATGGAAAGGAAATATGTTATGTCCAAAAATGTATCCATCTATAAGTCACAAGCCTTGGCACTAGAACAACATGCTGCTCCATACTACAAGGTGATTTCATTTCATAATTTAATCTGCAAGCAATAGTTAAAGTTTCTTATTCTTTGAAAATATTTAATAAATAGAAATTTGAGAGTTCACTGTCTTGTGTCCATGCAATTTTAAATGTTTCATATTTTTTGCATGATATTTGATTTGATGACACCCTTCTTGTAAAATTTTTGATAAATTTTTTTTGGTCGTTTTCTACAAATAGATATATTTATATTTCTTGGTTCTAATTGCGAGCTTTTGTGTTCAATGTGCTTTTTGAAAGTATTATTGTTATATCTTAATTAATATCCCAATTAAATTTGTGGCTAAAAAGTATTCATCTATTTGCTTTTTCAGGTTGAATGGAGAATTTATTACAACTATACAGTAGCATGAAGCTGCAATTATCAAGGCACATAAGCTCTCTAGTACATTCTTTGCTACTAGTGTTACATGTGATCATATATGTGACTGGGTACTTGGTACACCTAAGGTAGCAACTCCTGAAAATTTTAATCTCTACTATCACAAACTCATTATGTTTGTATAATCTGCACAGAGGGTTTCAGTTATTTTATCATTTGAATGATTGTAATTCATTACAGGGTACATGAGTTTCTATGAGAGTGTATTCAGATGGTTCTTATAATGTCCTCATCTGGTGTTATCTTTTAATACCCCGTTACTTGTGAAAATGGAAAGTGGTCTATTGTACAAGGTAATAACTAAGATCCTTCTTGACAAAGCAATTAAAAGTGCAAATGATACATGGAATAAAAGTCTCTTTTACCTATTAAACTTTATTCAAGCATGTTCTATTTTTGTAAAATATTTTTTTCTTTGTACAAGGATTGGTTTTTGTTTGAATAATGGATACATTTCATTCAATTATGGGTAGTCATCATCAACAATAACAACTTTAAAGTTACAACTATTGGTGCAATGTTGTGAAAAGTATTGGACATTAAATTAATGGTTGTAAGTATTAAATTAATAAGTGTGGGTATTAAATCAACAACTGCTATCACAACCACTGGAATGCGTTCAAGTATTGAATCCTCTCCCCCTAAATATGATGTAGCCATAATCTAATACATAATTTATTTGCATAAACAATCCAACATTTATATCATTTTAGTAAACCGTCTGAAGTAATTATTTGCATACCAGTATATTTTTGGAAGGCTATCAACTAGCAATGTCTAGAATTACATGTATGACCTACTATATATTTACTGTTACAACTATTTATTGTTACTACTAAGGATATGACCCCTTCCACATAGCTCTTCAACATGATAATTGTTTCACAAAATGACTCAATGAGATGTCACCTCGTGGACTACAGTCATTACAGAATTCAGAGCTTTGGAACAGGGTATGGACATCCATCAAAGCATAAGGGAAGGGGGATTTTTATCAGACGTTACAATTGCGACTGCCTTGGTATACATGTATGCTGAATGTGGAAGTAGAGATAAGGTATGTGAGTTGTTTGTTAGAATGCCTCAAAGTGTTGTCTCATAGAATAAAATGATTACATGATTTGTATAAAACAGATTTGTTGATAAGGCTTTAGAAGCTTTTAAGCAATTGCAGTTGGTAGGAATAAAACTGAACTCCAAAACCTTTGCCAATATCCTATCTTCCTGTGCTAAAATTGGAGCTTTCGACCAGGGTATGGATATCCTTAACATCATAATGGAAGAGGGATTTTGGTTGGAAATGCTCTAGTAAATATGTATGCCAAATGTGGACAAACATACAAGGTACGTGTAGTGTTTGATAAAATGTCTCAAGGAAATGTGATCTCATGGATTGCAATGATTGCAGGATATGAGAAAAATGGATTTGTTGAAAAATCTTTAGAAATGTTCAACCAAATGCAATCAACAGGTGTAATGAGACTCGACAACCTTTGCCAATAGCTTTAGAATAGAATACAGATATCTATCTAAGGATAGAGGAAGGATAATTCTTATCAGATATTATAGTTGGCAATCCTTTGATAGGGAAGCATTGAAAAGGCACATGAACTATTTCACAGAATGCGTCAAAGAGATGTCATCACATGGATTGAAATGGTTGCAGGATATTTGCAAAATGGATTTATTGAAAAGGCCTTAGAAAATTACAAGCAAATTCAATTGGCAAGTGCAAAGCCAAATTGCACAACCTATGCTATGATGACAAAATGGGAGATTTGAAACAAGGTATATAAATCCATCAAAACATAAAGGATAGAGAATTTTTGTCAGACGTTGTAGTTGCAATTGTCCTGGTAGACATTTATGCAAAATAGGCATTAATTCTATCTGGTTGTTAAATTCCTACAGGTAGGTGCTGGAACAAACCCTTTGGAAGGAGAAACACTAGGCATGTTACTGCTTGAGTCTTTTGCTGATGGTGGTTCCCTTTTTTTGACAGTAGCTACAACTCATCAAGAGTAGCTGGAAGCTTTGAAGTACAGGTACTTACATATTTTCCTGGGTGCACAATTATTAGAGAAGTAATAAGTGAATATTTTTATTATAATTTTTTTTTACTTATACATCATTTAAAATATATTTTTTGTAGCTGTCAATGATGTGAAGATATAAAACTAAACTATTTTTAAACTGTTGAGTCGGTGCTTTCCTTTTGCTGAGTCCAAGCCCAAACCAAAAAGCACCCTATGGATTTGTGTTAAGTTTGCATGTATTGTTTGTGCTTATAGGTTTATCTCCATGTTTTTGTTCATTACTTATTATTCACTAAGTTTTTGTAGTCAAATGCAATCAAAATCCATGGAACCCATCTAAATGCAGTTAATTTTTACTTTTCTTATATTCCATTTGGTGTGCTGGTTTTTCTTTGTGATTTTTTTGGTCAATTTGGTTGCCTATGTGGTAGCAATACTAATTTATAATTATTAACAACTGTTAAATGTTACTATATTTTTCATTATTATTATTTTTCTATTAATTTTAATATTGTGCATATTATGTGAATTTGAACATGCCCTCCCTTAGGATTTGAATGCATCATCTTAATTTTTTGTTTTTCCATCCAATGCTTTCAATTGTAAGTTTTAATCAATCATCATGTGGGTGTTGAAGTTATCTTTCTCTTGTAAGTGACATTTATTGCTATTGGAAATATGTTTTTTTATATGTCTACATCAATTGCATATTTAATTTGAATGAATATTTCACAAATAAGTCCACTATGATATATATTATATGCCTTTGGTATGCAACTAAGGTGCTGTTATGAGAAAAATAGTGGAGAGATTGATTCTTCTTTCCATCTTATAGACTCCAACAGGTTATTTTTGTATTGTCAGTTGTGCTAGATTCATAGTTTTAAATATTGTTAATTTATTAAATCATTTGTGCATCTTGCAAAAATGTCTTAGACAATTTTGTTGCATATGTGTTTGAAATTGTTTAGCGATTATCTATCTTTTGTGAGAATTTATAATGACCATATGCTTAACAGTATGTGTTGAATAATTTTAGGGATGTGTTTTTAACAAGCTCTCATAGTAAAGTATATATTAGCTTGGGAGAGTGAGGACCAATTTCTTTTCAAGTTGATCTTTTGTTAATTTTATAATTTTATTTGGAATTTTGCACTATTATGATTTTTTTGTAATCAACTACTATGATTTTTTTACATCCTTTGTTGATTTGTTCAGTATTGTCCTTAAAATAGTTCTTTTCTAGTGCTTTTTCTTAAGGTTTGTTCTTCAGCTAGAAGGAAAAAAGTATTGATTATTTAAGATACATATAGACTAATGTTCCTATTTTCATACATGAGCAAAAATCTCCATCAACAACCACCATTTATCTATTAAAAACCTACACAATTGTCAGTTAGATTGCAAATATGAGAATACATTATTTTGTAAGTGTTGCTACAATTGTTTTTTTGATAGAAAAAGAACAAAAGGGATCATATTAGTATAAATGAATTCACAATCAAGTAATCAATTTCACCTTTGTAAATTTGTTACTAAGAACAATACGTTGCAGTTGAGTTTATGGAATAGTAAAAGAAATTTTTTTGCATAATAATAATTGCAAAATGTTTGAAAGATATTCTAATTTGAGAAATTTGTGTGAACTAACAATATTATTTACAACCAGATTTGCATAGATATCATTGTACCTTATTGCGAATTGAAATATATATATAAAAACATTTCTCATTAGTTGACTAGTACCAGAAAACTTTTCTTCTAACTGCCCTTAGAGAAGCCTTTAAAATGTTACACAAAATTATTTACATTCTGCATCATGCCATAATTTAAAGGGTACTAGCTCAATGGAAGAGCACTTGATTTGCAAGCAAGAGGACGGTGGTTTGATTCCATTGTGCTGTAATACGACTAAATTAAGGACTAAATATATGACTAAATTAATGACTAAATATATGACTAAATTAATGAATAAATATATGCCTAAATTAATGACTAAATATATGACTAAATATATGACTAAATTAATCAGTGAATATATGACTAAAAATCAGTGAATATATGACTAAATTAATCACTAAATAAATCACTAGCATGACTAAATCAATGACAAAACTAATGACCAAATCAATGACTAAAATAGTTTAGTCATAAATTTGGTCATGAGATAAATGACTGGCAATAAACTACTAATGGTCACGCGACTAAGTTTAGTCATTTATCTATAATTTTTAGTAGTTTATTTAGTCATATACTGTTGTTTTTGTACTAGTGTTTGCATCTAGAAGTCTTCATCCATCTCCAAAAAATTAGGCGAGTCTTGATAGATGGAGGAGAAGGTCTGAGTATCTATACACTAAAATTGGTACAAGCATCAAGTTACTCTGAGAGTTGTGTAGATGTCACCAAAAAAATCATAATAAGAGCCTATGATGATGAAGAATGTCACTCCAAGGGCGTCATAAGTCTCCCAATTATATTAAGTACAACAACACAAGACATTGCATTCCAAGTACTTGATCTAGAGATGGGTTATAACATGCTCTTAGGGAGACCATGGATTCACTCCATGTAGATAGTACTGTAATCACCCAAAAATGGTCATCTAGACTATTAGCCCCTTTCTAACATTATTTGCTAAATTTATCATTTGCTTATTCTTGATCAAATCCTAATTTGTCATTTATTCGATCATATTCTATGGATTAACCATTTTATCCTAAGTCTTTACTTAATTAAAATGAATTCTCTCCCCTTTTATTAAATAAAAAGCCCCCACTTACCTTTTATCCTAAGTTGCACAAATAAAGCATTATTCCTATTTTATAAATAATAAGAAAAAGCTTTTTGTCTCACATGGGGCACAAAAGTCAACACTTCTTTCTCATTGGAGGAGACTTGTGCACAAGGATTGCTTCCACTTTCAAACTCCACCCTTGATCAAATCTTTTGCCTCTTAATCTCCATGGTCCATTTATTTTTAAAAGGAGAGCTCTCTTCTCATTCTAAAAAATACCCACTCTTGATGCTAATGTTGTGCTGCAAGTTTTCTTGGTGACATTGGAGCTTTGAAGAACTTGTTGCATTTTAGTCTTCATATTTTCATTATAGCTTAGTTCTCATGGCATTCTTAGCTTAATTTCCTTTCATGCTTTAGCTTAGCTCACATAGTTTAATTAGTAATGACTTGTAACACTCTCATTTCCATAGCTTAGTTGCATTCTTGCATTCTCATTCTAGCATATCTTGTATTGCATTTTTCATTATGATTCTTGAAGATATTGACATTCTTGCCCTTGTCTCTTTGAATCTCCCATTGCATGGTTTACTAGCAAGGTTGCATGCTTAATAGATCTAGCTGAGAGCCCTCTAAACATCCTTGCACTCCATGCCTAGGGAGCTCTAGGTCACTTTTTAAGGTTTCCAATTCATGGATGCCCTTGGAATCAATGGCTTAGAGAAGTGCACATTTTGAGTGTACATTTTTGGTGCCTACTATGGGGCAGAACAACTCTGTTTTGCCATTCTTTTCTTACATTTTCACTACATGTTTCGACTATTTTTTATTTTTTTGATGATTTTTGTACACTGTTCGTACTTCTGTGCGTCACTGTTATGGAGTCTTGCGTGAAGTTTCTCGCTGTATCGCGTGAAGTTTTGCTGGTATTAGCATTTTTGTGTGTGACAAAGGTATTTTCTTACATGGGCCTATGTACTTTCTTGTGCGAGCTTGTGTACTTTCTCATGCAGGTTGGTACTTTCTCATGCGACACTATGTATTTTCTCGCGCGGCCTTGTGTATTGTCTCGCACGAAATTTCAACAACAGAGACTTAAATTCCAGATTTGCTAATTTTTCTTTCTGTTTTCAAATTTTTTGCTTTCTGCTTTTTGACTTGTGTTGAGACAAAGATTTATTTACAGATTATACTTGGTTTTGTTGTACTAACCCTTGTGGGCCTAACGAGTTGTGCTTGTAGGTGTGCCCTAATTGCTTGCATAGTTTGCTAAAAGAATACATGTCAAAGCTTCAAATGCACAAGGGCTACTAATATTTCTTGCAAGGCTACCCAAAGCATAAAAATAATCAAGTGCTTGTTCTTTCCTTTCATTTTAAGTGCGGCATTATACTAGTTCATTTTCTTAGGCACTTAATATCTTGATTTTAGAGTCTTTTGGTGGTAGGAGAGTATGATCTTCATCCTTGTGGTGAACCAAAAATCTTGACCCATCTCTAGATTTTTAAAGCAAGAGGGCTAATTGAACATTGCTTGGCATGTTTGGGAAAGGCTTTTGAGATAGGGGAGTATGCTCTTCACCCTTGCGGTGAACCAAAAACCTTGACTTTAAAAGGTTGATCCGCTTCTTGTTTAGTATAGAATCCTTTAGAGGGTCTGCTCTTAAGCAATCAAGAGGAACAACCCAAGTGGGGACAAGCTAATACCTGGCTAATTCGACCCAATATTAACTCAAGGCTCTCAAGGACACAAAACCTTGGTAGACGTAATACTTGTCTTCATTTAGTATGAGTACTTGTGAGATTGTGACCATGAGAAAAATGCTAAGCAAGAATGCTTAAGGTACTCTTATGGCCATGATGTCCGTTACTTATTGCAAGGTAAGGAGTCCCTTTGGGGAGCAAGAGGGGTATTGTGAACGAAAGCCCTTATTATGAACCTTAGATAGAAGCTACCTGATTTTGCCACTCAACATCTTGGTGCAAGGATCGATCCTAGTGGACTACTCGGATCACCCCAAGATTTTACACTCACCATTTGTGTTCCTTTGGTTGTGTCATTGACACTTCCACAACAAAGACAATATCTATTGTGGGCAACCACTTTGTGTGAGGCAATGGGACATCAAGTGTGGGCTAAGTTGTTGAGTATTGAGCCTTTGTCTTTCTAGGTTAGCAAGTGCTTGAATTGTCTTCGCTGTGATCTACCTGTGTAAACATTCTTAAACATCAAACATCATGGTAGTAGGATTTTTGGCTTTGATATCCCAAGTGCATGTCTTGGTAAGGTTTCTTTTGCCCTTGTTCAAAGTGTTTTATGACACGTTTGATCACTCACTATTTGCAAACTTGTCTGTTTTATGCTATTACTGCATTCCAAACTGAGAAATTGAACTTATCAAACTGCAACTTTGATCAAATTACCTTCAAAACTGGGTTTTACACGTTCACTGGTCAAACATTGTGCAATTATCGCACCAACTACCTAGTTACTATCGCACTGCTGTGTGCGAAATATCATTTGGTCAAATTGTATCATCCTGCTATCCTGTAAACTATCGCATAGAATAATTTTGCTGTCTTACTGTTGTCTGTAATCCAGAGCTGTCAAATTTGAATCTTAGTTTGTCACAGAGTGTCCTTTCCTATTCTTACTTGAATCTAGCCTATTATTTGCATGTTTAAATTTTTTCTAGACTAAGAAAGATGAGTTAAAAATATTGGGTTTGAGTCTATCAAATGTTGCTTTTGATCACTTGCCACACTACGGTTACCTCTCTAGCTATTTGCTAATCAAGCTTCTTGCTCATATCTCGGCTTGAGTCAATTGACTGCTATAAATGCTTGAGCAGCTTTGACAAGCCATCTCTATTGTACTATCTTGACAAGTGATCTTTATTGGCTTTTCTCGTCTCAAAATCTAAGAAACTTTGCCTCATTCTATTAGTCAAACAACATTTCTTTTCATGCCGGTTACAAATTGGTTTCAATTTGAACAATGGAGTCACCCTCTGTTCAACTATACACAGTTACCCTCTCCCACAAGACGCTCACGAGCACTAGTTAGTGACAATAGTTCTAGCCCAGACAAATCTAAGGATTCCAAGGATTCCAAGGCTAGCTCATGGTATAAAGGAGGCTTTCTCTTTTCTGCATTCAAAACCCCCAAAAGCACGGACAATGTCTCACTATGACTGAACAAGAGAAATATCATCATTTTCAAGAACACTTTGAACATAGAGACAACCAAGCATGCTTAGATAAGGAGCATAATAAAAGCATAATGGATGCTGCTAGGCGCATGGCTTCAAGAGGAATGTCTCATGATCAAGCCGAGACTAGTGGTTATGAAAATAGATCTTTTTTTGGTACTAGTGGTAATCATGGTAACAATACGCCACCAAGGTCCCCTCCAAGATGAACTTTTGCCACACCTTCTTCACCTCCTAGACCTCCTCCCTCTCATCACGAGGAAGAGGCCAATGATGATGTTTCTAGTGAAGGGCTTATGAGGTTTGAACAAGATGAGGCTTCCCAACATTTGATGCATAAGCTTTTAGAGTGTAATGGAGATCAATACTTTCAATACATGACTTCTAGAGGATACAAGCTCCCTCCTGGTTATGATATCCGCCAAATCATTCAAGAAAGAGTGCCAACCGAATTGGAAATCCTTAGAGATGAATTAAAATGAATGAATCAGCATCTTGCTCAACTTGCAATAGAAAAGGAACCTCCAAAGGTCTCTTTTGTAGAATCTATTTATGCTCTTCCCTTTGATAGGAGTCTATACATGGTCCCGTTTACTAAGGATATTGAGGTTCCCAAATATGATAAGTATGATGGAAATGGTGATCCCCATGACCATGTGCATCATTTTTATGCTCTTAGCATGGACTTCCTTCATGAGGACACATTTCTACTACGGTTGTTCCCTAGGAGTTTAAGAGGACAAGCTCTGGAATGGTTCACAAAATTGACACCTCCTCTCAAGACCTTTGATGAGTTGGCTAGGCGTTTCACTCAACATTATTCATACAACATTCAGTAGCCTATTACCATGATAGATCTAAGTGCTCTCAGGCAAAATCAAGGTGAACCATTCGCTACATACTTGCAACATTGGAGGTCGTTATATTCTAGATATCCTCGTCAACTACCCGAGAGGGAAAAGATCGACATCTTTGTAAAAAATCTTGTACCTGAACTATATTATGATCTAAGGAAACAAATATTTTCCTCTTTCAATGACATGGTTGAAAGTGCATACCATATTAAGGATGTTTCCATAAGGAAAGGGGATATTGTCATCAACAAAGATACTAGAGGTAATGGAAAGGACAAAAACAAACCCTGGAACAAAAACAAATATGTTGTCAATGATGGGGTTGTAGATGTTCCTAAGGATAAAGAGTTGGCTTTCCACCTCTCCAATGATATCTACGCAACTAAACAACAAGAGGCTGCCAACACTCAAAGTGCATCTAAACCTCAATATACAGACAAACCCAAGAAGTCATATCAACGACGAGTCTACACCAAGTTGGCTAAACCTTATGACGTGATTCTTAAGACCTTGGTTGCCAACAAGTATCTTACGCTTCCTGACAATTCTCATCCCTTCAATCCACCAGTTAATCCTGATTGGTGGAGAGAGGATCATTTATGCAATTACCATAGAAGTAAGGGACACAACATGGATAATTGTTTCAAGCTCAAAGATGCTATTCAAGATCTTATTGATGGAGGCGTAGTTCTCATAGACGTCTTGGTTAAGAATTCTGATCACAAGGCCTTCAAAACCCCTCTACCTGAGTATGAAAAGGGGGAGTCCTCTCAAGCGAACAAGAAAAATCATGATGCCAAGATCAATTATACATATACTGACAATAAGAATGTGATCAACATGTTAGAGCCCGTTGAGAGTGTTTTTACGATGAGATCTCAAGGTAATGGTGATGAAAATCATGGTACGCCTAAGTTGGTCTTGAAAACACTTGATGGTTTATCTTCCCGAAGTGAGACACTAAATGTTGTTACTAGGGGGCAAGCTGAGCTTGTCCTTCAAACTTCTCACGATCCCAAACAAGCCTCGTCCTCTAAGCAAGTGGCTCCTTCAGCCACATCTAGCTATGATATTATGCACTAGTTGCAATGAACATCGGCCCAAATATGCATTTTTGAATTTCTTGAGCTATCTCCCTTGCACAAAGAGATCCTTGAAAAGGATCTATGCACAACGAATGTCCCTAATAACATTGATCCAGATAAGTTCTAGGCTATGGTCAATCATATCTCATCTCCTCATTATCTCTCATTTTCCGCAGAAGATGACACATCCCTTAGTCACCCACATAATCTTGCTTTACATATCAAGGTCCAAGTCTACCATACTCAAGTTCTCTGAGTCTTAATAGACAATGGTGCAGGGTTGAATATTGTTTCCTTTCATGTTGTGCAACAATTGGGATTGTCCGAATTTATTGTAGATCTTAGGCAAAAGATTACTATCAAAGCATACGATGAAGTGGAGAGGTCTTCAAAGGGTTTTATTGTGCTACCTGTCTGAGTGGGTCCAGTTATGAAAGATATTGTGTTTCAAGTATTAGACATCCCACTTGCATACAACATTCTTCTAGGTCATCCTTGGATACATGACATGCAAGCTATTCCTTCTACCTACCACCAATGTGTCAAATTTCCGTACAATGGAGTTGAAATTGTGATTCATGGGGACAATGCAATTTCTATTAATACTCTCACTACCGCTTAAACATTTATCCTGCACAATAAATCTTCTCATGATCCTAGTGCATCCCTCATTGCTGTTGAGCAAAAATTAAAAATGATGAGTATTGGTATGGGAGAATACACATTGGATTCCATTGCTGCTCTACCTATCTCTCCTAAATCATATGGTAGACCTCCAAACAAGATGAAGCCTTCCACTTCTGCCATGATGGTTTTTGGTACCTTTGTTCAGGCATCGATACCCTTAGAGGTAGAAAAAGAAGAATTTGTTAGAGATTGGATCTATAGAGAGGAAGAAGACAATACGACAGTTGCTACTCCCATCTCCCCTAGACACTATGGTAAAGGCTACACATTTTTGCAGCAAATGGGCTATCAAGGTCAAGGACCTTTAAGTAATAATGGACATGCTCTAGCTGAACCTTTGAGTCATACAGATGGTCAACACTCTAAGGATACCACGGGTCTAGGATATGATGCTGAAGATGACCCCATTGAATGTTCTAGAAATGCCCCCATGCTTAGTGACTTAGATACATATATGGATGAATCACCACTATACACTATGGCCCAAATGGGGGATGGTCTCCCTTCTACTTCACTCCTTTGGGGAGAAGAAGGCATACCTAAGGATGACACAACTGAATCCTCTACGTCTAGAAACTATGTGCCTCATGAATTGTTAAGCTTTGATAGACAATGCAAAAATATTATGCAGTTACTAGAAAGAGGAGATCTCACACGTAATGGCATGGATGCCTCTAATTCTAGGCGTCCTAAACCTTCTTGGTGCAAACATCCTAGCAGAAGTTCAACGACAGATTCAAATGAGTACAAATGGGACATTCTTTTAGATGGATCTTCCACAGTGGATATGGAAATTGATGTGATTCATACTTATAGTGCCCAACCCAATGTAGTTGATGAGTTTCACGTAGGATCTGATGAGTTCAATCCACGTATTGCTTTAGTGGACCACGCTGGTTCTTCTATGTCGAATCTAGATCTTGATACTTTTGGAGCCTACTCTACAGGCTCGACTTCTCTCATCACCAGAGACGATACCTATTGCATCAATAACCTTGAACCTATCACTTCACTTCCTCTCATTCACTCAGATCTCATAGATTGGTCTGCCCAGGTTCAATGACCTACATTGCCTTCCTTCCAAAATGACTATGAGATCACCTATTACCTCAATGCCATTGAACCTGTTACCTCTTCCACCAACGAACCAACAAAAAATATGACAGAATCAGATATCAAGTACCTTAGTCATAAAATCAAAAGAAAAGGAATGGTCAGATGGTGAAAACCACATTGTGGCGGTGTCCAAACCCCAAAATAGTAAAATTAAAGATGCATCTAAGGGTGAAAACCTCTTCGAGGCACCTGAGGATGAGGTACTTGGTAGTCTGCCCAACTACTTCCAGGAAAGATCTTTAGTTTTGATTGAACCTATTTAGCCAATCAACTTGGGGACAGAGGAGTCTCCTAAGATAATTCATGTAACTCAGTCCCTCTCAGTAGATGAGAAAGAACAATTTACCACATTCTTTCAGGAGAAAAAGATCAACTTTTCATGGACATATTCGGACATGCCTGGTTTGGACACTGAGCTTATTATGCACCACCTCTCTATTGCTCTAGAGGTAAAACCTATCAAATAGAAACTTAGGAAAATGCACCCTCATGTGGCATTATTGGTTAAGGCTGAACTTGAGAAGCTTCTAAAGGCTAATTTCATAAGAGATGTAGACTATGCTGAATGGATTTCCAATATTGTTCCTATTTCCAAACATGACAAGTCCATTCATGTATGGACTGACTTCAGAGATCTAAAAAAAGCATGCCCTAAGGATGATTTTCCACTTCCAAACATCGATATGATAGTGGACATGATAGCGGGCTATGAAATGTATTCCCTTATGGATGGATTCTTCAGGTATAACTAGATCAAAATCACCCCTAAAGACCAAGAGAAGACATCTTTCACATGTGCATGGGGTACCTTTTGTTGGAATGTCATGCCATTTGGTCTTAAGAATGTTGGTGTAACCTACCAGAGAGCTATGACTACCATATTCCATGATATGATGCATAAAAACATGGAAGGCTATGTTGATGACACACTTGCTAAATCACAACAAAGAAGCACTCATTTATCCGATTTGAGTTTGATATTGGACCGCATGGAATGATTCCAACTCAGATTGAATCCTAAGAAATGTGCTTTTGGTGTCACTTCTGGGAAACTGCTAGGCTATATCATATCAACAAAAGGAATAGAGGTAGACTTGGAAAAGGTGCAAGCTATCATGGAGATGCCACCTCATCACACCATAAAACAATTGAGGGGTCTCCAAGGCCATCTCCAATCTATTAGGAGGTTCATTTCTCAATTAGCTGACAGAGCTCAACCTTTCAACAAGAATTTACATAAAGGGGCTACTTGTATATGGAATGAGGAGTGTCAAAAGAACTTGGACCAAATCAAGGATTACCTAACAAAACCTCCTATTCTTATGCCACCTATCTAAGGGAAATCCCTGATACTCTACATATTTACTACATCAAATTCTTTAGGAGCTCTCCTTGCACAACAAGATGATATGGGTAAAGAACAAGCTATCTATTACATCAGTCGCACCTTGGTTGCTTATGAGCTCAATTATACCAACATCGAAAAGGCTTGTCTAGTAGTAGTGTTTGCATCCCAAAAATTCAAACATTACATGCTCACACATACTACGCAGCTGATCACCAAAATCAATCCTTTAAAGTACCTCTTAAGTAAAGCTATGCTTACCTGATGACTTGCTAAATGGATGCTGATTCTTTTAGAATTTGACATTCAATACTTTGAAAGGAAGACCATTAAAGGACAAGTAATTGTAGATCAATTGGTTGAATTTCCCATGACTAATGATGCTCCTCTTCAGATAGACTTCCTAGATGCTTCGATCATGAATGTCATAGGGCGTATGTGGAAAATGTTCTTTGTTGGTTCTTATACACATAATGGAGCTAGCACTGGAATCTTATTTGTCACACCTCATGGATACACGATTCCTAAATCTTATAAGCTTCTCTTTTGATGCACCAATAATATAGCTAAATATGAAGCCCTTCTCAATGGTGTTAAGCTTTCTCTAGAATGGAGGATTAAAAAATTACATATCTTTGGAGATTCACAACTTGTCATAAATCAAGTAAACACTGATTACTAGACAAAGGATGACAAGTTGGTTCCCTACAAGAAGATGATAGACTTGCTTAGGGATTATTTCACATCTGTTACATTCCAACAAATTCCTAGAGCTGAGAACAAGGCTGCTAATGCCATGGCTACTTTGGCATCCATTTTACAATTAGAAGAACATGACTCATGCTTGGAGTTCCTGGTGGAAGAGTTGCATCACCCCGCCGATGATTCCCCTGATGACCGTGTCATTTACATTGTGGTCGGTCATGATTCATCCCGCTATGCTACTATATTTTCCTATCTCCATGATCAGATTATTCCTGAAAATCTAAAGCGTAATGAGAAGCACCAACTCATCCAGAATGCCTCACATTTTACCCTCGTCTCTGGTGATTTTTATAGGAAGATTCTAGATGGAACTCTCCTTAGGTGTCTAGAAATAGAGGAGTTAGAAAAAGTGCTAGCTGAAGTCCATAATGGCATATGGCGTTCACACTCTAATGGCCTTGCGTTAGCTTGGGAATTGCTTAGGGATGGTTACTATTGGCCTACTATGCAAGCTGACGCTATTCGATATGCCAAGTCTTGCAAAAAATGTCAACTACACGGGAATCTTATTCATGCTCCTAGACGCGAGCTTATTACCTCTGTTACATACTGGCCATTTCAGCAATGGGCCTTTGACTTGGTAGGCAAGATTCATCCTAGTTCTTCAAGTGGGCATAAGTTCATTATTACAGCTACTGAATATTTTATCAAATGGGTTGAAGTTGTCCCACTGTCTGTAGCTATGGGCAAACATGTTGCCTTGTTTATTTTGAATCACATCATTTGATGCTATGGTATTCCTTCTTCCATAGTCACGGACAATGGTGGCTAGTTCAAGAATAAAGACCTAAAACAATTGTGCAAAAAATTCAAAATTAAACAACATTGGTCTTCTATTTACTACCCTCAAGGGAACGACCAAGCTGAGGCCTCAAACAAAACATTGCTGAAAATCCTTCATAGGACAGTGCACAAATCAGGCAAGGATTGGCATCTACAGATCAATCCTGTGCTATGGGCTTACATAACTTCTATTCACACTCCTATAGGTGCCACACCTTTTTCCTTGGTCTATGGTTCTGAGGTTATCTTACCATTAGAGGTTGAATTACTATCACTAAGAGTCTGATGCAGGAGCATCCCAGGGTAGTTGGCTATCCTGCATGTTTGGGAGATTTGATGGAATTGTGTGGACTTATTTTCATATGTGAGGGGTTTGGTAGAGTTGGATAAACCTACTTGGGTCTTGGGTAATTGGTTTTGATGTATTTAATGGAACTTGGCATGGTCTTGGTTGCTCAGCATGGCCTAGGAGGAGCTCGGCCTTGCTTAGGAATTTAGTGCCTATTATAGGCCATATAAGTAATTTTACACAAAGAGTTAGAGGATGAAAATTTCAGGGATTGACGAGGGCCTATATTTCTACCTACAATTCGAAGCATGAGTTCTAATTCATTCAGAGCTAGGAGATATCGCGATTTTACTAAGACATCAATTTTGGGCATTTAATTGTTGTTGTTGGCCGACTTGTGGCATTTAATTTATGTGTTTGTATTTAATTTATGTTTAGGGCCGACCTGTGGCTTAGATTGGTATAAGTAGGGGTTGTGGGGGAAGTCTTTAGGCATCATTCATCCATCTTGGAGAAGAGGAAGAGGTAGAGGAGCAAATTTTGAGGAGAACTTGTAGTTGTGGCTTGGGAAACAAGGAGATTTCTTGGAGGGCTTGTGGGCACAAGTTTAGATCTTCTTGGAGGTTTCTACCATAGTATGGCTAGGGTTTGGATTGGATCTTGAGGGATCTTGCAAAGTTACTATTGGAATTGCATTGTATTTGGCCGTAACCCGGAAGGCCTTACAGTTGGGCATGTTGGATGAAAATATGATAATTCTATTATGAGTTTTGGCATTGTGTGGTTCTAAATCTTTGTATTGTTATTATATTCTATTGTGTGGTTATTTTCTGGGGGCTAGGACATCTCCATCGGGGATTCTCCTACCTTGCATTGCATCAGAGTCTCTCTACATGGTTTGATTACCGATGAAGACCATAGGGCCATGAGAGTTCATGAGCTTATTACTTTGGAGGAATGCCGCAAGGCCGCCTTTGATCACATGCACACTTATTAGAAAAGAATGTCTGCTGCCTATAATAAGAAGGTTCATCCTAGAGAGTTCCAAGTGGGTGAATTATTCCTGAGAGAAAATCGTAAGAATTAGCAGAATAGAGAGCAGAAAGGCAAGTTCGAGTTGAATTGGTTAGGGCCTTATATCATCACGATAGAATTCAAGTTTGGGGCCTATCGGTTATCTACACCTGAGGGAGAAGAGCTTGCTGAACCTATTAATGTTCTACATCTGAAAAATTTTTATGCCTAAGGTTCTTGAGCTCTTTGTATTATATCTTATTGATCCTGAAAAAATTTCAAAAAAATTCATATATGATGCTGAAAAAATCTTTAAAAGCATATAAAGTCCTAAAAAAAAACAAAGCATCCTAGTGAAAACCTACCAATAGGCGCTTCGATGTCTCACCAAAAATAAATCCAAAAATTTCAAAAATTAAAAAAAAGAAAAAAGAAAAAGAAAAAGTGCCTTGCTGAAAACCTGGAAATAGGCGCCTTGGTGGCAAAAATACAAATTTTTTTATATAAAAAGTCCTGAAAAAATCTACCAAGTGGTGAAAAACTAGAAATAGGTGCTACTTGGGACCCTTGCACCTATGTCTATCAGTCTTGCATGGTGCTCCTTCGCTCCACTTCTCGCTTTGCCTCTCCTAGCCTGGAATTGACTCTTGTCTTAGTCTAGGGGGCATACGCTGTTTTACTTATCTTGGGTCTCTTTGTGCATCGAGGTTTCTCGGGCAACTTGGTTCAAACAGTGTTTCTCAACACTTTCCAACTATTTTTTTCAACACTTCCCTAGCGTCAAGTGTTTCTCAATACTTATCAGATATCCTACCCGCAATCTAGAATGATATGATATTTCTCACCGACATATGCGATACTCAAAGTTTGACTCTATGACCTACACACATGCACTTAAACACTTGATTCGCTGAGAGTTGCTTGACTTTATTTTTTTTGTGTGCTATCTATGATGATTTCTTTTGATGAGTGTTCTCTCCCTAATAGTTTTTGATGATGCATAGCTAGAAGACTGGGCACATGAGGGCATGTTTTATTTATTTTCTACTTGTGGGTATATCTTGTTGATCCTCACCATCATGAGCATTTGTGCTTGTTACACTTGACACTAAGGACCTACAATATATTATCTTTGACTGTTTTCCACAAGTGCATGCTTATAGTCATCTTGAATTTATTGTGTGTTGATGCGAGCATAATCTTGCTATACTAAACTTAGAGAACCTCACTACACTAGTCATCTTGACCTACATGTTTTTGATGCTTAGGTGGGATTCCCAGATACCTATCTGATATAGATCATATTCATATACCCATAGTTATACTAGTGCATATTGTATGATCTTGCGATGCTACCAATAAAGCTCAATGATGATTATTAGAGTCTAACAGCTTTGTAACCTTGCAAGTAAACCACTTTTCATAGTAGCTTAGGTTCATGATAGTTTAGTTTTGCATCTTGCATATGGAGAGAGCTCTCCTTTCATCTTTCATGGACTTGTCAGTCAACTACACTTGCCTTTCGCTTCTTCTTGATCATGTCTTTCACTTCTTGTCTTTCATATCACATCCTTTTCTTTTCCTGTCATCCCAAGGGGTTAATCTTATCAAATGTCTCAGAATTTTGCAAAAATTGCACCCCTGGCCAATCTTGATGTCCTGGATTCATTTTCAGGATCAAAATCAAAATTTGAGTTCATCTTGCTGGTCAAAATCACATTTTAGAATTTCTCCTTCTTCTGCGCTGTTGGTTGACCGTTTGAGGCCTGGTCCTTTGATCTTCACTGGGGCATCTTCATTTCTTCATCTCCATCTCTCTTGACCTTCTAGTCTTTCATTCATTTCCTTCACTTCATCTCTCTGAGGTTTTGACTTTATCTTTATCCTATATCTTTCTCAGTCAAACCTAGTCAAATTGGGGGATATCTTCACTGCTTGATGGTTATTCTATTATCTTTCATCTTTGATTATGATTTTTGGTGATTTGATCATGTTTCTCTCATCTTGCTTCTACATTCCCTCTACCTCATTTTGATTTCAATCCCGAGGGGGCAGATATATCCTATCAGCTATTCTCCATAGCATATGCTTGACCATTCCATTTGCTTTGATCTATCTATTGATCTATCATGCTTGACATGTTAGTTCTCATCTCGAGTTCTGATACTGTCCATCTCTCTCCTAAGTGTTTAGTATTGTCACTACCAGGCTGACCATACAGGATTTGCTATCTCTCTGCACTTCATTCTTTAGAGTCAGATCTCTATCTATTGCCTTCTTGGCTAATCTATTCTTTGACGTAATGTGTTCCCAGATCGATCACACATTAGTCAAAGATGGGCAAATGTAATCACCAAAAAATGGTCATCTAGACTATTAGCCCCTTTCTAGCATTATTTGCTAAATTTATCATTTGCTTATTCTTGATCAAATCCTAATTTTTCATTTATTCGATCATATTCTATGGATTAACCATTTTATCCTAAGTCTTTATTTAATTAAAAGGAATTCCCTCCCCTTTTATTAAATAAAAAGTCCCCACTTACCTTTTATCCTAAGTTGCACAAATAAAGCATTATTCCTATTTTATAAATAAGAAGAAAAGGTTTTTTGTCTCACATGGGGCACAAAAGTCAACACTTCTTTCTCATTGGAGGAGACTTGTGCACAAGGATTGCTCCCACTTTCAAACTCCACCCTTGATCAAATATTTTGCCTCTTAATCTCCATGGTCCATTTATTTTTAAAAGGAGAGCTCTCTTCTCATTCTAAAAAATACCCACTCTTGATGCTAATGTTGTGCTACAAGTTTTCTTGGTGACATTGGAGCTTTGAAGAACTTGTTGCATTTTAGTCTTCATATTTTCATTGTAGCTTAGTTCTCATGACATTCTTAGCTTAATTTCCTTTCATGCTTTAGCTTCACTCACATAGTTTAATTAGTAATGGCTTGTAACACTCTCATTTCCATAGCTTAGTTGCATTCTTGCATTCTCATTCTAGCATATCTTGCATTGCATTTTTCATTGTGATTCTTGAAGATATTGGCATTCTTGCCCTTGTCTCTTTGAATCTCCCATTGCATGGTTTACTAGAAAGGTTGCATGCTTAATAGCTCTAGCTGAGAGCCCCCTAAACATCCTTGCACTCCATGCCTAGGGAGCTCTAGGTCACTTTTTAAGGTCTCCAATTCATGGATGCCCTTGGAATCAATGACTTAGAGAAGTGCACATTTTGAGTGTACAAGTACCATCTACTTATCATTAGTGCCTTAAGATTCCTCATGATGGAGTTGAAATTACCATGCATGGTTATAGAGATCCCTTTGTATATTGTACAAATCTTAGAGGAGCTATTTATAATTAGGTACCCAACAATCATGAAGCACTAACTATTTCCTCTTCTTTAAATATAGATCCTGCAAGTCTTGAAAATTTAATACCAAAACCCACATCAAAACTAAAGATCTATGTACAAGAAAAGAGATGTGTAGAATATACCTAAGCAGACTTCTATGTAGGCAAGTTACCTATCTCAACTAGGTCATATGGAAAACCTAGGCAACCTATAGAGAGGAAGAAACAACTAACAATTATCTATCCACCAATGGTTTTTGTAAGATGGGGTGACATACATGAAGAAATCATTGAGGATAAACCTATCTTCTTGGTTGTGCATAGATGAAAAACCCCCAAAGATCAAAATTTCAATACATGAATATGGATGAGGGTACACCATTATTTAGAAATAGGGGTATAATGGGCATTTTGGCCCAGGAATAAATGAACAAGGAATTGTGGAGCCAATCGCTCCTATCCAAAACCCAAGGCATCACAATTTAGGTTATACACTTGTAGACAATATTTCAAATATCTCATTGTCCACTGATATGAATTATTATGTTTACAATTGAGTTGATACATTTGAAGAGTCCCATTTAGACACAAAGTTGAATGATTATGACCAGGATACCCCATGAACAACAGATACACTACATCTTAACAATGCCATTGCCCAACTCTCTTTACAAGAAGAACCTATAGATCAAAAGGCATGGATTTTACAATTCTAGAACATATCTAAACCCTTATCCTTTTCCTCATCTAAAACTTATGAATCAGTAAACAATTCATATATAAACATAATAATAAAACTCTTGATATCCCTCTTCCAAACCAAGGATAGCAAAGCCTTGGTTAACCCTAGCCTTATTGATTGGGAACATCAAAATCCACCAACCATAGAAGTTTTCAAGAATGATGAATCTATTTCTGAATTTTTTAGACTACAATAAAGAATACCTACGAGAGACCACAAGGTAGGTTTCAACATTGAATTAGATAGAACAACATACTTTGGGGAGTTATAATAATCCTCTAGTCAGAAAATTGAAAAAGAAAATGCAAGGCGCTTAGGTGAAAAGTGAAAGGAACCTTATAGTTGTAAAATACTAGAAAAAAGACATATTTGAGGGTGCAAACCTCTCTAAGGTGCCCGAAGATGGAGAGATTGATATAATCCCCATTACTAGGGAGCACTCACAATTACTGGTAGGGAAAATCAACAAATTAATATTGGAACTACATGGAAAAAAGACTAATCCACTTGAAAGAGTCATTAACACCAGAGGAAAGAGAAAAATTCATTCAGTTCTTCAAAGAAAAACAAATCATCTTTTCTTGGTCATACTCTGATATGCCTAGATTAGATCCAGAACTAGTGGTCCACCATATACCACTGAAGCTGGAGGCAAAGCCATACAAGCAGAAACTCTGCAAGATGCATCCTAAGATTACCTTATTGGTCAAAGTGGAATTAAATAAGCTACTTGATGTAGGATTTATAAAACATATAGACTATGCTAACTAAATCTCTAAAATAGTACCAATGTCCAAAGCTAGAGGAACTATAAGAATCTATATTGACTTCTAGGACCTAAATTTGGCATGTCCAAAGGATGATTTCCCTTTGCCAAACATTGACATGATCATTGACCTCACTTTAGGATACAATATGTTATTGCTTATGGATGGTCTCTATGAGTATAATTAGATCAAAATTACACTAGAGGATCAACAAAAAACATCTTTCACTTGTGCATGGGGCACTTATTATTGGTGTGTTATGTCTTTTAGCCTAAAAAATGTTGATGCCACATATCAAAGAGAAATGACAACTATTCTTCATGATATGATGCATATCACCATGGAAGATTATGTTGATGACACATTGACAAAGTCCCTGGAAAGGAATTTGTATTTATCTATATTAGAGACAATATTTGATAGGATTTATGAATATAAGGTCTAGCTAAACCCACATAAAAATATCTTTGGAGCTAATAAATTTGTTGGGATTTATTATCTCACATAGGGGATTAGAGATTGACCCTAAAAAGGTCCAAGAACTTAAGAAGAAAGATTACTATCAGATTAGAAGATTTATCTCATGGTCAGCAGAAAAGTGCCACCCATTCCAATACCTATTACACAAGGACATAAAAGTTTGAATGGAAAAAATATTGTCAAAAGACCTTCCAAATAATGAAAGACTATCTTCTATCAACACCAGTCCTAGTGGCACCCATTCCAAATCAGCCCTTACTATTATACATCTCAACTTGTAGAACACTCACTAGAGGCATTACTAGCACACAATGACTTGGAAGGAAAGGAAAAGACCATATACTACACCAGTCAGACACTTGTAGCTTATTTACTAAACTATACTGCTATTGAAAGGGCATGTTAATTGGTTGTAGTTTCTTCTTCACAAAAAATTAGACACTACATGTTGAGCCACAAGATGATCTTAATTGCTAAAATGGACTCATTAAAGTATCTGTTAAGCAAAGTAATATTGACAAGACACCTATCCAAATGGGTCATCATCCTAATTGGGTTCGACATAGATTACGTGGACAAAAAATTAGTCAAAGATCAAGTTCTTTCTGACTAATTGGCAAATGCATCTTTACCTTCTAGTCATTCAATTTGATAGAATTGCCTAATAAAGGGATATTTACTATAGAAGAGCTGAAATAGTGGAAATTATAGTTTGATGGATCTCACACAGAAAGGATTCAACACCAGCATAGTCTTCATCATTCCTTAAGGATACACTATTCCTAGATCCTATATACTGAAGTTTGATTGCACCAACAACATAGCCAAGTATAAATAACTGCTCATAAGTCTTAAGATAGTTGTCCACTAGAGGATCCAACAATTACATGTATATGTGTATTCTCAAATAATTATCAACCAAGTCAATGCTAGTTATGACACCAAGGATGAAAAATTGATTCCATATAAAGTCATGGTAGAAGATATCAAGATACACTTTGAACAAATATCCTTTGAACAAATTCCCAGGATTAGGAACAAGGCACTAGATGCCATGGACACTGTAGGATCTTTGTTGGGAATTCCTCATAATGTGACACATTATGAGTTCATGGTCAAACAACTCATGGTTCCTACTTTTGAAGTCCCCAAGTCTGAGGTTGTGTACAAAATTATTGGTCCTAATTCACTATGGTACCAAGACATCTATTCCTACCTTACTAGCCAAATCATACCCCTAGAACTTTCCCACAACAAAAATAAGTACTTAATAAGGAAATCCTTTTGTTACACTATCATTTCCATTATATTCTATAGATGAAGTCTGCATGGTACACTCTTAAGATGTCTCAACTCAAAGGAAACAAAAATGATGATATTAGAAGTACACAAGGGTATTTACGGTGCCCACTCTAGCGGCTTGGCCTTACCCAAGAGGATTCTAATAATTGGCTATTATTATCCCACCATAGAAATATATGCCTTCTTATTTGTTCAGAAATGTAGAAAATGTCAGATATATGACAATCTCATCCATGCACCAGCTCAAGAGCTACATCCACTCACTTCACCATGGCCTTTCTTGTAATGGGGGTACAATCTCATTGGCAAGATACATCCATTATCCTCCAATGGTCATAAGTAAATAATCATGACCAATTAATATTTCACAAAGAGGTTCAAAGCAATTCCAATGATCTATACTACTGGAAAACATATTTCCAAGTTCCTTTTCAACTATATCATAAGTTAGTATGGAGTCCCACAAACCATTATCACTAATAATGGCCCCCCCTTTAAACATAAACAAATAGATGAGATTTATACAAAATTCCACATCCATCATATCTTTTCTTCATGCTACTTCCCCCAAGGTAATGGCCAAGTTGAGGCTACAAGTAAAACCAATATAAAAATCTTGAAAAATATGATCAATGAAGTTGGCCAAGATTAGAACCTTCAACACAACATCACCTTATGGGTATACTGCACTATACCCTCATAGGATCCACTCCATACTCACTAACATATAGTACCGAAATAAAGTTTCCAATAGAGGTCAAGCTCCCATCACTACAAGTATCCCTTTAGCACATCATTTCCGATGAGTAATACCGAGTATCTCAACTATAAGAGCTAAAGTTACTAGATGAAAAGAGACAAAATGTACTAACACACTTGCAAGAATATTAGCAACATCTTAGGAGAAGTTACAACAAAAGGGTCATACCACGGTATTTTGAAGTTGGTTACTTGGTACTAATTGAAAATTAGAAAAATCAAATGGAATGAGAAACACCAAGAAACTTTGAACCAAATTGGTTGGGTCCCTACATCATCACATTAGTCTATGGACTTGGAGCATATCAGATATCCACATCAAAGGATCATCCTCTATCATATCGTATCAACATCTTGCATCTGTGCAAGTACTATTCATGACTCTCAAAGTAGACCTATTTCAGAAATATAAAAAATAAAAAAATAAAAAAAGGTTACCTTGGAAAAAACTTGGAAATTAGGCATCTTAGGTGACACAAAAATAGAAATACAATGGAAATAAATTCATCCTATGGTGAAACCACTTCAGTGGTGCCTTGGATAAGTACCATGGTGAAAAATGGATAATTTGACACCACATGTAGGGATCATTTCTCAATCATGTACCATTTCTCCAACCTGATATCACATATTACTACACCCCATATTCCATAATAAAATTAGTGCTCATCTCTATCATACTTGAGACTTATCAATTATGTTTTTCTTATCATATCCCATCACATTCTATACCAATTTAGTCCATCATGGCCATTCCACAATAATTGCCTACTTTGTCCTAACTGGAGCACCCCAATGTCACAATCCATCAAATCCTAAAAACAATAGCAAAAAAATAGAAAATATCCTAAAAAATCTAAAAATTGGAAAAGGTGCTTCAAAACAACAACAAAAATGCAAAACCATCCTGAGAAAATAACAAAAAAATTACAAAAAGTCCCCAGAAATATGTCGAAGATAAAAAATAAATAAAACCAAGAAAAATCTATAATAAATCTCCTTCGTACATAAACCAATTCTTTCACATTAAAAATAGGCATTGAACGATGTCATCCAACAAGTTTGAGCTCCATCAGAACCAAGTAAAAATAGTCAAACTAGTTAATAGGTCCTCATTCAAACTGACCAAACTATCGTATCTATCAACCAAGTCCCACAACAAAGTCTTTTTACAAAATTCATGTTGTCTTAGATAAGGGAGGGAACACTCAAAACTAGATAGGTCAATCTTATATGTGGTACCTTATTCTTGAAACCATGAGATAACATCAATAAAACATCAAAATTCAATGTCCAAACTACTGAAAAAAAACATATACACATGATTAGTATGGTTGTAACTTTTCGAGTCAAGTTGGTCTTATTATGTCTTGATTTTTGCAAGTCATGTTCTTATGCATCTTCAGGATATCCACAAGTGATTAGGGATCCCATGATAGTTTGTGACTTATTTTATTTGTCTTTTATCTATGGAATGTTTTCCATGAAGTCTTAAAAGAGCATTTTGGGTGCCTGTGGTAAGAGCCTTTACATCTACATACAAACATATAATTACAATATATGATTTGGTTGTGATACGCCACACATACCTCAACTCTAAATGATCAACCTAGTTGGATTAGCCCACATTCTTTATCTATTCAAAGTGCCTATTTTAATGCAAGAGGATAATCATATCTAGATCATTCATATCTTGGTAGGATGGTATCCATTTTTTTCTATAATAAAGTTTCTCAATGATGAAAAAAAATTGTTCAATTTAGTTGGAATTTAAATGTGGTTAATAGAATGTAAAAGGTTTTCAAAACATGATTCATTCTCATTTTCTCTCATCTCCTAACTATTATTACTAACAATTCTCTCCATTAGTCCTAAATAAATCCTTGTGGTAGAGTATCATGATACAACAAAAATACTATATCTTGCATCCACAACATATTAGTACACATACATATTATAATGCATCCATCCATCATGTAAATGCACATAGAACATAAAATTCATTTAACATTTCATATAATCGACATCACATCTAGTCACATCATTAAAAAGTGCATATGAAAAATACAAAAATAGGAGTACATATGCATGACATCACATCATATAGAAAATGCATACATCCATAACATGAAGCATTTCATAATTTTTTTCATCTCATAAACATCATGGATACGAATCATATAAGGCCACCAAAACTACATATATAATAATAATAAATGTATCATGATACAAAGTCATAAGGAGAGCTCATTGTTAGAGTAGTAAGTCATTTTACTTATTATTTCTTTACTACTTAAGCTAAACTTTGGTATATAATAATTAATTACTTTATTAATTATTATAATGCAACCTAGGTTTCTCCACCCTTTTAGGGTTTCAAATTTTCTTTATAAGGATTGATCTCCTTTGTTTTCATAACACATTCATTTTATTTGATTGCAACTTTTGGTTTTTGCACATCAAGAATGTTTCCTCTTTCATGGATCCTTGCATTTAGGCCTCCATAGCTTTTTCTTCTCTCTTTCTGTGACAAGTGTTTGCATGAAGGTTTTCTTGGGAGCTGTGGGTTGTTTTCTCATCAAATCCAACATGGTATTAGAGCTTCATATCTTCATGCCCCTATTCTCTTCCTAAGAGATTCAGCCTTATTTGTCAAATCTGCAATTTTTTAGAGGATTTTCTATCGGATCTAGGGTTACCTCTTTTTCTGGTCACTTTGGCCTCAAATGGCCTCGCCATTGTGTTTAGAGCACCCAAGAACCCCTATTTTCATATAAAATATGCACAATTTGGATAAATTTACATTTTGGGGCAAAATGTTTTTGCACTAGGGCCATATGACCCTGACACGCTTCCCAAAGTGTGCGAGCCAGAAAAATAAAAAAAGCCAGCAAAAAAAGGTTTTTAATAAAAGAATTTTGTCTATCTTTTTCTTTTACAAAAGTTTTTCTTAAAACTTTAAAAAAGCATGCTACCTTTTTGGAAGTACACCTGCATGTGTAGGTCGATATGCCTACATGTGCAGTTACTGGGGTCATCATCCGAATGCCAAAATTGGATGGCCATCAACTCGTCAATTCCTTTTATTCTTTTGTTATAAAGAGTAACTTGTGGTTTTTTACTCATAACTTGAGCATACGGTGTCTAAATCGGGCAAATGAGATATCGTCGAAAAGCTCTTTCTGAGCTCTATCCAAATCTTGAGATTTGATTTTATGATTTTTCTTTTTTGATTGTGTTTTTTTCTATTAAATCTAGAAATTCATTTTTGCACTTTGGAAGCCATATCTTGCACACCTAGACTTTGTTTTGGGAAAATGATATATCGTTGGAAAGCTTGTTCTGTGAAATTTCTAGTGCTATAAGTCATTTTTACAGATTCTTCTCCAGGTATATTTTATTCAATTTTTTCCATTTCTACACTCTGGTGAATATCTTGGATGTTTTAGGTCCTGGAATCTCTTCCTTTTGTGGAATGACTCTTCTTTGGTTGTTCTTTTGTTTCAACATCCTTTCGCACTTCTTTGAGAAGTGTATATATCATTTTGTAGCATTATTTTATGCACACACATTGCGATAAAGTGTCATTCTATTGCATGTATAGGATCTTTCACATGTTTGTGCTCTTTTTTCTTGCACTCAATTATAAAGTGCCATGGGGGGTTTGATGTGCGCCTTTGTTTTCCATCTACCCTTTTCACATGAGCGTTCCTCCAATGACATTAGCATCAGGATGTCTTTATTTATAATTGTACTCTCTCTGCACCTTTGATGTTTCTAGTTCTCTATCATGCAATTCATATTGGATGTCCTTTTTAGTTTACCTATCACCTCTCCCTTGTTAGCATTATGGGGGGGTTTCTATTGGTAGTTATTCTTCTTCCTTGGTTTGATAGTGTGAGCTATGTATTCAATATTTATTCCTATGTACTAGGCGGATGCAGTGGCTAGGTACCTATGCATTCTTGTGAGATGGATCATTTACCATATGGACACTCTTTCTTTCCTATTTTTGGAGGCACTCTTCTATCTTTGAATGATCAACTCTTCAGACTTTGGTATTTTTATGCCATCTGTATCTTTGAGTTTAGGTGTTTACCTTTGTTTTCCTCCTGATTCGAGTAGTGCCTTTTGATGGTACTCATGTAGATTATAGTTTTCTATATCTTTAAGCTCATTTGTTTTCCTTATTTGTCTCCTGATTCGAGTAGTGTCTTTTGAGGACACTCATGAATATTTCAGTCTTCTCTACCTGATCATGTTCTATTTCAGTGGAGGATCTTCAAATCAGCATTTACTTCTTAACAGAGTTTACAACTTCTTGCTTTAATGATGTTATACATGTTCATCCTTGTTCTTATTTTCTGGAACATTCCCTAGTTTTGGAGGCTTCTTCAGTCCTTCAGACTAGTCTTCATCTCTTTTTGGAGTAGAGTTTTTCCCATTTGATTTTCTCTATTTCTCCTCTTTACAAAGACTCTCTTTTGTACTTGGGTACCTGATTAGGCCTTTTGTTGTTGGGACCCATTTCCTTTTAGTTTCTTCTTTCTAGATTTTTATCTACTCCCAAATTTTATCTCAAGGGGGGATGTTAGAGTAATAAGTTGTTTTACTTATTAATTAAATCATGTTGATTTAATTACTGAGTCACTTATTATTTCTTTATTACTTAAGCTAAATTTTGGCATATAATAATTAATTAATTAATTAATTATTATAATGCAACCTAGGTTTATCCACCCTTTTAGGGTTTCCTATCTCCTTTATAAGGATTGATCTCCTTTGTTTTCGTAACACATTCATTTTATTTGATTTCAACTTTTAGTTTTTGCACATAAAGAATGTCTCCTCTTTCATGGATCCTTGCATTCAGGCCTCCATAGCTTTTGCTTCTCTCTTTCTATCATAAGTGTTTACATGCAGGTGTTCATGGGATTTGTGGGTTGTTTTCTCATCAACTCCAACACTCACAACACTAGTAAAAAAATAACATGTGACTAAAACAATACTAAAAATTGCATATAAATGACTAAACTTAGTCATGTGACTATTAGTAGTTAATTTGCAGTCATTTATAACGTGACAAAATTTATGACTAAATGATTTTATTTATTTATTTAGTCATTGAATTTGATCATTGATTTAGTCACATATTTAGTCGTTGATTTGGTCATTGATTTAGTCATATATTTAGTAGCATATTTAGTCATATTAGGGCATGATGGAATTGAGTCACCATCCTCCTACTTGTAAAGAAGGTGCTCTTCCATTGATCTAGTACCCTTTAAGAATAATAATACAATGTGTAATCATAAAATAAGAGTAAAAATATTTAGGATTTTCATGATGTGATCTTGGAGATTTATATTGGCTATTAAAACACTTGGATACGAATGTCAAAACCAATTAAAATTGACATACCAACAGCAAAACAAAAGCATTTTCAATCATACTAGTAGAAACTCAATCAAATACATAAATTGAGGGTGTCCCAATCTATGATTATAGTTCATAAATAGACAAGGGCATGTATTATGTGTAATCCTACACTCAAAAAAACTGGCCTTCATCAACTCTAAAAGGTAATAAGAGATACAAAATTATGTTCTATAGATGTACCTTTAAAAAAAATATCTCTTCACTATCTTAAGAGGGAGGAAAGTTCTCATTCAATTAAATGAAGAGGATATAATGACTGTGATATGACAATATCAAGGCCAATGTGAAGCCATTGAATGAAGATAAAAATAGTGAAAAGATAGCAACAATGTTGCTACGATCACAAGAACATTACATTACAGTAAAAATATGTCACAAATAGAAAAAGAGATTCATGAGAATATGGTATGATCATCATCAAGAAAAAAGGGTAGTAGAGTGGTAAAAAGTAGTTCTAGGAGTTGTGAAAAAATAGAACTCCTAGAACCTACTATTCTCTTTGCACCTTCAAAAACCATGTTCTGCCACATCTCTATACAATGATTCAACTTAAATAATTTTATAATCCTTGTATGTTATTAAATTTTCTTTCTATACAGGAAATGATTACTTTCACATCACTTGACAGTTAGAAAAGTCTTTGAAAGGCCTACCATAATAGTGGAGGGGGAGAGGGTAAAATGGTGTGGGTATAAGACCAAGATGAATGGACTTTAATAAAAAAAAAGTAGACAGTTAGCTAACAGTGACAAGAAATTCTACTAATATTCATAGCACAAGCTTCTATCTATAGAAAGAAAATGAGATGCCAAATAAAGGTAATTGAAAAAACACTTACTGATAGATGAAAAATAATTCTAGAACCATCCATGAAAACAAAACGAATTCTTTGTTTTCATGCAATAGTCTAATCAACCTAAAACATTGGAGACAAAAGTATTGTGTTATTGAAAATCTTTCTTTAAAAAAGGGCATGTTGCCAAATAATTAATATTTGAGATTCATATACACGCTATAAATGAAAAATAAGTTACTTTCCAAACTTAGTGGATCCGTGTATGAAAAATTATCCACAAACTTGAGTTCGTATCTCCCTGCATAGATGGATCAAGTGATTTCAGAAATAATAGGCTCAAACTCCAAATTTAGCTATTAAAGTAATATATGTAGTTAACTTACCATACTTTACTCTTGATTTGGTTTTAGAAAGAAAATCCCATATATGATTGATCATTTTGTTGCCTCCATTTGATTCACATTCCTGACAACACAAAAATATTGAATTATTTTTTATACTTTGATATCATAAAAGTAGTTAGATGCTCTCCTCTCTATAATGTAAAGAAAATTCAAATTCTATAATTTGAATGCAAAACATTTATTTTAGTATGGTAAGACATTATATTCTGTATGTGAATTTTAAATACTACTTGCCTCATAATCATATCAAAAAAATGATTTTTGCCAATAAGTTGTCAAATGCTCCTTTCAACAAATTCAACAGATACTAGCCTCTCACTAGGCTTTTTATCCTTATTCCTATGAGCAATGATTGAATGCAAAGCTAAGACAACCATGTGCATCATAATAAAAAAAAAATCCAATAAAACAAAAATCATATTCATTATATTTGATCACCCTCTTGTTTTGAGAAAGCCATGTGTATACTACAAACATTTAAAGTCTTACAAAATCTTAGTGGGCATTTAATGCAATGCACGGTGAGTTTTCTTTTGAAGAGGGAAAAGTTATTATGGAAAAAAATAACTTATTGAAAGAAAAGGATTTCTTCATACATGAACAACGAATGAAGAATAAAAGACTTAGAATAAAGAAGGGGCAATTTATTAAGAGTTAGCAGTGGTTTCCTCAAAAGAGAAGTCAAATTTTCATTCAAAATTAGTAGATCTAATCAATGAATAACATGAAGGAGTAAAATATTCAACAACGTGTGAGAAAAATAGATCATATGAAGTATAAATAGAAAGACTATTATAGATAAAGAGAAAATTTACACAAAGAAGGAATGCCAAGCTCATGAAGTTGTCATTTTCATCAAGTCCTCAATAGAAACTTCAAAGTAGAACATCAATCCACAAGAGGGATATCAATGAAGTTCAATCAAAGGTTAGATCTATGAGAGAGAGGCAAGGTTTTCACCAAAATAGTTTACAAGATGTCATCTCATGGAATGCAACGATTGTAGGATATGTAAAAAATGGATTTGTTGAAAAGGATTTAAAAACTTTCAAGAAAATGAAATTGAAAGGCGTATAGCCAGATTCTAAAACCCATGTTGGCATTCCGTATGCTTGTACCAAAATGGGATCCTTGGAGAAATTCATGGGTATACATCAAAGCGTAAAGGAGAGAGGAATGGTGTCAACAATTATATTTACAACTTCCCTAGTAGACATGAATGCAAATATGTTGAAGCATAGACGACATGGAAATTATTTTTCATGATGCCTCAAAGAAATGTGTGCTCATGGAATGAAATTGTTGTAGGCTATGCACATAATGGATTGGATTAAAAACTTTAGAAACATTTAGGAAAATTCATTTTTCAAGTGTACAACCAAATTCCACAACCTATACCAACATCATGTTAATATGATTTAGAACAACAGAGAGGGGGGGGGGGGGGGGGGTGAATCAGTTGTTCTCAGGTCCTGATGTATAAAACAACTTCAAAAACTTTTCCTAAAATCAGATCAAGCAAGCAAAACAAACTCAGTCATCACTGATTCAATAATAGAAACATATAACTTAGCAGTCCACTACCCAGCTGTATCTAACTTGTAAAACACAGAAATGTTCAAACAAAAACATTCACACAAGTATTGACACCAGGATTTATAGTGGAAACCCAATATGGGAAAAACCACTTTGTAACATGCTACTATTATTTTTAGTCTTCTGAAGTGAGCTTGGTTAAAAGCCAACCCTGTCAAAGGTTACAATACACATTGTCAAGTGTGACCTAGTTAAAGGATTTCAATCACCCTATTAAAAGTGAGCTTGGTCAAAGGACTTACATACACTCCATTAGAATGAAACCTTGTTCAAAGGATTTAACATATGATTGTTAGGTCAACCTCTGTTAAAAGGATTTTGACTGTTACAATGGTTAGAAAGTAGCAGTAGTATTGATCTGAAAACATACAACTCACTTTACAAATATTAGATCCAATTCTGTACACAAATGTTGGTTTACTGACTTTGAAACTTTTCCATCTCCATCTCTGATCTACTCAGAACTTTCCTTCAAGCAATCACCACACTTTTCCTTCAGCCTTTTTGCTTATACAATCAATAAAACTTTACTGTTCTTCTAGCATCTACTTCACCCATGCATACACATATGTAATGCTTCGGTTCCCTTAATACTTTCCTCTGTTAGGTTAACTTTTCTTTTGCCGCTTAATCTCCTTCGTAGATCTTAGGGTTAGGATAGATTCATTGAATCCACCCGCATCATGTTCTTCATCTCCTCTTCTAGAATCATCTCAAATCTCATAAAGATTTACAATAAAACATTTCACAAAGCATTAAATGCTTCCATACAATCAATAAATAAAGTCAACACATTTTACATAATCCAAGAATTCAAACAATGTCGTCCCCAAAATGAATTCTCTTCAAATATAAAATTGCTGATGCTCGGTCAATACTATGATCAATCACTCGGTCTCCATGTAAAATGCTCGGTCACTACTAAAATTGTTTCCTCGGCATATACTGTCTTTCTCAGCAATTTACTGATACTCGGTCGACACTAGATTTTGCTCGGCATCCACTAACTCAGTCGACACTAACATAACTCAGCTTAAACATGATTTCTCCATTTTTGCTTAGTTAAGCCTACCAGTTTAGTCTTCAACTTTACTAAGATAAACAATACATTGTCTCATCATTGTGCAACATAATCAAGTACACTTTGTAGTATCAAGATAACTCAACCTCTCCCTAGGTGCTATTGTTACCATCCTTTCTATCCCTTCTCTTTCTCAACAATTCTATAGATATATTACTTTTCTAAGTAGCAATAGTCTTACTAGTTAAGGTTTGACATCAATGACAATACAAAAATTGTTTCAATTGCAGTTTCCAACAATCTCCCTCTTTGGCATTGATGGAAACACCATATGATATCACCTGAATAACACATGGATTACCAACCAATCCAAAACTTATCTGTCCATCAGAGAAAGTTTATAATATCCTTAGCTTCATTCTGATTCAGAATCTGTAAATCTCACTTCTGTGACCGTCAGAAGTATCTGGATCTCCCTCTATCCTGATCTTTCATTTCAGTTCATCATCACCTTCCTTTCAATGTCATGTGTTATAGTATCATTTCAGCTCAATCTCCCTCTTTGACAAAAATGCCAAAGCAAAAACTAAAACATACATCCAATAGATGTAGATATATCTGTTCAGCATGGTGTTTCTCCCTTTTTCATCTTGCTTATGATTGATTTGTTATCTTTTCTTCTTCTTCACAACTCTAGGATAGTCCTAAAGTGTGACAATCTTCTGCATCATTTTGTCAAATGTTTTGCTATAGCATATGTGATGCAGTGCTCCTAGCTTGTCTAGGCAGCCTTAGTTAGGGGAAGGACCCCTAATTGACTTCTTAGGTACTCATGAGCTTCTTTAGATAAAGCTTTAGTGAATATCTTTGCCAATTGTTCTTTTGTATTCACATATTCCATTTAGACTTCCTTGTCTTGTACCAATTCCCTCAAATAGTGATACTTAATTACTATGTGCTTGGTCTTAGTGTGCATAACTAGATTCTTAGAAATATTGATAGCACTTGTGTTGTCATAGAAAATAACAACAAGTTCAGTGATTTCTTCTTTCATGCCTATCAACAATTGTTTTATCTATATCAAATTTGAACAGTTCACTGCAGCAGCAACATACTCAGCTTCATCAGTAGATTGAAAAATGCAATTTTGTTTCTTGCTTGTCTAGGAGACTAATCTCTATCCAAGAAAGAAAGCTCCACCTCTAGTGCTCTTTCTGTCATCTACATTTCCTGCCCAATCAGCATTAGTATATACTCTAAGTTTAAATTTTTCATTCTTCTTGTAATATAACTCATAGTCAGTAGTTCCTTTCAAGTATCTCATAATTCTTTTCACTACCATCATGTGTGTTTGCTTAGGATTGGCAGAGAATCTTGCCACAATACCAATAGCTAATGCAATATTTGGTCTACTATGTACAACATACTGCAGTTTTCCAATCATAGATCTGTACAAAGTCTGGTTAACTTCTACAACATCATCATTCTTAGATAAATTTTGTCCAGTAACCATAGGAGTGCCCACCGGTCTAGCATCTTCCATTCCAAAAGTTTTCAGTATTTCATTAACATACTTAGACTTTGTAATGAAAATACCTTTCTTCATCTGATATACTTGTAAACCAACAAAGAATTTGATCTCACCAAACATACTCATCTCAAATTTAGTTTGCATTTCTTTTGAAAAACTTTTACACAATGCATCTTGTTCACCAAAAATAATGTCATCAACAAAAATTTTGACCAACAAAATACCTTTACCTTCTTCATCTTTCATATACAAATTGCTTGTGTAATTTGTCTTGGAAAATCCAATCTGTATCATATAGTTATGCAACCGCTCATACCATGCTCTGGGAGCTTGTTTCAATCCATATAAAGCTTTGTTTAGTTTGCATACCACGTTTCTTCTGTTTGGATCAATAAAACCTTTTGGCTATTCTATGTAAACTTCTTCTTCTAGTATACCATTAAAAAATGCAGACTTGACATTCATTTGATATACCTTGAAATCTTTATAAGAAGCATATGCAAGCATTGTTCTTACTCCTTCCAATCTAGCTACAGGGGAAAATGTCTCCCCATAATCAATTCCTTCTTCTTGTGTGTAGCCTTTGCATACTAGTCTAGCTTTTTTCCTAGTGATTTCACCTTTTTCATTCAACTTGTTTCGAAATACCCACTTTGTTCCTATAACATTCTTATCTGCAGGTCTTGGCACCAGAGTCCAGGTTTCATTCTTCTCAATTTGGTCAATTTCTTCATTCATTGCTTGTATCCAGTCTTCATTTTCTAATGCCTCTTTAGTTGTCTTAGATTCAAACTCACATGGTAAGCATGTTGGATCCTTGGTCTTGCTTCTGGTCTGAATTCTAGTCTCTTTATCTCCAATTATCTGTTTAGGCTTGTGATGTCTTCTTACATATTTTGCCAAAATAGGTTCAACATTTTTTTCTTCTATTTCATCAAGTTCCCTAACAAGATTGTCAGATTCAGCTTCTGAATGCTCGATAACCTCTTCCTGATTCTTGACAGCATTATCATGTAGCTCGACATGTTCTTGTTCTCTCTCGACACTATTTTCCTGACGCTTGGCAACCTCTTCCTGTTGCTCGGCATTGCTTACTCGAGACTCGGCATCAGGTGCAGGTCTGTTACCTACCTCTTCTATTTCCTCAATGTACACAAAAGATTTTTAATCTTCAGATTCTCTTTTTCTATCAGCCTCATTTCTTTCTGCATACTCATCAATTTTTACATTCACACTTTCCACAATTTTGTTAGTGTTAGAGTTCAAACACTTATAAGCTCTACTTTTTGTGGAGTAGCCTAGGAATATGCCTTCATCACTTTTAGCATCAAACTTTCCATTCCTATTGTCTTTCAATATGTAACACTTGCTTCCAAAGATTCTAAAGTATTTAACACTCGGTGCATGCCCATACCATAATTCACAAGGTGTTAGATTTGTACCTTTCTTGATCTGTACTCGGTTAAGAGTGTAAACAACTGTACTTATAGCTTCTTTCCAGTATTTTTGTGCCACATTCTTTTTAATCAACAATGTCCTAGCATAGTCCAAAATAGATCTGTTTCTTCTTTCCGCTATACCATTCTGTAGAAGAGTCCTAGGTGTAGACATCTGTCTTTTGATTCCTCTATCATTGCAAAATAGATTAAATTCATTTGATGTAAATTCTCCACCTCGGTCAGATCTAAGACATTTCAGGTTCCTACCTATCTCCTTCTCAACCTTAGCCAAATACCACTTGAAAAATTGAAAAGCATCAGATTTTTCTTTTAGAAACATTACATGCATCATCCTAGTATGATCATCAACAAACAAAATAAAATATCTAGCACCACAGTAACTTTGTACACCCATAGGTCCACAAAGGTCAGTATAAACCAAATCTAAAATGTGTTCAGAAGTAAAGGTTTTTCTCTTGAAACTTGAATTAGTCATTTTTCCTAATTGGCATTCTTTGCACATCACATTCTTAGGTTTCTTCAATCTAGGTAGGCCTCTTACTTTCTTTTTCTTACTTATCTCTACCACATTGTCAAAGTTAACATGACATAGCCTCTTATGCCATAACCAAATGTCATCAAGTTGTACAATCATACATATTTGTTCAGATAGGTCAAGATAGAACAAATTACCTCTAGTCTGCTCCCCACTTCCAATCAGTTCACCAGTGGCATCAAATATTTTAGCTTTCTTGTGATGGAATTCTACTCGGTAACCAGTTCTGTTGAGCTAAGCAACACTTAACAAATTATAATTCCATCCTTCAACCCAATAAGCATTTTCACAAGAGATTTTATCAGTTAGTTTAATCAATCCTTTTCCCCTAATAGGACATGTTGCATCATTACCAAATGTTACACTTTTACCTTTATAATGATGTAGGGTCTCAAACTTACTCTTGTCACCAGTCATGTGATGTGAACAACCACTGTTAATAATCCATTTATCATTCTTGTTCACATAGGAAATCAATGCAATTTTCTCATCCTCATCAGATTCATCTTTCATTGCAACATAGACTACCTCAATTTCAAAATCATCACTATCAGTGTCAGTCTCTTCTTCAACAATGTAACAAGATTTCTTACCTTTTCCTTTGTAGTCTTTGTGCCTTCGGTAGCTTTTGTCATCTTTTCTGTCTTTGTGTCTACTGTTTCTTTCTTCATCTTTATCCTTCTTGTCAGGACATCTAGCAGCTATATGACCGACCTTGTTACATGCAAAACATATAATAGGGAGTTTACCTTTGTATTTTCCTTTTCCTCTTCTTAGTCTTCTAGCCATAAGAGCTTCTAGATCTTCAAGATCTTCATCAGAAGTGTCACTGTCATCTTCACTTTCACTTTCGCTTTCACTTTCACTGATGCATCTTTCTTTTTCCTTCTTAGGCTTGTTCAGAACTAATTGTGACTTAAAAGTAGTTTCAACATTTCCAAGATTACCAACAGTGAAATTATCATAATTAGACAGTTCAAAAGTAGTCAATTTGCCAATCAAACCTTCCAAAGTAAGCACATTTCTAGAGTTACATCTAGATTCCTAAATAGCTGAGATCTTAATAGCATATATAGGACACATAGTTCTTAACACTTTTCCAATTATGGTCTCATCATCAATAATTCCATTTTCTCCTCTAATAGCTTTCACAACTTCTTTAATTCTACCACAATATTGTGCAATGTTTTCATCTTCATTCATTCTCATTTCATCAAACTTACCTTTAAGACTCTCGACTTTGGCTTTCAGTACATATAGATCACCACCATAGATCTTTGCAAGAGTGTCCCACATATCTTTAGTAGTTGTGTAGTCCTTAATGTCCTCAAACTCTGGATAGCTTAGGGTAGATGCAATTTCTAGCATTGCTTGATTGTGTTCTTGTTTAGCTCTCATTTCCTCAGTAGTCAAAGGTGCAACAGGTGTGACATAGTCATGCTCAATGTAGTACTTTTCAGAATCACCAATACCGGCCAGATGCAGCTTCATCAAGATTTTCCATGCAGGGAAATTTTCCTTGTTCAGCTTCGGTACCTCTTTCTTATACATCTTGATCATTTTATTCAAGTCCCTTTAAACTTGCTTTCTTTAAACACCAATAAGCAACACAACTCTGATACCAATTGTTAATATGATTTAGAACAACAGAGAGGGGGGGTGAATCAGTTGTTCTCAGGTCCTGATATATAAAACAACTTCAAAAACTTTTCCTTAAATCAGATCAAGCAACCAAAACAAATTTGGTCATCACTAATTCAATAATAGAAACATATAACTCAGCAGTCCACTACCCAGCTGTATCTAACTTGTAAAACATAGAAATGTTTAAACCAAAACATTCACACAAGTATTGACACTAGGATTTATAGTGGAAACCCAATATGGGAAAAACCACTTTGTAACATGCTACTATTATTTTCACTCTTCTGAAGTGAGCTTGGTTAAAAGCCAACCTTGTCAAAGGTTACAATACACACTGTCAAGTGTGACCCAGTTAAAGGATTTCAATCACCCTCTTAAAAGTGAGCCTGGTTAAAGGACTTACATACACTCCATTAGAATGCAACCTTGTTCAAAGAATTTAACATATGACTGTTAGGTCAACCTCTGTTCAAAGGATTTTGACTATTACAATGGTTAGAAAGTAGCAGTAGTATTGATCTGGAAACATACAACTCACTTTGCAAATATCAGATCCAATTCCATACATAAATGTTGGTTTACTGACTTTGAAACTTTTCCATCTCCATCTCTGATCTTCTCAGAACTTTTCTTCAAACAATCACCACACTTTTCCTTCAGCCTTTTCACTTATACAGTCAATAAAAATTTACTGTTCTTCCAGCATCTACTTCACCCATGCATACACATACCCAATGCTTCGGTTCCCTTAATACTTTCCTCTTTTAGGTTAACTTTTCTTTTTCTGCTTAATCTCCTTCGTAGATCTTAGGGCTATGACAGATTCATTGAATCCACCCGCATCATGTTCTTCATCTCCTCTTCTAGAATCATCTCAAATCTCATAAAGATTTACAATAAAACATTTCACAAAGCATTAAATGCTTTCATACAATCAATAAATAAAGTCAACATGTTTTACATAATCCAAGAATTCAAACAATGTCGTCCCCAAAATGAATTCTCTTCAAATATAAAATTGTTGATGCTCGGTCAATACTATGATCAATCACTCGGTCTCCATGTAAAATGCCCGGTCACTACTAAAACTATTTCCTCAGCATATACTGTCTTTCTCGGCAATTTAATGAAACTAGGTCGACACTAGATTTTGCTCAGCATCCACTAACTCGGTCGACACTAACATAACTCAGCTTAAACATGATTTCTCCATTTTTGCTCGGTTAAGCCTACCAGTTTAGTCTTCAACTTTACTAAGATAAACAATACATTTCTCATCATTGTGCAACATAATCAAGTACACTTTGTAGTATCAAGATAACTCAACCTCTCCCTAGGTGCTATTGTTACCATCCTTTCTATCCCTTCTCTTTCTCAACAATTCAATAGATATAGTACTTTCCTAAGTTGCAACAATCTTACCAGTTAAGGTTTGACATCAATGACAATACAACAATTGTTTTAATTGCAGTTTCCAACACATCATCCCTATCTCTACCAAAATAGGAGATTGGAATAGGGTATGGGCATCCATCAAAGCATAATAGATAGAGGAATTTTTCCAAATGTAGTTACTACCACTCTTTTAGACATGTATGCAAAATTTGGAAGCATAGACAAGGCACTTTAATAGAATGCATGAAAGAAATGGGGTCTCGTAGACTGCAATGATCACCAGATATTCACACAATGAATTTGTTGAAAAAGATTTGGAAAATTCCAAGAAAATGAAATTGGTAGGCATATAACCAGACACCTCAACCTTTTCTAGTATTTTCATTGCTTATGCCAAAGTGGGAGCTTAATTTAGAACATGGTATGGACATTCATTAAAGCATAAAAGATATGAGAATTTTGTTAGATATTGTATTTGGAATGAGCCTCTTGGTAAACGTGTATGAAAAATGTATAAGCATAGATAGAGCATGGAATTTTTTTGATAAAATTCCTAAAAAAGATGTCACTTCTTAGAATGCAATGATTGTAGGATATGCATAAAATAGACTTTGCAAGGATGTTGTCAAAAGCTTTGAATGAATGAAGTACTCTAGAACATATCTTGACATTGTAAGCACTTCTTGTTTTCTTTTGGCAAGTTTACAATGTTGAACATTTTTCTTTAACCTCTCGTGTGCTTAGATCTTCCTCTTTCTTGTTTACATATGACAATCAATGCTATGATTGAGCATTTTCTCCTTGACTATACATGACTAGAATAGAAAAATACTACTCTATAATAACATTGAGCTATAGTGAGAGGTACAATTTATAGAGGTAAGGGTTTTTATGCATCACTCGAAGCACGATTTAGCTCTGTAGAAAGTTCAATCAAAAGTTGAAAATTAGATTACCATTCTTAGAGGTGCTACTAAAGGGTAAAGGTAACTAGATGGGTTGTCTCAAGCTTGGTTCTCTGGCACCTCTAACCATCACCATAGCTCCACATGCTACCACTACTTTCTTCAATACCCCAGTTACTACATCACCCCAGTTTCTACATTATGTTGTAAATAAAATAAAGTTTTGATATTAGTAAACATCAATCTTAGCAAAATAATATCTCACTTACTACTTATGTTTGATAAATGAATTTCACAATGAACTCAATGATCCAAAAATATAACATTTTCTAGTGGGTGAGAAGATCATAAGTGGAGATGATAAAAAAATAAATCATCCATTAATTTCTCATCAAAGCATCTTTCAGTAAGTTTGAATTTGTACGAAAAAAAACCATCACTTTGACAACTAGAAGTTAAAAGCCACCACAAAAAACATTGTTTGACCAGGCTACCTGAAAGGTGGTTATTTACTAATGTTATTAATTACTAGTATAACCTCTAAGAAAGAGTGATATAAAGGTAAAACAAAAGAAAGGTTACCAAATTTTCAAGGTTCCAAAATACCTTTCTATTTTTGCAATTAAGTACTATAGATAAGCCAACATTTTTATTTTTGAAAATAGAAGTTTAATTAGTAATTACAAGTAGGAATGGAGATGAACTAAATCTTGTGGAATATTGAAAATCCTCCTTAAATTCCTTCTATAGTTAGATTGCTATTTTTGCTACTTCAAAAGAGAATAAGTTTTAGAAGGTTCAATATGTCACTAGAGATTTCTGTTAAGAATTGAATGTAGCAGGTTTGCTAAAGATATCATGGATAACTATTTTCATTGATATTTAAATGTGTATCTACCTATGTTTCACAGGAATGCATCCCCTATTTTTGGCCCTCTAGGAATGTCCTGAAAACATGTCCATTGTCATCCCCCATCCCTATTCCAAAAAATGCTTTGGAACATTTAAAAAATCAACAAAAGTTATTTTTTTTAAGAAAGAAAAGTAGAAATAAATCTAAGTGGTCATTATCATGAACTAATGGTTCTAAGAGGAATAAAAAATACATAATTGAATTCTAATCACAATATCATAATTACACTGAATATTTTTGAATGGAAGACAGAGTGGGAGCTAGGGCATCAATAGGATCTGCAGAGGAAGGTGATGGCGAGGATGAGGATGGTGATGTAGAGGAAGAGGACTGCAATGCATTTGGTAGGGGCTACGTATTCGGGGTGTCCCTATCTATTGAGTGAGCTTCTATTGTGGTTGTTGATGGGGGCCAAGACCTTAGGGTTTCCATGGTAACTCTTCTTATTTAGGGGGCTGATAGTTTGGCTTCCTTATCTTTTGATGGGGCTCTTTTATTGAGCATACTGTCTAATGGCACTCGGTGCAGATTCGTGAGGGATGGGAAAACATTTTATGGAAGTGTTGCAAAGCATTTTAGGCTATTTGAGGGTCAACGGTGCTGTAAGGATCTATTTTTTGTGATTGATGCTGCTAGGTTGGACTCTGTTTGGGTTGGCTTTGTCTCTTTCTTTGTTGCTGGGTCTGTGACCCTCATGTTTGTTTCTCCCCTGAATTTGGAAACTTCTTCTTACTGGGAGAATGGTTTGATGCTTTGCCTGTCTAATGGTGCTGGGTGCAAATTTTTGAGGGATGGGAAAACATTTTGTGGAAGTGTTACAAAACATATTAGGCTTCTTAAGGGTCAATGGTGCTATAAGGATGTATTTTCTGCTGTTGACGCTACTGGGTTGGACACTGTTTGGGCGGGCTTTACCTCTTTCTATTTTGTTGGGTCTGTGACCCTCATGTTTGTTTCTCCCCTAATTCTGGAAGCTTCATCTTACTGGGAGAATGGATTGATCTTGCCTTTGTTGGGGGAATCTTTTTGGGTAGATATCTTTTGTGCTATATTCCTTTTAAGGTGGAGTATACCCCTATTGAGGTGGGGTTTGTTCTTGTGGAGACTCCATTTGTTCATGTTCCCTTCACCCTTGACTCCTTTTGAGGTGGAAGTCACACATCCTATAGAGGTGGAATGTGTCTGCTAGATGGAGTGTACTTGTGGGTGCAAATGGCCTCTTCTTCCTTATTACTACTTAATGATTGGTAGGATCTGGTTGGGTGATAGTTCTTCTCTTTTTGAGGACCTAACAATCTTGGGTATCAGTTTTGATCCAGTAGCTATGGGTAAGGGTCTAATTGGTTATTCTAGTTTTGGGAGCCATGTCAAAACCCATGTTATTGGTTTGGGGAGCCTAAAAACCCTAGATATTTCCTGTTGATGTAAGGCTTTGGCTTTACTCTTAAGCTTTTGAGCAGTTAGAGCCTTAGTGTTTATTCTCCCCAATGCATTAACAATATCCAACAATCTCCCCCTTTGGCATTGATGTCAGCATATGGGAAAATTCATTATTCCAAAGTTTTATCAATACAAAGTTCTGTAACTAAATAGTACTCTCATAGTACACCTCCATACAATCTCCCCATGTAGTAGGTATTTTCTCATAGCAACACTCCCCCTTTGACAACAATGGCAAAGGGTGCCATAAGTCATCTACTGTTCTTCATAACTTTCTTCAAAGATCACTCCCCTTGAGGAGTAGATCCCTACACCAAGTCCAAAATATGATAAGGCTCTGAAAACCTCTAGATTGATGCATCCTTACATCATTAAATTATGACTAGGAGGGGCCTGAACCCCAAGCATACCTCTGAGATATTCAAAGGTATCTTTTGGTAACGACTTTGTAAAGATGTTTTCAATCTATTCCTTTGTGCTAATATACTCCAACTTTATTTCCTTCTCTTCCACCTTGTCTCTCAAGAAGTGATACTTGATAGAAATAGGTTTAGTTTTAGAATACATCATTGGATTCTTTGACATATTTATTGTACTGGTGTTATCACAATGGATAACCACAGGCTCATCAAAAGTTATTCTAATGTCTTTCAACATTTTTTTCATCCAAACAATTTGAGTGCAATTAATAGCAATAAAAACATACTCTGATTCAATAGTAGATTGAGTTATACAATCTTGTGTTAGGATTAACAAGATAGAAATAATAGTTACATGCAAATATAACCAATATCAGAAAATAATAAACCACACAGAAGAGAACACAAGACACAAAGATTTAACATGGTTCACCCAATCCTTGGGCTACATCCACCAACAAAGAGTCCAATATTATTATTATCCAATGATTACAACCTAATTACAATACATAATCCCTTACAACCCAATCCTACTACAAGTACTAAAACCATGCATAATTAAATCCCTAACCCTAAGCTATATTATATAATAATTTTCTTCTTTACAGGAGGAAAAGTGTACATTACTTTCCTGATCAGTCACCACAAGCCAACATCTTGCTTCTTACTTAGCCATGAAACCAAATTTTTTCCAAGGAAAAATGCATCGCCACTAGTACTCTTCATGTCATCAATATTTCCTGCCCAATCAGCATTAGTATAAGCATGAAGTTGAAAGATATCATTTCTATCATACCATAGGCCATAGTCTATTATTCCTTTCAGATATCTCAATATCCTTTTCATAATAGCTAGGTGTGTCTCTTTAGGTTCCACCTGATATCTAGCCACAATCCCAACAACATTAGCAATATCTAGTTTGGTGTGAGTCAGATATTGTAATCCTCCAACCATTGATCTTTACTTGGTCTAAAAAACACACTTTGATTCATCATCAATTGTTACCTTATTACTAGTCACCATGGGTGTACCAACTGGTTTACAATCTTCCATTCCAAAATTTTTCAACATTTCTTTAAGATATTTAGTCTGAGAAATAAAAATGCCATTTTTACTCTAATTTATTTGCAGTCTAAGAAATAATTTCATTTCACCTATCATGGACATCTCAAATTCATTTTCCATCTCTTTAGAAAATTTCTCACATAGTTCATCATTGCGTCCAAATATATATCATCAACAAAGATTGCTATTATCAAAACTCTATCTTCACTAGTTCTTAAATATAAATTACTGTCAGGATTACCTTTTCTGAATCCAAGCCGAAGTAAGTATTTGTCTAACCTTTCTTACCAAGCCCTTGGAGCTTGCTTTAGTCTATATAGTGCTTTATTCAACTTGCATACCATGTCTCCATCTTTGCATAAAGGAAATCCATTAGGTTGTTCTATATATAATTCTTCTTCATGAAAATCCCCATTCAAGAATGCAGATTTCACATCCATCTGATATACCTAAAAGTTCTTATGTGCACCACAAGCCAAGAATAATATCATAGCTTCTATTCTAGCAATAGGAGAAAATGTCTGTTCAAAATATATGCCTTCTTGTTGCGAATAACCTTTACATACCAATCTTGCTTTGTTTCTTACTATAACTCCTTTTTCATTCATTTTGTTTCTAAAAACCCATTTAGTTCCTATTACATTTTTGTTCTTAGGTCTAGGAATCAATTCCCAAGTGTTATTATTCTTTATCTTATCTAATTCTTCCTTCATAGCATTTATTCAAGATTCATCTCTACAAGCTTCATCTGTAGTCTTTGGTTCAACTTGAGAAATCAAACAAATTTCTTCTCTAGCCTTTGATCTAGTCATCACTCCTTGATTAGAGTTACCAATAATTTTATTTTCAGGATTATTGTTCTTTACATACCTCGGAGTCTTAGGAATCTCAGTAGCCTCATTTGTGTCATCATCACAAGTCTCATTTTTGCATTCAACCTCAACAAGCTCTTCTTCTTCTACAACAACAGCTTCTTTGATCTCTATATTTTGATTATAGTCATACATTCTCTCTTGTATTTGAAACCTTTCATCTATCTTCATATTGTTACTTTCAATCATCTTCCTTAATCTTAGATTGAAACATTTGTAAGCCTTTCTCTTAGTAGAATAACCAAGGAAAATTCCTTCATCACTTCTAGCATCAGACTTCCCTATCTCATTATCTCTCTTGATATAGCGCTTACTACCAAATATTGTAAAATATTTTGCAGTAAGAGTATGATCAAACCATAATCATAAGGATTCTTGTATCTTCTTTGATTTGAACTCTGTTCAATGTGTAAACCACTATCCCGACACCCTCTCTCCAATGCATATGAGATAAATTTCCTTCAAGAAACATTGTCCTAGAAGCATCAAGTATAGTCATGTTTCTTCGCTCTGCTATCCCATCTTGTTGTGGAGTCCTAGGAGCAGATGTTTGTCTTTGTATTCCATGCTCTTCACAATATGAATTGAATAAGTCTTAAGTAAAATCTCCACCTCTGTCTAAGCTCAAAATTTTTATCTTTAAACCTAATTCATTCTCTACTTTTGCCTTGAATATCTTGAATTTATCAAATGCTTCTGATTTTTCTTTCAAGTAAGTGACCCACATCATTCTAGTAAAGTCATCAAAAAAATGTATGAAATACCTTTCACCATAGTATGATCTTGTCCTTGTAGGTCCACATAGGTCTGTATGTACCAGATCCAACTTTCCTTTTGATGTATATGCTTTTCTTTTGTAATTGCTTCTAGTCTACTTTCCAAAAACACATTCTCTTCATAAAGTGTTAAATGGTTTCACAATCTTTGGTAGATCTCTTGTTGGATTAGTCAAACTTTCCTTCACAATGTTATCAAAATTAACATGACAAAATCTTCTGTGCCATAACCAACTGTCATCTACCTTCACAATAAAAAAAGAAGCTCCAGATGTATTTACTTCAAATACATTACCTCTAGATTTAGTACCGGTTTCAATCAACTTTCTTTCCTTACTTCTTATAAGACATTTACCATCATTAAATTGTAACTGAAACTCTTTGTCCATCAATTGTCCAACACTCAAAAAGTTATGTTTAAGTCCATCAACAAGTAGTACATTATCAGTATTAGTTTTTCCATCTAGAGTAATAGATCCTACTCCTATGATAGGTTTAGGAAGATTATCTTTAAATATCACAACAACACCATCATACTTCACTAATTTAACAAATATATTTTTGTCTCTAGTCATATGATGTGAAAAAGCACTGTCTATAATCCATTCAGATTTCTTATCAACATGTGATACTAAATCCTTTTCCTCATGTATTGGTTCATCTTTAATAGCAAAAAATCCAATCTCCTCATAATCTGAATCATCATCATCAGAAATACCTTCACTAGAATAATAACATTCCTTATCCTTTGAATACTTAGACTTGAAAAACTTAGGCTTGTACTTAGGAACTATTATAGGACATCTAGATGAAAAATGACCTACCTTATTGTATGAAAAACATTTTAAAGGTAACTTTCCTTCAAATTTACCCTTACCTCTCTTTTCTCTTCTAGCAATCAGTGCAACAAGTTTATCCATCTCTTTCCTCTTCTTGTATCTATTCCCATTCCTTAGCATATTCACCAAGATCTTCTTTTAGGTTCTGACTGCTAGTGCTCAGAAGCGTAGACATTACCCTCTTGTGTGTAGATGCTTTAAATGTAGATTCAACTTTAGGTACAAAATATCCCATTTCAACAACCTCAAAGGTAGTTAGCTTTGCAATCAACATCTCTCTCCTAAATTTTGGAGTCAAAGGCATATTTTCTTGTATAGATATAGCCTTAATCTCGTAAGTAGGTGTCAATGATCTAAGGATCTTTGAAATGAATTCATCTTCATCACAAGTGCCTCCACATTTTCTGATTCTAAGCACAACTTTTGTAACCCTTTGAACATAAGCCCTAATTCTTTTATCATAATTCATTTTTAGCTTCTCCATTTTTGTTTTCTAGTTCTATAACTTCTCTTTCTTGGTATACTTGTCTCCTTCATATAGTGCTTCTAATCTTTTCCAAATCTGGTGTGTTGAATCCAAGTCTTTGACTTCAATAAATCCTCCTTGAGAGAGTGCACTGATCAGTGCTTCCCTTGTGATCATATTGTATGAGAATACCTTCTTTTCATCATCAGTAGTTGATGGCAAGTTATTCTCCATCTTCATAGTTACCTTATTCTTTGTAATCAACCAATAGTCAATGCCCAAACATAGTAGATGAGTTTTCATCTTATTCTTCCAACTGTCAAAGTTTTCAGGATCAAATTTTGGACTATCCTTCCTATAGAATGCTATCTCCAAGATCACTTCAAGCTATGAAGCTTTCTCTATAAGGACCAGTAGCTCTGATACCAATTGTTAGGAATAAAAGTCCACAATACAACTAAGGGGGGGGGGGGGTAAATCAATTGTATGATAGATTATTAAACTTTAAACTTTGAATAGCAGTAATATCAAATCCAATGAACACAATGAATGCCAAAATAAAAAGACAATATTTTGGTGTCGGGGAAACCCTGTTAAAGGTTAAAACCCTGGTGTGAATTAGCACCCATAAATGATTTATTGAGATTATAGTATCCTTGTTAGAAGATCTAGCCCTGATAGGAGCTTATTGAAACATTACCATACATAGTCCTTGTTAGAGGACAGACCTTGTTAGGATTTAAGAAAGAAGAGTGGGCTCACTACCCAAAGAAGGTTAAATCCACCTTCAGAACTCACTGATCACAACACAAGTGTATATGAAGAAATACAAAATCTTTTGAGCTGTCTGATAAAAAATATCTTTTATTGATCAGTTCCAATGAAGTACACCAACAATTCTCTACTCTACATCTAGCAAACATAAGCTTTCAAATTTCAAAATCTCCTTTACATCACATACATTCTCACCATATCTTTTCCAAAGAAAATATCTTACATATATACCCTATTACATTTTACATGATCAGGTCTGCCGATTAGGCTTTCCTAATGTACAAAAAATTACATAAACCCTTGCTAAGATACACACGGTATCTAAAACAAGCATACAATGATTACATTATAACAATTAAGGACCAAAATCCTTAATTCAAGTTCACCATCCATAATGCACACTACAACCCTCAAGTCAGCTTCCAAATGAGTCATCTCCAGAACACACGTCACAGATGGCATCATCCATCATTCCATACCTTGCGTTGACCAACAAACATTCTTAAATACCTTGTTTGTCATCCCTTAAGCTCACATATATTGAATCCATAACTTTTGTAAGATATATTAGAAACACAGAGACTAACTCTGTCAACTTCCACTATCATAGTCCAGAAACCAGTCTTCACCTAAACATCTGTAACTCATCCAATATAAGACATTAGATGATGTGATCTTGGATATAAGATCTCAACATCTTCCTGTACTCTCATTTGACTTCGCACATCCTAAAATATCTGTATAGTGTTCGTACACTTTAGTAACCATCCTGTACTCTTCACAGAAACATATGTTGACATCAGTGACAAAACACCAATGACAACAAAAAAAGCTCCAACATCACTCAACATAGTGATTAAACATATTAAAATTATCAACCATCTCCCTAATGCAGTAGTAATATATTTTTCTATATAATTTTAGCAGTCCAGTGCCTGAGAAGCCCATAAATGGAACAATGTACTTTGGGTTCATATGCTAATATTATCTATTTATTGAACATGGGACAAGATCCAATCTCGAGTTGATGATGTAGAGCCACAAGGATCCAACAAATAAACTCAACTAACTGACCTACTATCACAAAATTAGATTTACAATAATCTATTACAACCAGACTTACAAATATTTATATGCTCCCTCACTTTGATCAACTTCAATCCAAATATGCAGAACTCATCAAAAGTGTAAAAGACCTTGGAACAACAATATCAAATTCTTATGATGCCTTGTGGGTGTTAAGTTTCATTGTTACCTTTGTCACTAATTACAACAAGTGATTTCAATTTTCTCTTTCTATCACTATCAAGATGGGAATGGATTTGAAAAGAGAAGAGCCCATCACTTATGCTTGGAGAAAGGAGGAGAAGGTCTAAAGTATGATAAGTAAAGGAGGGGTCATGAAATACTTGGGGAAGTTGCACAAGCATGAAAAATATATTAGAATTTTTTTTTTGAAGGGTGAAAAAATGGCACTATTACTCTTTGTGGTAAGAAGCTTGTGCTAACTATTGAGGTGATAGCTGAGATAACTAGCCTACCTCTTTCTAATATGAACTTTTTTAAGGAGAGGAAAGTTTCTAATAAGGCTGTGAAGATGTTTTCAAAAATTGACAAAGAAAAGGCTATTTTGGTGAAAGGTAAGTCATATTTCTACGAGATAACTCAGATTAAGCCTATTTGGGCAAAAATCTTAAAGGTTATCATGGAATATTTCACTTTTGATGGTCGATTTACGAGGGTTCACAATTTTTATTTTTTGTTTGTAAATCATTTCAGACACAAAATTAGGGTTTCATTTCCTTTTTCTCCTTAACTCTCTGAGAAACAACATCATATTGGAGAACTAGAAGAATCCTAGTAAACCAATTCTGCACTATGGGCTCATTTATCTAGTTTATGAATATTGTAGAGATTAAACCCTAGAGACTGGGGTGATCCCAATTGATCCCAAAGGGGATAAAGGAAATCAAAAAATGAGTGAGTCTAATTAAGATCTTAAAAATAACACTAAATAACTCAGGAAGAGATTGGTGTATACAATTGAATCTAACATTATGAACATATCTCACAAGTATAAGAACACCAACTAGAGCCACACCATTCTCACTAGTCTATGGGGTAGATGCAGTATTATCCTTGGAAGTTAAGATCTCATCTTTGCAAATTTCATTGCATGGGTTGTTAATAGACAAGGATTATAGAGTGGCAAGACTCCAAGAACTAGAGTTACTTGATGAACTTCAAAAGAAATCATATGAACATCTTAAGGTGTATCAAAATAGGATGCCAAGGAATTATAAAAAATATCAAACCAAGAGAATATCAAGTAGGTGATCTAGTATTAAGAGAGAATCCAAAGAACCAAGAAGAAAGAGAAAAAAAGGTAAAATGGGTAGCAAACTGGCTAGGACCATTCATTATCATGTCTTCCTTTTGGGACAAGGACATATAAATTAGCCGATTGTAATGGGGAAGAGTTGCAAGAACCTATCAATAGTATACATCTAAAGAGGTTTTATACCTAGATCAGTTGAAAGAGTATCAGTTGGAAAGAGTATCAAAATATCAAATCAAACAACATCAACCTTGTACAACAAAAAATTGATCATGAAGAAATCCAAAACCATTAAGATATTAAACTTGAGAAAATAAATAAATAAAAATTAGAAAGGAAAAAATAAAAAATAGTGGAAAATTGATTATGAAGAAAACAAAACATTCAAATATGGATCCTAAAAAAATGGTTATCTTGGTGAAAACCTGGCAAACAGGTGCCTTGATTGAAAAAAAGAGAGAAAAAGAGCAATAAATTGAAGTGGTGAAATCTTGGTAAATAGGTGCCATTTGACCCTTAAGTCAAGTCTAGTTGTGTCTTCCATCTGCATTTCTCTTTCATCCTTATATATATTCTTGTATTAGACATCATTTGTACATATTGCATAATAAATTCTTAGAGCTGCATTTGTATATATCCAAGGCTTTTGTCATGGTTTGGAAAATTATCTAAGTCCAATATTGTTGTGGAATCAAATTGGGGGCACTTATCCTAAATAAAATGGGTTCATCAAACTGACACCACACTAGTACATTTGACCTTATTTTTCTACCAAAATTTTTGACCATCAATTAAAAAGGTTTAGGTTGGTCGGATTATAGAAGGAAATTTTTTTTTTTTAATCCATGCCCGTGTTGGTCAAAATTTTGACCAATACCATGTAGGTCAAAATTTCAACCAACACGAGCATAACTTAAAAAAAAAGAAAGATTTCATATCTCATTTCATTATGAGATTAAGCTTGGAGGGCGCAAAGGAGGAGCACCTGTGAGGGTTTTAACTATTGTTTGGTGTAAAAGGAGGAGCGCCTGCGAGAGTTTTAACTCTTATTTGGTGTAAAAGGAGGATCGCCTGTGAGGGTTGCCACTGTTATTTGGTGTAAAAGGAGGACTGCCTACAGGGGTTGCCACTATTATTTTGGTGTAAAAGGAGGACAACCTGTCAGGGTTGCCACTATTATTTGCTGTAAAAGGAGGACCGCCTGTAAGAATTTCCTTACTTTGTATTTCTCTGGCATTGTTTTATGCTTCTATGCTATTGGTACTTGTTGGTTACCTACTTAGGGCCCATGAGCAATGTGCCAGGGCATCATGTATTGTGTATTTGTGGGCATGTTTTTGATCACTGTATAAGTGTTTGAGATTTTGATCTTTGTTTATATACATTGCTGCTATTACATTCATGAGGTACTTATTGATAAGCCCATGGCTATGTTCTTCATAGTACATGAAGCTAGGGTATCATTATTTTGTGTTTATCCTAAATTTTCTACTCATGAACAACCCGTGAGTGATTTATTGTTCATCCAAGGCACCATTATTATTGGTTGTTAGGGATCTAAATGGATTGTTATGGTATTATGATGCATTTACATTGAAGTCTTGGATAGTTTCTATTAAAGTTTGGAAGTGTTTAATCCATCAAAATGTGACTGTCCCTGTACAATCAAGGTATGTAACAGTCTATCAAAATAACCCCACCCCATATAAAAAACCAAAAAAGATCAATACAATAACAAGTTTGAAGCCAAAAACCATCCTAATTACAATAGGCCCACAAATGCAAAGAAAGCATTTAATCACAATTCTTCCAAAACATAGCTTAAAACAGGCATCTTGACAATCTGGCCACACTTAAGAGGATTCCCAAACCATCAAAATCTTCTAAATTGTGATAAAGTTTTGTGTTATACCTGTATGGATCAATGGCAAGGTTTTAGTCTCTATAAACTATGTGGATAGTTCTTGTTTATATCCCTATTTCATAGTGGGATTCATACATATTGTTGATTTTTCATTAAAATCTTAGACCTCATTTTGAGTTCTCTTGTCTGTGATTATATGTCAAACCCTAATTTGAGTAAGGTTAAGATACATTGTGTTAGTCTTTGAATTAATTCTAATGTAACCCTATGTCGGGTCATTGTTCAATTTGTAAACTAGTATTGTGTTTATGGAGGGTTTACTTAACAAGTTAACACATTGTGTAAGGGATGAAATTGTGACAGTTTCAGGATTATTATTTGAAAATAGTAAATGTTCTTGAAGACTATTTGTTAGAGACACTGTTCTGACTTGTTGGAGATAACAAAAGACATTGTTATGGTTATCTTAGAATAGAAAATGGTTATTATTTTGTTAAGGCATTCTTTTTTGAAAACTTCTTTGTGACAGTTAGACATGATATTCAGTTTTTGAAAAGGATTTGTTTTTAGATCAAAGGTGAAAGACTATATAAATATATTATTCTTTTGCTCTCTATTGTAGAGAGTTGTACTGAAAAGAAATATCTTTCAAAAGATGAAAAAGGAATGTATTGTTTTATAATTTATTCTACTGCAATATTCAGTGATCTGTTATATACTGCAATTCTGAAATACTTCATAGTATTATATATAGCAATATATATACTATTATGATGTATTTGATGCAAAATTTCTCTCTGAGTCATAGATGATGCAAGACCAGAGACTGTATTAAAATGAAACATGCATAATACTCTGTATTTGAGAAACGGAAATTATAAAGTTGTAAAAGGCCAATGAGGCATTGATAAAGTCAATGAGGCAATAAAAGTTTAGTGAGGCATATAAGAAATATTGTCAGTGAGACAAGCAATCAGCCAGTGAGGCATTGTACAAAGGATATTACAAGATAAGCTAGTGAGGCAAACTAGCGAGTGGTTTTATTCCCCAGGAGGGTTTCCACTCAGGACACATCTTGAGTTATATTTCTTGTGTATGTTCTTGTTTATATTGCTATCTGCACTATTTTTTTTAATTTTTTTTCGTATTACTCAAATTTGTAAAATATTTCAAAAGATTAAAAATACTCTATGATCACTGATTCACCTTCAAAAGATTAAAAATGCCTTTGAGGGATACTCTGTCCAAGAATTTAAACTAAGTCAAGATGACTGTCTTAATGAGCCCTTTGGGAAGTTTAAAAACAAAGACCCAAACCATGCCAGAATTGACTGGTGACCAGACCTGTCACAGGGGATAGTTTTGATTGGATTTTAAGATTTCACTTTACATGTCCCATTAGAAAAAAATATAAGAGATACTAATCCATCTATTCTATCCTCTGTTAGAAAATATCCCATGGTAATGAATGAAGAATCTAGGTTCTATACAAAAACTCCAACTACTGGAACAAATATCTTGCTAATATTTTATTTAGAACATCTAGCTCTTTCAAATTCATGAAAAAGGGTTTATGAGAACATCACCTCTATGTAGCTAAATCCTTTCATAGAGGTGATGTTCACCTAAACCGTTTTTCATAGAGGTGATGTTCTCATAAACCAATGAACTCAAAACACAAACCCTCTTTTGACTAAAAGAAACCAAAATTTATGAGAACATCACCTCTATGTAGCTAAATCTCACTCTGAAAATGATCTTCTTTTAGGAAACAATGAAAATCATCTATGGGTTCATACTTATTGTGACTTCCCATGATGCACTATCATTTCTTGTACACTATATTTTTCCAATTCTTTTAAATTGTCACTTTCTTTGAAAATTAATGCCACAAGTTGCTTACATTTGATTCAATTTCCATATTAATTACTCTCCTTAGTTGTATTAGGAACTTTTTCCTTAAGCATATGTGATGCAAACTTGTAACATCTCTTTTATCCTCTAGTTTTTTTTGCTCATTTATAGTGCACTTTTGATGGCTTCTCTATATGTAATCACGATGCTCTATTTCTTGGTAGTTGTGACTCTTAATGATTAAACCATCTCTTGATCATGTTATTGCACTTGATTAATAAATACTTTCAAAATCAAAGAATTGTTTAACATTAGATATAGAAGTACAAAAAACAAGGCCCCAATATACGTACATCATTAGAGAGCTTCATATTCTTTGTATGGATGTGAAGCACTTCCAACCTGCCTACTTCATCCAGAACACCAATATCAATCTCCCTGTCGAACCTTCCAAGCCTTCTGAGTGCTAGATCAATACTATTTGGCCAGTTAGTTGCTCCCATAACAATAACTTTTCTCAAATTTCTGAAAACTTCACTAGCTATCCAATAGTAACCGTACATGTTCTTGGAATGTCAAATCTTCAGCATACATGAAACACACATAGCCAAGTGGTCACGTTAGGAGTTGGCTAAAGCTAGCCAGCTCCCAAATTGCAATGTGAAGAATGAAAAAGGGTGGCATGAGCCTCCTTTGTTGAAAACACTGCCTTGGTCAAAACGTGACCTCCACAATGAAACATAATCCCTTAAAAACAAATCACTGCTATTCTTTAATAGTTCGCAACCTTCAAATAACATAGTCTGCCATTAAAGGAGATAATTCAGCCTCCTTATGATGCTCAATTAATGAAGAATTTCAAAATTCTAGCCTTGATAATTTGCAGCTTGATGTAATTGCTTCAACTTCACATTCTTGATTTACTTCAGCATCAAGATTAATATCCACAGATTTAGTAGTCTAGTGAGGAGATTTGTGTAACTCCCAAAATAATAATAACTTCCAAAATACTTATCCTTTTGAATATTTCATGGTCTAGTGAGCATGATTTGTATGTGTATTTGTATATCTTGTATAATCTTATAATATATATTTTTTTTAATTATATACAAGATACTACTAATATTTGTATGTTTACATTTTGTATATTTATAGCTTGTGAAGAAAGTCCACACCTGACAATATGAACCCAGAAAAAAATAATGAGATAATTGCTAGATTGTGGTTTCAGTTCCAAACAAAAGACGTTGATAAATGTAATTATCCTTGCAAAAATTGTAAGGGCTTAAAGAATCAAAGAATTCTAATCAAAACAACCCAGAGTCATTGTAGGCAACATGGTCACATTGAAGGGGGGCACGATTTTTGTCGATTAGTGAATGTGGATTTCCAATTGGAGGAACATGGAGGTGTGAATATCCAAGCCGATGATAATACTCTCATGGAAGAAGATGATCCCATGGTAGAGAACACAATTGAAGATGATGGTATTGGCGTAGCTGATAATGTGGCAGAGCACATGATTGAAGAAGATGGTATTGGCATAGCTGATCAAGATAATGGTGATGATGGTACTAGCGCATCTGATAATGATGATGAAGATGGTCTTGATATAGCTATACTTGAGAAGGCATACGAGCCCCTATACCAAGGTTCCCAAACAACTCTTCTCTCCGCTATAGTGTTGTTGGTGAACTTGAAGGTTATGAATGGTTTATCCAATGTAGCAATGTCACGTATGCTAAGGTATGCCATTTTTGTCATCTTCAATGTTAGCATACCATTACAATCATTATATTAACAATTCATATTTGTTGTTGTAGGTTGATAGGTGAATTTTTGTTACCACCATCAAACATTCTGCCTCGTTCGTACTGAGAATTATCTACCATTATGAATCAAATTGGAATGAAGTATCAGACAATACATGCATGTCCCAATGATCACATTCTATATCATAAACAACATGAATTTACAACATAATTCCCTAATTTTCATACTAGTAGATATCTGTCAAATCAAATAACAAAAAAGATGCCTCACAAGACTCTTCGGTACATCCCCATTATTCCACATCTTCAACAATTATTCAGGTGCACTAGCTTGGCATAATTTATGGATTACCATGCACGCAATATAAGTCAAGATGACATTATGAGAATGCCTATGGATGGTTCTGCATTTAAAGATATAGAAACAACATGACCACACTTTAAAGAAGAACCTTGTAATCTCAAGCTTTCAGTGGCATTAGACAATCTCAATCCATTTGGAGATATGAGATCTGTTTACTCAGTGTGGCTTATTTTTTTTATTAACAATAACATTCCTCCTTGGATGTCCATAAAGAGGGAGCACATAATGCTGTCAATGATTGTACCAAGTATTTTTTCATTTAATAGTTATGTAAATTAATTTATAAACACCACATCAAGATGGTCATAATAATTATGCAATGTTTTTGTTCATTCAACTAGGTAAGTACCAAGTTAAAGATATGAACATGTATATTGAGCCCCTTATTGATGAGTTGTTGAAGTTATGGAATGGGGTCACTATGTATGACATCTCTAGACCAATAGGAAAAAGACAATTTTAATTCCATGCAATGCTTGTATGGATAATACATGATGCCCCTGGGCTAACTCATTTTTGCGGTATGTTATATATTCATGTTAAGGTCACGTATTTTTGGTATGTTATAGTGCTTACACATTATTGTTGTATGTTTAAGTTGTGCATGATAATTGTACATGATCCAATTGTACGGTATATTTTAGGTCTTCAGACAAAGGGTAAATTTGCATGTCCAATTTGTGGTCTGAAGATGAAATCTCGTCATTCAAGAAGTTTAGGAAAGTAGGTGTTTGATGAGTTTAGAAACTTTCTCCACAGTAATCATAAGTATCGAACTATCAAAAAACATATTTTTAATAGGAAAGAAGAGACAACATCAAGGCCATGAAGAATGACACCTTGTCTATGGAAGTTGGAATACAATAGATTAAATCACTGAGGTAATGTCATTCCATCTGATGATTTTTGTTTGAAATTTATATTTTGATATTGTATTTTATTTACTAATAATGTTATTGATGCTCATGAAGGTCATCAAGGCATCAATGACTAACTTCTTAGAGGAATAAAAAGTTATCCTAGTCAATTTAGTAAGTTTCCATACTACAAGGATCTCCCAATCATGCATTTGTTTGATGCTATGCATATTGGAAAGAATGTAATAGACACTATGAAAAATATTGGATGGAAGGTGTGACAAAGAAAAAATTGCCAAAATTTGTAATGACATTCATTAATCCAATCATGCACTGAAAAATTTCATTGAATCAAATAGCAATAGAGACCACATAAATACGAGTGCCCTTGGTTATTAACTGAGCAACAAAGTGATGCATTAAAAGAAGTCATAAAAAAAAAAAAATTTCCAACAGGATTTGCTGCAAATATAAGCAGTCTTGTATCAAAGAAAGGTGATTTTGGGCTAAAGTTGAAAACACATGATTGACATACCTTCGTCAAGGTAAGTCATGTTCTCTATTTACAATATATTTGTAAAATTGCATGTACTTTTTATTGTATTATTTTACAATATATTGAAAAGATCATTTTTTAATTATTGTAGTACGTCCTACCTCTATCCCTCCCACACCAGTTTGAAAATAGTGTTAAACAAGTTATATATGATCTTGGAGAATACATGAGGTTAGAAGTGTTATTTCTTAGACTTGTACATATATTATATTTATGACTTTCTTTACTTTTTATGTAATTTATTGTATATATATATTTTAAAATCTTGTTTATATGTTCTTGCGAGTTGAATATCTTTTAGGTGGTTATCATCTAAAGAAATTGATAAAAAATATATTAAATATTGGAAGAGAAAAATTCTCCAACTTATGTATGAAATGCAAAAGTGTCTACCTCCAATTTTTTTCAATGCTCAAGAACACTACCTCATACATCAAGTTGAGGAGATTTAATTATGTGGACTTGTACAAACTAGGTCAATGTGGATGGTTGAGAGACACTTGAAATTTATGAAGGGCTTGGTTCGACAAAGAGCATGTCTTGAGGGTTCTATGATGGAGGGATATATGGTATACCAGACTATGGTGTACATTAGTGAATATCTTCCCAAGTTTGTTGCAAATATCCATGTAGATTGCATTTGGGATCCCAACTCTATTAACAAATTTGAAGGGGAGTACTTGATGGGGAAAGGTAGATTGAGGAAAGTGAGAGGTAATTATACGATGTTATTATGGCTTATTAATTCTTATAGATCCTCAATATAAGTTGTTTCTAAGTGGTCTATTTTAAGTGGTCTATTTTTTTTTCTTTACAGTTGGTCATGAGTGGGATGCACTACATTTGTATATTGCAAACAATCTTGATTGGATGATGGTATGGATTCAATAATCTCAAGAAAATGGTCACTCATTAACATGGGATGGTGTTGCATCATTGGTTAAAGAAGTTCATCATAATAGAGATCTCAATGTTACACCAATGGTACTTGATCTAACATATGGTTTAAGAGGTAGAAAGGTACATATAAGTTTACTAACTATGACCCATAATTTTAATATCAACTCATGGATCGATGCAAAATAATTTTGACATGTTTGAATAATTGCAGATCAAACACCACAAAGCTATGTATTATCATGGCCGTAAATTTTGCATAAAAAAGTTAGATGTGATTAGGATGAAATCGGGTTCACCCTAGGATGTATTGGGGAAATGTGAGATCTAATTCTAAATCCAAATTCCCAAAGGAGAGATCCAAATTGATCAACCAAAAGGTTAATGCACACAATTGAATCAATCTATGAAGAATATGAAAGAGGAAGAAAACCTTAGATTTCCATATAAAAGAGTTGTGTTTGAAATCTGAAATAATTGAAAGGTAAGATACTAACCTCAAAATAGGGAAGATCTAAAAATGTTGATTCCTGATGTCTGTGTGCAATTTCGGGCAATTCTGCAACCTATTTCAGACTGGAAATGTTGAGATGAAGAAAACTCAGAAATTTTTTATCTTTCTGACAGTAGGTAGTCTTTGACCCTGATAAAAGGTCAAAGGCTACATTAATATTCTGAAGGTCGACTTTGACTTTGTTTGTAGATCTTGAAAGTTCGCCAAAAAGGGTATCCAAATCCAAGCTTAGATATGCAGTTCCACACTTGTACGTACAATAAAAAGAGGGTTTTTTTTGTTTGTATGGGGGTTTTTCCTTGGTCAAACCCCAATTTAGGAATTAATGTTGAAATTGAATTGAAATTGTAATGTGCATAAACAAAGTAAATGAAACAATTCACCTTGCTTATGTTGAAGTCCTTGTAGAGGATTCAAATCCTCAAATCCACAAGTAGGGATGCTCCAATGGATGTAGAATGAATGTAGGATGTCTCAAATCAATGGCATTTGATCTTCAACACCAATTTTGAATGGATCTTTTCATATGAGGAGGCTTGGATGAATGTGGAAGGATGGATCTTCAAGGGGGCTATAAAGAGATTGAATCTTTCAATGGCTAACAATGGATCTCCTTGATGAATGGATGCTTGAACACTTGAATGCTTGAAGACTTGCTTGAATTATTGAATTCACTTGCTTGCACTTGAGAGCTTTCTCATGAAATTGCTTGAGATGAGATGTGAAAATGAGAGAAGGCCTCCTTTTATAGTGAACTAGGGCACAATCTTCTAGAGGAGCCACCTTGGAGAATTAAATCTCAATTAGGTCCTAACCTTTAGAAATATACCTAGATTAAATGCAATAAAGGATTTACCATCTCGAAACCCAAACTGGCCAACTCAGAGGTGGGAAAAAGAATCTTTCTAAAACCCGATACCTAAAAATCAGAAAATCTTGAAATTTGAAATCTGGGTCAAAGATGAGGTAGACTCTGCCCTAAGTCAAGGTTGAGGTCATCCCCGACCTAGGTTAGAATTGAGGTCAACTTTGACCATGAGGTCAAAAACCTCAAGACCTCATGTAATGCCCCTCCAACCCTAACAAGTTCTGGTTATGCTCACTATAAATTAGGAAGGGCTATATGTGAGAATGATCCTTCTTGAGATGGTTGATTAAACCAAACCTCTTCAAACACACCATAACTTCATATTTTAATTCGGGAAATAATAATATTGACATAAATATGTTCCTTTATATCTTTATGTGTGTCAGTGATATTTTAGGACCTTAATGCTAAACGGATCACCTGATAGACTTATATGCTTATATGTGAGATGCTCATTATTAATGTTTAAAATTATCTTAGGTTAATTAATTATAATTACTTAAAGGGATTAGATGTGTTACTTAATCCAATGATGTTACTTGTTATACTCAAGATTAGACATGGTTTTCTGTATTAAGGATTGTATGATTTGTTTATCGTGATTTGATTATGAGACATTATGAATTCATGCCTGATGGTTTAACTGGGTTGTGAAAGTCAATTAATGATTTACATTTACGTGATTATGTTATGATACATTCTTGTTATACAATATGGAAAAGGGATTATTTTGGTATTAACCACACTAATCCAATTATTCTTTGTTGATGTCACTATTTGATGTGAGTGTAGGATGAGGGGAGGCAGTTGTAGTTACTCCTCTAGGAGGTCCACACGATGTCGCACTCTCCCTCCTTATTTGTCATTGTTTGTACATATGTATATATATATTGGTGTACTTGGTTGGTTTTGAAAGATGCAGGTACCAGGCATCAACTCCACCTAGCTACACAGGTCTGAGCGTGCCTTAAAATTTTTTGAACTGTTGTTGTGTGGAGATATTACCAAGATTACTCTCAAGGTTACCCGTAGACTTAGATTAAGTAATAAAATGCATTTCTTGATAATGGTAAATGAATTCATTAAGGGAACCTTAATGAATGTACTTGTGAATAGTAATGATGATATGTTTGAATGTTAAGGAAAAAAACATTGTTAGTTGTAATTTTAGGTCATAGACCTGATTCCTTATGGGTTCCCTAGCGGGGACATTACATTTGGTATCAGAGCCCTAGGCTGCTACACTGGGAGCTCTAGGGTCTATTTGCATTTAACTTCTTTTTAATTATTGTTAACTCTATACCTATACTTAGGTTGTAACATTGTTCCAAGATGCTTTGCAACATCATAAAGTCTCTTAGGAGTAAGCTCAAAATTATCCCTCATCATATTAACAAAGAATGTTCCCATGTGAATATGTGGGAGAACAAAATTTGAGTAATGACTCATAGGGAGCTCAAATAAGACAACTCTGATACTGATTTTGCTAAGCTAGAACCCATTAGAGGAAAAGTTATCCCTGAGGAGGAAACTTATGTTGACCATTATGATAGGGATAGAGTATAAGCCCTAGGTTGTTTTACTAAGAACCTTGGGAATCATACTTTTCCTACTCGCAATACTTGAGTCTATTGTGTTTTTCCATTTGATGTTTTCTTCCTGCCTACCAAACTTGAATACATTGTGTGTCTTCTTTTTAAGTTTTCCTTATGTTAACAAACTTGAGCACTAGACATAAAAGGTATGTTTTCTATATTTATACCATAATATCTTGCAAGAAAGGATTTTCTGAAAGGATTATTTATGTTTTACATTATAAGATTCATGTGGTTGAAATAGATGGTCAAGAATTCCTGACACTTGAACATTGTATTCTTATCCTTGTTCTAAGAAAATCTTAAAGAATTGTAAGGAATGTTGTTGATCTTATTTCCGGATCTTTTGATGATTACCATGAATGACTACCAAAATAGTTTGAAAAATTATATACTCTACTTCCATATAAATGATTCCTATGCCTGATTATTTGAAGCGAGTGATGTAAAAATTTCATGATAGAGTTGAATCATGATAGGAAATGAGGAATGATTATGTTCCTAGGATAGGAAAGGATTGTAATATTGGATGGTTGTAAAACATGTTTTGTAGATGTATCTTTATCCCTTCCTTGTGAACTTAGGAACTTATGAGCTTATATTTTCTTGAAAATGAGATAACGTGTTGAAATTAGGTAATATCTGATATTTCAAATATGAAAAGATTAAGAAGTATCTCTCTTTTATATACCCTCTCAAGTAATAAATTAAATCTATAGTTGAATCAGATGTGTCTCTCCCTTCTTTCTTAAGAAGTATATTTAAAAGGCTAAATTTCATAGGGGAAAATCAATGTGTCAATAAGGAGAATGTGCTTAGCTAGAGGAAACCCTTGGGTCAAGGACCTATGTCCCCAAGGTTTTGTAATAAGTAGGATTATAGTACACAATTTTTGAAAGGACAAATGTTTGATCATATGGTAGGAGTTCTAAATTATACATGATCCTTGTAAGAGGTGTGAATTGAACCCATGAAAAATCATCAACTATAAGGAAAGAATATGATATTAAACAAAATTGTGTAGTAATTATTTGCATTGTTCACATTTTGTGTGTGAAATGGAAGTTGAAGCTAACAACATTGATAGTATATAGGAATGATGAGTTATTATGAAAGGAATAACTATATGTATATTAGAATAGGAGTTAAGTCAAAGTTTCTAACTGTCCTAAAATGGAAATGTTAGAAGAATGTGAATTTGTAGGTAATGGTATAGATTTCATATTGATGATATGTATAAGGATAACAATACTTGTAGTTACTCCTCAAATGTGATTTTATTGAAATGCGTGTACAAAAGGTCAGTGGGTTGAACATATTAATTGATTAAATAAGAGGGTAGTCGTAGGACTCATGTATTCCTCCTTCTCTTTATTAAAGAATCTATGACTTTTATTTTGGAAAATGGTAAAAATTATAACAAACTTGTTAATGTTGGGAAAATATATATACTCATAAGAAGCTTATTATAAATTTCTAGGATATGGAATTGGTTAAATAGCTAGTTAATAAGTAATGTTGATGAAAATCTAGCTTAATGAATCAAGTTAAATTTCTTAGGAATATCTTTATGTGTATTGTTGTAATACAATACTAATAAATTGTTATAATAGAATCATAAAAGGTATCCTAGGTTTCATTCTTTAAAAAGGATGTGTATTTCATTTGGAGTGTAAGTTAGATATTAGTGCTTCTCCTATAAGTTTACCATTGGCCTTATGAGAAAAAGTAACTAGTTGCATGAAGAGAATTGTTTTTGTCTTATCTCATAAAATTGTGTGTTGTTCAATATTTGAATGATTTTTAGTTTGAAAATGTTTACCAAGTCAATAGTATGATAGTAGTATCTTATGTATATATATTGAGAAGAGATAACCCTTGTATCAATCTGTATCTAGTTTAGAGAATGTAATTTCAATTCATAATTGCATTTCAAAATCCTTAAATATGTTTTTCTATTAAAAGAACTCCTAATTACTAAGGTGAAAATTATATATCAATGATAGACTAAAGTAGAAATATTTGTAATATTGTTATTTTATGATTGATCAAATGGCTTAAAAACTTCCGACTTCTAGGAGTAAGTCAAATCTTAGGGAGGGATGATGTAATGCCCCTCAAACCCTAACAAGTTTTGGTTATGCTCACTATAAATTAGGAAGGGCTATATGTGAGAATGATATTTCTTGAGATGGTTGATTAAACCAAACCTCTTCAAACACACCATAACTTCATATTTTAATTCAGGAAATAATAATATTGACATAAATATGTTCCTTTATATCTTTATGTGTCAGTGATATTTTAGGACCTTAATGCTAAACAAATCACCTGATAGACTTATATGCTTATATGTGAGATGCTCATTATTAATGTTTAAAATTATCTTAGGTTAATTAATTATAATTACTTAAAGGGATTAGATGTGTTACTTAATCTAATGATGTTACTTGTTATACTCAAGATTAGACATGGTTTTCTATATTAAGGATTGTATGATTTGTTTATCGTGATTTGATAATGAGACATTATGAGTTCATGCCTGATGGTTTAACTGGGTTGTGAAAGTCAATTGATGATTTACATTTACGTGATTATGGTATGATACATTCTTGTTATACAATATGGAAAAGGGATTATTTTGGTATTAACCACACTAATCCAATTATGCTTTATTGATGTCACTATCTGATGTGAGTGTAGGATGAGGGGAGGCAGTCATAGTTACTCCTCTAGGAGGTCCACATGATGTCGCACTCTCCCTCCTTGTTTTCCATTGTTTGTACATATGTATATATATATTGGTGTACTTGGTTGGTTTTGCAGGATGTAGGTACCAGGCATCGACTCCACCTAGCTACATAGGTCTGAGCGTATCTTAAAAATCCTTGAACTGTTGTTGTGTGGAGATATTACCAAGATTACTCTCAAGGTTACCCATGGACTTAGATTTATGTTTAGGAGGTTACCATAGTTGGGGAATTTGAATGCAATATGTGATGTGGTCTTGTGATTTATGATTCGATGTTGTTTTGTGATTTATGATGTGAGTTAGATTTATTCTAGTTAGTATATACATATACATATATATATATATATATATTTATTTTATATCTTTGTTATACTGATTGGATGTTATATAGGTATGTGTATATGTGGGTGCACATGCATATACCCATGCTTATATAAATAATAATATTTGTATATTTTTATTGATTGTTTTAATGATATGTTATTTAAAGTGAATTCAATAAGTGTATTGAATGAAGTGTATTAGTTTATAATTTATATTTCTTTTGGACCTATTTTGTAAACTTTGGAGTCATAGATTTTAGTGTTGGGTACCTGTTTAGCTTGGGGTTTGGTCTGTATCTTCCAACCTTGATCCTGGTCTATGTCTGCATCTTTGTACCTCTCTTAATGTTTATTTTATTACTTTAGGTTTATCATAATGTTGTGTTAATGCATGTGGAAATTTGTATCACCTATATATGTTCGTTATTTGCTTTTTTGAGGCCATATGGTTCACTTATAATGTTTTTCATGTGGCATATACTTGAGCTTAGTTTATGAGGCTTGGATTCATCTCGGTGGCTTGTGTGCATGGGAGGGTTCCTTAGACCTATAAATGAGCCTTGGAAAGTTGTACTTATGCATGTGGAAAGTTTATGTTTTTCTTTGATATATCTTGTGATAGACATTCTTCCAATGGTACCTATTGTGTATATGGCTAAGGTTAGGACTTGTTTTGAGGGCCTGAGTGCGCAGGGGAGTTTCCTAAACCTTTGAATCAGGATATGAAAGTGTTATCTTGTATCTGTGGCTTGTGATGGGGTAAGAGAATAGGAAACCTAAGTGAGTGGCTCGCCATAGGTTTTGGAACCCTAAAGTGGTTGCTAGATGATCCTATGGGTGGGTTTGTAAAAAGTGATAACCATAAAAATTAACTTGGAAAGGGGGGTTTCAAAAGCTAATGAAAGAAAATATAATAAAGGCCACATAGACTTGATTGGAGTACCGGGACCAGGGATAACTGCCAGGATGGATCCCTATTCATAAAGGGGGGACTGGGGTTACATGGTTGCCAGGAAGGATCCCAATATATAGGTTGTGTGATGACACTCACTTAGGTGGTCTCCTAGAACCTTAACCTTTGTGTTATAGTATGATGATATTTTATATGCTTTATTCTTGTTCTTTTGTGTCTTAGATTTATTGGTATTTGAGACTTAGATTGCCTTAAGGTCTTGAGAGTACCTTGGTTCTATCTCCTAGCACGGGGGGTGGAACTTTACCAGTTTCACATGGTTGGGTGGCAAATCTCTTTCGAGGTATTGTTCATGGTTCGTGTCATGGCTTGGATTCTGATTTGTTCAGGGATGAAGTTATGCTATCTTGTATCATGTATCTCTATCTTTTGAAATCAAGGTGTAAAGATGTAATGTAAGCCTTTGGGCAACTTGATGTAATTATCTGTATTCCTTTGGGCCACATGCAACAACTATAATTGTAATTGTGTTGAAGTTGTAAAAAAGAATTTATGTAATTGGGAAGGGTTGAAGGGTATCTCTAGGTGAAATAATAAGGGAAAGGAAACATGTATGTTATTGAAAGTAGTAATGAGATGTGATTTCTTAAATGTATAGTTCAATGTGTATGGTGTAAGGTTATTTAAACTATGTTTCTCAATTCTTAACTAGACTTATAAAATGTTATAGATGATTTGTGGAAGTTAAACTTGTGACAAAAATGATTCATTAAATGGTTTATGTCGGTTAGCAATATATGGTTAAGTACTTTACACTCTTTCTATTATTATATTGAAATGAAAATAGAAAGTAAGAAATTTTTAATAGAAATGTGATGATAGTGCATGGATAAGGTTAAGTAGAAAACAAATGAAAGAGGGAAGGATAAATGTATTTAGTGTATTAGATAAATGATGGGCTTCTGATTCATTTATAAAAGTAAATATTTATGCAAATTAGGTAAAGAAAATGAATGCAATTAGCTCATTAATATAATTGGTTTTGATGAGGAATGGAAGCAACATTTCAATGTAACTTGAAGTTGAAATGAAAATAGAATCGCACTAGATTAAGTAATAAAATGCATTACTTGATAATGGTAAATGAATTCATTAAGGGAACCTTAAGGAATGTACTTGTGAATAGTAATGATGATATGTTTGAATGTTAAGGAAAAAAAAAATTGTTGGTTGTAATTTTAGGTCATAGACCTGATTCCTTATGGGTTCCCTGGTGGGGACATTACACCTCAGTCCATAATGCCAGGAAATGAAAAAATAACGTGAAAAATAGGTGCAGAGGGAAGTAGAATAGGGGGGAAAGGTCATATACATGTAAAGACCCGATCAAGGTGCTTAACATGACCCTAGACCACTTACTCGGAGGGCTAAACACTCTTATCATCAAAGTGCTTCCATTTTAAGATGATACAAGATGACATGAAGAAAACTTGTGATTCTGGGATAAGTGCAGTCTTCGAGGTCACTAATATTTCATCTAGAAATGACATACATCCTCAACAATTTGAAATTGATACTATGGCATTTTGGATGATATACTTGAGTGCAACTTTAATTCATTCAAATTAGTTCTATTTTTTGTCAAATGGTACAGGTTACGGCTGAATCAAAATGATCTTGATAGGACTGTTATTGAACATGATAGTGGATTTACAATGATAAATACAAGGTCATTTGAGCCAGTTGGAGATGAGCCCTATGTTCTTCCAAGCCAATGTGAGCCAGTGTTTTACTTTTCCATTCCACATAAACTAGGTTGGTCATTTGTTGTTAGACATGATCCAAGAGGAATGCCAGTAAAGTATAATGTGATGGAAGAAGAGGATACTGAAGAATCAAAAGATGAAGTAAATGATGATCATGGACAACTGTTACACAATGAAGAAGAAGAAGAAGAAGAAGAAGAAGAAAATGATGATGATTCCAGTGATGCTGATGATGATGGTGATGATGGTGAGGATCATGATCATGGTAATGAAGATCACTAGTAAATTTTAGCTTGTTTTTCGATGAAGATTAGTTGAATTTTTGATACCAATTGGTCTACCAAATGACCAAAACTATTATTGGAGGTTTTTTTGTCGATTATACGACATGAAAAACCATTGTCAAAATTCTAAATTTTGTAGTGGTTGAATTATCGACGGACCCTTCATCGAAATAATCGCTTCAACCTGGAAGAATTATTGATCATACCTTTTATCTATGCGACCAAAGTCTGTCTAAATTGCGATGAGTTAGGGTCCAAACTATCATCAAGGGTTCAAAATTCTCATCAAAATGCCAAAGAATGTTCGTCTCTCTTTCGATGACAATTGGTCGGAATAGACGTCGAATACATAACATTCTCATCAAAAGGACTATTATTCATATGTTGAAAAAGTGACCAATAATAATTTTTGGTTAAAAAAAATAAATATATTATCAAATTAAGCATACCAATATTATGCTTTAATTGTTTACATAGTAATCATGTCCAATGGCATAATTTAATTAGGGCCAATAGAATAAATTACAACAATTACATCAATTAGCACTATTCATGATACACTTGCATAGATCACTAAATCCACCTTTCCTTATCATATCCTAAATATCATATAAAACATTAGTCTAGAGAAGAGCATAATATTCAAGCAATGGATCAATCTCATCTTCAAATGTATCTCTATCCCTAAGATCTCGGTCCTTGTTAATGGTTCTCCAGAACATTTTTTTGGTATATCACAAGGCATCAGACAAGGCGACCCGCTGTCGCCCTTTCTATATGTTATCATGGTGGAAGCCCTGGGGAGAACTATCACAAGGAAACAATCAGAAGGTAAGATTTCAGGTTTAAAAGTTGCGGATAACATTCCATACATTACGCACCAACAATTCGCAGATGATACAATCCTCCCTGGATCCGCCAACTGTCAAGAGGCGAAGGCCCTCAAAGATGTCCTTAACCTTTATATGAAGGCCTCTAGTCAACAAGTCAACTCTCAAAAATTAGAGATCTTCTATATTAATACCTCACCTAATTTGGAAAAGAAAATCTGTGATATCTTTGGTTTTAAACTGGGTAGATTCCCTTGTAAATATCTAGGTATCGAGTTAGATAAAGGTCTATAATCCTCCAAACTTTGGAAACAAGTACGAGAAAAGGTCCAAGATAAGAAGAGTTCTTGGAAAGGTAAGTGGCTCACTAAGCCAGGAAGAACCATAATGATTAAATCAGTTTTAGCTGCCATACCTACTTATCAAATGTCTATTCTCCCATTACCTACTACCATCAAGCACGACTTAGATAGGATGTTGAGAGAATTTTATTGGAAAGGCTTATCCGAGGAAAAGAAACTTGCCTTAATTAAGTGGGATAACCTTTGTAAACTTGTTTCTATGGGTGGGCTAGGGATTAAGAATTTATTGTGGCAAAACCGTGCCCTAGGTGCCAAGCTAGTTTGGTGACTCTTCAAGGAGCCTAACACTAAATGGGCTTCTATTTTGCTTCACAAGTATATTCCACAGGCCAACCCCATTAATATATTTAGGGCTCAATCCCATGTTAAAGGATCGCGTGTCTGGAATTTCATTAAGGACTTTATTGGCTTAATCAGTAAGTACCTCACTTGGAATGTGGGTCTTGGAGATCGAGCTTTATTTTGGGAGGACTCCTGGGCAGGTTTCCCCTCACTTCTCAAGGAAGGTTTCTCACCCAATTTCATAGAAACTTGTAAAGATAGATTTGGGATTTACCTTAAAGACTATACTAAATTAAATGAAGATGATGTATTAAACTCAAGAGGTCTTCCTTCAGATCTAAAAAATTAGAAATTACTCAATATTATAAAGGATAGAAGCATCACTATCAAAAATAGGTCGGATTCCCTTATATGGGCCAGATCCAATAATGGGGAGTACTCAGTTAAGGATGGATATAAAACCATAATTCACGAGAATCATATGGATCATTTAGACATTCCCCTTAATCTTTGTTGGAACAAAGCCCGCCTTCCCAAGGCTGGGATGTTTCTTTGGGCAGCTTTGCAGGACAGAATCTTAACCACTGATAGGATTTTTAAACTAGGCTTTGAGGGGCCTTCTAGGTGTCCCTTATGTGAAAACCAGGAAGAGGATGTGAATCATCTCCTGTTAAACTGCCCCTTCACCCAGAAGTGTTGGAATTGGCTACAATAGTCACTCAAATGGAAGTCTACTCTTCCTGTGGACCTGTTGGGCCACCTCAAAGCCTGGCCAACTTTGTACAAAGACAACCTATTTAAGGACATCTGGATTATATCACCCTCCATCCTAGTTTGGGAAGTCTGGAAGGAACGTAACAGAAGAATCTTTACGAACCAGAAATTAGACTTGACTTGCATCACTAATAAAATTGAAGCTTCAATAGCGAAAAATATCAATAGCAAACTATGAGACACTACGTGCTACAAAGACTCTTTCAGAACTTGGGACAACAAGATCAAACTAAAATGGTCCTCTTTGATCATTCTAAAACTTTTTGGTAGAGGAGGTAACAAATCAAAATCAGATAGGTCTAATTGCATCTGGATCCCATCGGAGGAGGGTTGGGTCAAGTTAAATTTTGATGGGGCCTCTAGAGGAAACCCTGGGGTTGCAAGTATTGGTGGGATTATTAGGAATTGGAAGGGAGAAACTATCTCTAAATTCTCTCAACCCAACAAACCCACTACAAATAACATGGCAGAATGCCTGGCGGCACTGGAAGGCCTTAAAATTTGCAAAAGACTTAATTTTCCAAAATTAATTATTGAAGGCGATTCTCAAATTATCATTAATGCCATCAGAACTAAAGCAATGCCAAATTGGATATTGAATTCTAAAATTGAAGAAATTAATCACATTCTAGAGTCCTTCCTTGAGATTCTTGTAAAACATACCTATCGGGAGGGCAATTCTGATGCAGACAATCTAGCTAATTTAGGTGCAAATGGTATATCCATTTTGGAATAATCCAATTTTGATACTTGGTCTTGATAACTTATATTCATTAGGTCCTCTACCAACGTTTAACTACATAATGATATCTAGATTATTACTTGTAGTTTTAATTTATTTATTTAGGTAGATTAGGTAGATGTCACTAATGTTTATATATAAGATTACATTTATTTTTGTACTTTTATCTTACCATTATGTATCCCGCTCCTTTTAGTCTGTTTAGGATGATTATTTATGCTTTATATTGCTAACCATGATTTCTTATGAGGTACTCTCGGAACAAGGTCTCACTACTTAAGGTAAATTATTCTTATAGTTGATAAGTTAACCATTGGTTGTCGAGGAAACTGTTATGCATTTCAGGAGGAAGGACTCAACTCAGCACCAAGTATAAACTCCCTCTGAAGCTATAGGACCGCAAAATGTTATCTCAAAATGATATCTCAAAGTGTAACTATCATGGTCATTAAAATTTGTTAATTTTAAATTGTTAATTGTTAATTTTTTTCGGTAGTGGGTATGCCCACGGACCTATGTATTTATGAAATCTTGACAAAGCTCGAGTCGTGGGAATGCCCACGTATATATCTATATCAGGTATAGGACTTTTGTCCTGGGTAAGGCTGGAGGTTTTCTTGACCCCACTCTTTCCTACCAGCGCCTGCAACGAGTGGGGTTATACTGTAAAATTTATTTTTAATATTAATAAAATTCTGGCTCTGGCCTTTTACCGATAAAAAAAAAACTTGTATTTTTATTATTCTACTACATTAAATATTGTCCAATGAATCCCTTAATGTAATATTTTAATGTATTATCATTATGTCTATGTTATATCCATTTACTAACTTTTGTTTGACAGAAAAGATTATGTAGAGTCTTTGATCAATATTTTATAAAAGAATACAATGAAAACTACATGCAGTATACAAATATATAGTGAATACAAAATAACATGAATTACCTTAATAAATGTATGCCAATCATGTGTTTTCATCCCTGGTCCAAATTCACTTTTCTTTGATATGAGATCATTTATGTTCGCAGCAAATCCTGTGGGAAATTATATTTTTTTTATGACTTCTTTTATAGCATTGCTCTACTGCTCTAACAATAACCAACTAAGGGCACTTGTATCAATCTGATCTCCATTGTTATTTGATCAAATGACATTTTTTATTGCATGGTTGGATTCTTCAATGTCACTACAAATTTTGACAATTTTGTCTTTGTCACACCTTCCATCTAAGATTTTCCATAATGTCTCTGTTACATTCTTTCCAATATGAATAGGATCAAACAAATGCATGATTGGGAGTTACTCATAGTATGAAAACCTACTAAATTGCATAGGATAAATTTTTAGTCCTTTTGAAAGTTGGTCATTAATGCCTTGACGACCTTCACAAGCATCAATTACATCATCAGTAAACAAAACACAATATCAAAATATAAATTTTAAACAAAAACCATCAGATGGAATGACATTACCTTGACAATTTATTTTATTGTATTCCAACTTCCATAAGCGAGGTGTCATTATCTGTAGCTTTGATGTAGTCTCTTCTTTCCCATTGAAAAGATATTTTTGGTAATTTGGTACTTATGATTTATGTGGAGAAAGTGTCTATTCTCATCGAACACCTACTTTCCTAAACTTTTTGAATGACGAGATTTCATTTTTGGACCACAAACTGGACATGCAAATTTTCCCTTTGTTTGAAGACCTACACGATCATGTATAATTGGATTAAATATGTTAACTTTGTGTTAGCACTATAAAATACCAAAAAAGAGGAGTTAAGAAGAGAACATACCACAAAAATGTGTTAGCCCAGGGGCATCATGTATTGTCCATACAAGCATTACATGAAATTGAAATTGTTTTTGTCCTATTAGTCTAGAGATGTCATACATAGTGACCCCATTCCATAACACCATCAACTCGTTGATCAGGGGCTCAATATATACATTGATATCTTTAACTTGGTACTTACCTAGTTGAACGAACAAAAATATTATATAATTATTATGACCATTTTGATGGATTATTTATAATAAATTAATTTAGATGACTATTAAATAAAAAAATACCTGGAACAATCAGTGCCAACATTATGTGCTCTCTCTTTATGGACATCCAAGGAGGAATGTTATTGTTGATAATAAAAATAGGCCACACCGAGTAAGTATATCTCATCTCTCCAAATAGATTGACACCGTCCACTGCCAATGAAAGCTTGAGATTACGAGGTTCTTCTTTAAAGTGTGGCCATTTTCCCTCTATTTCCTTAAATGCTGAACCATCCGTACACATTCACATAATGTCATCTTGACTTCTATTGCATGCATGGTAATCCATAAATTGTGCCAAGCTAATGCACCTAAATAATCATTGCAGACGTGGAATAATGGGAATAACCCAAAGTACCTTGTGAGGCACCTTTTTTGTTATTCGATCTGATCGATATTTACTAATATGACAAACATGGCATTCTATTGCAAATTCATGTTGTTTATGATATATAATATGATCATTCAGATATGCATGTATTTTTTGATACTCCATTCCAATATCTTTCATAATGGCAGATAATTCTCAGTACAAGTGAGGTATAATGTTTGATGGTGGTAACAAACACTCACCTATCAACCTACGACCAAAAATATAATTTGTTAATTTAAAGAATATTAATTGCTACACGATTCACCCAATGTTAATTGTAAGGGAATTGCAACTAAAAAAATGAAAAAAGATGACATACCTTAACATACGTGTCATTTCTATGTTGGATAAACCATTCATAACCTTCAAGTTCACCAACAACAATACAGTGGCAAGAAGAGTTGTTTGGGAGCCTTCGTATAGGGGCTCGTGTGCCTTCTCAAGTACAGGTACATCAAGGTCTGCATCAACATCAACATCATCATCATCATCATCATCATTGTGATCATCTTGATCATCATGATCTTCTTCATCATCATGATCTTCTTCCATGGGATCATTACCTTCTACTTCTATATTCACACCTCCATGTTCCCTCATTTGGAAATCCACATCCTCCGGATTGTCATGGTCCATAACTTGAAACCCAGGGTGGTTGACCTATATCAAAATAATGACCTTATATTAACCATGACCATGATGTCATCATCAAATCATGTCTTGTGTATTTTATAAATTATTAAAAGACATACCAATGGACACAATTCATTTCCCCCTTCAATGTGACCATGCTACCTAGAATGTTCCTCGACTGTTTTGATTAGATATCTTTGAGTCTTTAAGCCCTTACAAATTTTGCAAGGGCAATAAAATTTTCCATCACCTTTTCTTTTTAAGTTAGACCACAGTCTAGCAATTGCCTCCCTATTTTGTTGTGCATTGATATCATCAGACATGGTCTTTCTTGAATGGAATGACTCATTGGTGGAAGAAGGATGATTTGTTTGCAACCTGCAGATTCTATATCAAGTTTATTAAAATAACATCCAACATTAATAATCAAGTAAATTCTAGCAAATTTGATTGAGTCGTATTTTCTTGATAGTGTATGTCTACTATAAACAAATCCCTTAGAAAAATTTAAAGACAAGAAAATCTCTATGAAAATTTTAAATTTGAGGATCTCTAAGCATTTTACAAGAACAAAACCAAAAGATGAAGGTCTTCACAAGCATTTCAACATTGGAGGGAGTATTTAGAGTTCAAGAGAGACAGGGGAAACTTTATTTATATGATATGGGAGTTGATCTTGCTACCTTCCTGAAAAAGAGAGGGATTAATTAAGCAGGATGCATTTTATTTTGTTTATGTTTGGTTGAAAAAGAGAGGGATTAATTAAGCAGGGATCTTGCTATTCTTCAAATTTATACCAAGAACCTCTGCAACCAAGAGAAATAGAAAGGGTGAAAGTAGATCACCCTGATGTAGCCCCTTTTTAGCTGGGAAATTTTTTTTAGGAACACCATTAATTATAACAACATAATAAGTGGAAGAGATTCAACTATAAATCCACTTGCACCAGGATTTTTTGAAGCCAAATCTTCTCATGATCTCAATTGAAAAATCCCATGGGTTATGATGATACCATCAAGGATTTTTTTATCCTTTAAGAACACGATCTTCTCTTTGTTTATTATGTCATTGAAACAAAATATGAGTCTGGTTTCCATTTCTTTTTCTATAATTTTGTATATTGAATTGCATAAAGCAATCAACCTGTACTGATCAAAAGAGGATGGAGATTGTATTTTTTGGATCATGGCAAGATACATAGCATTCCATGACTTAAACACAATCCTATGTTTCCTACATCCTTACCATTATCAAAACCATTACCAACATGCTAAACTCCGGTGGAATGTTTCCTTGGACCTTGTTGGGTCTCAAGTCCAATAATTGTAGATTCTTAAGACAACCTAATGTACTTGAAACTTCCCCAATAAAACCATTATATCAGAGATTAAGATAGAACAAGCCTATAAGGTTTCCAATATCCTTAGGTATATTGCCAGTGATATTATTGCTTACCAAGAGAAGTCTAGATAGCCTGGGAGAGAGGTTTCCTATACCTCTTGACAAAGTACCATTGAATTTTTTCCATGATAGATCAGTTAAATTTAGTTGCACTGGGTCAATTTTAATAATCAGTAGACTGTAGATTATATATATATATATATATATATATATATATATATATATATATATATATATATATATATATATATATATATATATATATATATATATATATATATATATATATATATATATATATATATATATATATATATATATATATATATATATATAGAAGGATATATATTGCTTCAAGATTTGATGCCCTAGGTAGATACTTTCTATGTTAGATGGGTCATATGGGGGTTATAGGTTAGATTGGAATAAAAAGGTTGTCTTTAAACCTTTTATAAGTCTTTAAGTATGGGAATTAGATGTTATGTTATCGAGTGGATAACTTTTGTTGTCTACTTGACAACAATCTTTGGTTTATTTTTTTGACAGTCAGTTTAGACTATTTAGGAACAGTTAAAAAAATAGTTATTTGGTGGTTGTCAGGTTATTTGGGGAGAATGGAGTCTATTTTGAGGGGGGATCCATGTGAGGAAGGGTGTGAAGAAAGGTGGTGTGAAAAACCATGAAGATGTAACAAGGTTATCATCAATAAAATCTATTTCTCTGCATCTTTGTATCTCACTATCCTGAAGGAACAATTAGCGAGTCCATAACTCCAATGGTTGATGAAACATGATTGAGACTTGGTTAAGTAATATAAAAAACTCCTCCATTTCTTATTTTCATGTTTATGTATTTACCTTAGCATTTGGTTTGATCTCAAGGAATAAAAATTGACTGGCATGACTGTGACTGGCTTTTAGATGGCACAGTCAATAGTTTAAAGTTGTATTCCTTAATACAATATGGCTAAGGTCAGTCACCCCCCTAAACCATGGTACCAAAAATATGGCTAAGGTCCTAGATATCTTCCATATACTTTTCCTTGTACACAACATGGGTGCCACACATCTTTATGTCGAGGGATATTCTTTGATTATAATTGAAGCATGCAAGAAAAGAGTTTTCCAAAATTGGTGAATCCATTATGTTTAGCAACAATCTTGGATGCTCCTTCATAAATTTGATAACTTTACATTATCTCAAATACGTATAGAGAGGGAAATAGGTTATCCAATCTACTTGCAAATTGGGCATGTGATAGGGATAAAATGGTGTTTTCTAATGACATTAACCCATTATAAATTTACCTAGAGCTAGAAGATATAGTACTCAAGGACTGACGTTACAATGGGAATTAAAGTACTTTGACTCTATCATGCTGTCAAGTCTCATGTTTAGGATTGCATTTGTATTGTCACTTTATTTGAAACTAGTCACCTCATTATTTTCTAGTAGTTTTGATCTTATGAAAATACAAATCCTTAATTTTGGAAAGAATCTTGTAGATTATTCACTATCATTCACAATTCTGTATAACACATTTTTTCTTACAGGAGTAGCCATTGGATCAAGGTGGTAGTAAATTGTTTCTTATGTTAACATTGGTTACTATTATGTAACTGGTGTCCTATTTTGTGTGGTTCTCAGTTGGGCATTTCACCTCAGATTATTGGTGAGTGGCTATCCCTTGCTAAAAATAATCAAACTTTTATTTTAAGGGTTTAAAATTGAGTAGTATGATTTTAGATTACTCTGCATTTGACAAAATATACAGTCTAAATTTTACTGTGTCATTTTTGTTCTCTTAGATTCACAAAAAGTTACCTTGACTAACATATACATGGAGCTTAATTCACCCTTATGAATATCAATGGTTGTGGCTTCAAGTGTTTGTGTTCATATGATAAATGGTAGGACTACATCTTATTTTGGGATGAGAGTGAGGCTTAGTCTACTATTGTAAGAAATGTAGGTCAACTATGTTATATCACATGAAAAATTTATTATTTTTTATGTATTAAGTAATGTGTAATATTATTGAGGATTTGAATTATGTTACATGATAGTCATTAATATCTCTTACTCTATTCTAACTTGTATGTGAGTAGTGCCTTCCAGTAACTATTGATGTTTCTTGATGTGTTTAGGGATCATATTGTCCTTAAATATTTTGTGTCAGTTACAAATTGTCCATAGCAACATAGTAATCATGTTAGATATAATAAATTTTAGTAGAGATAACATTATATCATTCATGTCAAATGATCATAATCCAAGCACCATACATCTATCAAAGGTTAACTATGAACAATAACTTGGTCATCCCTTTCAACTTCAACCCAAATCCTAAATCATTTCTATAAAGTGAGTTAATGGCCCATTCAAATATCCATCTTAATGGCCATTAGTAACTTAATAAAAGATACATGACACATATCATTATAATGCAAGAATCATAGCCTAAAAGTTCACTTAAATGGAATACATAATACCAAACTCATCATTTGGAGTTTGGTGAATAATAGCCTAAAGGTTCATCATTTGGAATCATAGCTTAAAAGTTCAATTAAATGGAATTCAACTCTATTGGCATTTTATAGGCAAACCAAAATACAAACTTGGTCTTATCACACCCAAAATTTAGAACTATCCTCTTAGACAGGGTATTCACTAGTTAATTCTGGCCACTATTTTTATCTTTCTCACCAAGTTTCCCAAAGGAACAATAGGGATAGTAAGGTATTCTTGGTTCTAATAGTTGGGCAGTAACTCTCCCAAATGGATTGGTTTTGAATCTCCTCAGAACTCCCAATATTCACCAATCTTCTCCAAAGGGTAGGATGCCTAAATGGTTGGTTTAGTGAAGGAGGTGCAACTTAGACATGGTCTCTATCCAATCTAACTATAGGAACATTTAGAGGAACTTGAAACAAGTCCAAACCTCCAATATTAGCCTCTAACTCAAAGCCCATCAAAAGTTATGGGATCTACAACTTCTGGTTATCCCACTCTGCTAGTCACATAGAGATGCCTGGCTAGGTTTTTAGTCCTATCTCCTTGGAATCACCACCATTTGGTTAGAAAATAACTGCAAAATAAAATAGACCTTCATATCTCTCGTTTAAACCTAGAATTAGAATTTTCCCATGGTTGAATCGAGAGATATGATTCAAAAAAGTTGACAACCCTAGTTTATGTGCAAAAATGACCTATTATTGACTGTCACCCGATTTATCTTCAATTTATGAACAAAATAACCTTATATTTGTTGCAACAAGAAGCTAAGACATCTAAAAAATTCCTATGAAGTTATTTTTTCCATACTAATCCACACAGGTTCAGGAGAAATCAAACACCACTCAAAAAATGTTAAAAATCACAATTTTTTCCAAGAGAAATAAACTAAAAGAGCTCAAATTGAATATTTTGGGCACTAATGGTGATGCCCACAAAAATGATAATCTAGACTTCTTCTAAGTCTTCCAATGCCATTATCCACTGAATGTTTAAAGATATAGTCAAACAGCCACACTTACATTAATAAACATTATTTTCCCAATGGTTTTAATAAGCATTTGTAAGTTTAGAGTTAAGAGATGAAACTAGTGAAGAGATGAAATGCACAGTAATGATTGAATTCCAGTGTCAACAGATACCCTCCTTCTCTCCTTCACCTCTCCTTTATGTGTGAAGTAATTGTAGAATGATTTATAAAATGAAACCGTGTATTTTTTTAATTTATATTCTTGTGTTGGTCAGAATTATGACCACCTATCATGGTCGTAATTCCGACCAACACGGGAATAGATTAAAAAAAATCAATTTTTTCCTTCTATAAACTGACCAAGGAAAATCATTTTAATGCTTGGTCGGAAATGTTGGTCTAAAAAGTGGGTCAAATGTACTAGTGGATGGTGTTGATCAAGGTGATGATGGTCATGATGATGATAGTCATGATGATGGTGATGATGATGATGATGATAGTCATGATGATGATGATGATGATGATGATGATGATGATGATAGTCATGATGATGATGATGATGATGATGATGATGATGATGATGATGATGATAGTCATGATGATGACATGGATGAGGAGGATGATCAATAACATGATCAATGAAATGTATGTCAAGGTATGATCAATGTCACGTATGAGGTATTGATTTATTCATATAAATTTGAATTAAGTTATTATGTGTTGAACTCTATAGTCATGGAGTATATTTTGCATCATGTAAATTTTGTCTTCTATGTAATTTGTAGCTTACATATCATGTAATTTTTGGCTAACTTAAGATAAATGATTTACATATGAAGGAAATTTAACGCCTTTGACATGGATCAACAGGTATACTTTATTAATTGGTTTCCTTCTCTTTAGTCAGAAAAATATATAGATCCTACTATGTCTCTCATTTGATAGATTGCAGGTATCACCAAATAGGCATTTGTCTGATCTATCTTCCTCAAGTGAGGAAAATGTAGGAATAGAAGACAAAAGTGAGACATCTAGTAGGTCTAAAATAGGGAGATCAACTAGAGGTAAAAAGATTAGAAGAAAATTTGAAAAATGAATGCAATTTTTCCTTGCTGAGGGGGGGTCATGTTCTTATGATAATGAGACCAAAGGTGACAGGAAGGTTCCCTTAAGGTACACACATCTTTAGAAATAATGGGTACCCAATGAACTACCTCCAGTTAACACTAATTTTTTTGTTACCGAAAGGATAGATCGCATAGCTCCATCTTCATTACATGGTTTGGGATTATTTTCCATGGATGGCATAAAGGTCAGTTACAATCAAGTTGTTGAATTGATTGAGTATGTAGGACCTTGTTACAATTACAGTAATTGGATGCGGATTGTGCAATATAAAAAAAGTATGCGTAGGTATGCATTTTCAGCAAATTATATACAATGCAAAGTAAATGATCAAACTAAAAGGCTCTCTATGTATATTGATGGAAGGTGAAAAGCAACAGGGAATATTGTAGGTTTTATAAATAGTTCTTGACCTATATCAACTAATAAGTGGCTGAATTGTATATTCAAGGCATGCAAGGGAAATCGTGTATTTGTATGTGCAATAAAATCAATAAGTGCAGGGGAAGAGCTTCTGATAGATTACAATTTGAATCGTGTAGATACAAAAAAATTCCCTATCATGGGACTGGTAAGTATAACATTTAAACCAATTGCCTCTAATTAATATTGACTCCAATGTACAATCTACTGTTTTATTAATAATTTTTTTTGGTAAGTTTATTACTTCCATTTGCTTCTGATTGCTAAGAATTACTAATCTTTGTCACAGGGTGACATGGATCCACCTCAAGATATAGGCAGGGATGTTCCTCACAATACAACTTCTTCAGCAAAGGTAAACCTTAATTAGTGTAATTCTAAAAATTATATAGAAACAAATGTCATATTATTATGTTCTTTTCTTTATGGATTTGGAGTTATTTTGATAGAATTTTACTAATATTGATGTCACAACTTGATACTTATTGATAAGGAAAAGTAAAAATGGTAGCAAATCAATTGCGATATGAATTTGAAGTGGCATTTATAGATGACATCACATCTAACTCTAACCATGTTTTCATGGCTACTCAAATAAAAACTAAATATAGTAAAGAAATTCTTAACCTTATAATGGAAGAAAACAAAACTGCGGAGACAGAGGAACTCAAGAAGAATTGATACATACAGTCAATTGTATTAATGTAAGCAGTAATTAATCTTAAGCAATAATTAAAGTTCAATAGATGTTTATATTTTATACTATTTTATGGATCATGATCTAAAATATGATGTGTTCTTCTTATAGGATTTGTTGACACCTCTGAATCATGGTCAATATGGTGAGGGTTGTAGTGCCACACAACCTTCATGTAAATAATCCTTAAACCTTTAACCATTCATTTAACCTTTGTATGCATTATTGACTCAACTTATGTTTGGGATTCTTCTAGTACCCCATTTAATCTTTATCCATTGCAAATGTCTTTGCTAACAATGTATTCTTTAGCTCATGATGAAGTGCAGACACCTCGTTCGATCAACATTCTGCTATCAATGGCTGCATTGTCTGCAACAAGGTGCTTGTAGACATCTTCCTCTGTACCAACTACAAATGGTAAAACCTTATTTTTCTATATTTTGTTATGTGCTTATCATGCATTGATTATTTTTCTTGTGTGAATTTAATACACTGCATGTACCTCTTTTGTGCACTAATAGATACACCTACACCTAGTACAAGAATAGATCGGACCAGTACTAGTGAAGATCAACCATTTCCTGGATCAACCTGTGTTACTAGTACTAATTCATTTGCGGGGACATTTTCATTGAACAAGAACAATATGTTTCCATTAAAAGTACCAAAGCTTCTAGGTGCTTTAAAATTGTTATTATTTATAGTGTAATTGTAGTTTACTTATACATAACTTATTTTGGATTGATAATCCCATGATATTTTTGTAGGAAATGATGTTTTTTATGATCATCTTTTTGAAATGACATTGAAGCTATTTGGGCCCATCATACGTAAAAGGTATGTATCTTCATAATATTGGTACAATATTTTTCTTATCTTCCATTTATTGTACTATATTAAATTTATGATATTTAACAATTTTGTTTTTTAAAAAAAAGGTGGAATTAATAGGATGCTGACTTAAAAAATCAGCTCATTAAATCTTTAGAGGACCTCTTTGGAAATAAAACTTTTGACAATGTCATGATTCTTCAAATAGCATCCAAACATATAAAGACTCTGAGGGACCAATATATAAGGGCTCTAAAGGATAACCCAAAGTACGAGCATCCTCTTATGATTCCACCGATGGAGTGGAATGAAATAATGGAAGATGAAAAAGAGAAAAGGCTAAAGGGTAGTGGAATTCAACTAGAAGATGACAAAAGAAGGTATGTCGTGATAGTATATTAAGTAGAATGTAATCATGCACTAATTAGTGATCTTTGCAAATATATAATCTAACATGTTTCAAACTTTTCATAGAATGCAAGACACATCAAAGCCACACAAGCAAGATTAAAAAAGGTTGGCCAACACAAACTTCACTCTGGTGGCTATATGAAACTTCACTCTCAACTTGTAAGTAGCAGCATTGGAATTTCATATCAAATTTTTATATATAAGGTTGCAAAGAATTCTATTTAATCAAATCATACATGTAAAAGTGACGATATTAAACAAAAAATACAAGGCACAGAATTCAATGTAGAGCCCACAGATGAAGAAAAAAGAATAGCCTTGAAGGAAGGCTATAAAGTCATGGCTGCATGCCTATGCCAAGATTCTGAAAGCCACAATGAAGAATTTGCTGCACCAGATGAGACACAGGTAAATTGGTCAAATGAAAAGTAAATCAAATTGAATAGTTAATTTCGAATATAAATTGACTATTTCCTGATAACAATGCACATGACATTTTACTATAGCCTTCAAATCCTATCACAGAACCTGGGCGTGATGAAGACCATGATGTGCATCGCAGTGGCGGAGGTATTAATTTTCTATTGGAAATAAATTATGTAATTATTAATAGAATTTAACATCTTTAATTGCAATTGGCCGTGTAACCTTTTTTTGAATATTTTAGAGCATGTTGAGCATGTTGAGGTGGTGGAAGATCAAAATGTTATTGTACATGATGATGTGGCATTGTTAGGTAAAGAAAAATGCATGTTATGTTCTACTGGTTAATGAAATACATGTAACAATAAAAAAACGTATGCGAATTTAACCCATTTACTTGTTATTGCAGCAGACACTCCTTTAGTGCAACAACCTCATGCTCCTTGAGACATGAGGAAACATCATAATTTGAGATCACAACCACAAGAGGAGGAAGATAATATTGATGCTCCTCTTAGCCTTTACCTAAATAAGAAATCTAAGAAAAACCAAAAAAAGAAATGATTTCTTAAAAATGCTCTTTGATAAAACTTGTTTGATTAACTTTGTTGGATAATGAAAGAACGTTGTTTTAAGTAATTATCTATGAATGTTGTGTATTAATATTAAATTATATGTCATGTTAATGAATATTTTTATGTGTTAATGAATTCTTGATTAGTGTTGTGTATTAATTAATGTTATGTGATTGTATTGATTGAATGTTATAGTTCATAAATGGATGAATGAAGTGTGTAATTAGATGTTAATGGGGAATTTAGACTGATGGTAGGGGGAGGGGGGGGTGAGGCCAGATGAGCTTCCACCTTCACGTGGTTGGTCTTGTTAAGTAAAGAATATTAAAGTATTCTTGAAACCAAGTGAAGCTCAAACTAACATACCTTCATTATTTAATCAATTTCATTCATTCTAGGTCTTTTCTCATAAGTGCATTTTGAATGTGTCATTGTCAGGCAACTATCAAATAAAAAACTAGAAGGGCCAATAGTCAACTTCTCATTGTCATTGTTTGGCATGATTCAACTTCATTTTGTGTAAGTATTCTCATATTGAATGCGTCAACCTCTCTTGGCCTAATGTGGATTATTTCATTGGTTTGTGTTTTTGAGTAGGTGAAGTGTTAAATCAGTTCCTATCTTCTATTCTTAATTCGTTCAAACTATAGTAGGGCCTGACATATATACTCAACATAGAATTGACTACTAGTTTGGACAATTGAACACACTGAGTATTTGGCTTGAGAGAAAGAGTTGGGTAATGTTGTTTTTGGAGACCTATGTAATTGTCCTTAGTGGCCTCTTTTTTTTAACAGGTTATTTATATATATATGTAGTGTCCATGTTTTTTTTAATACAAATTCTTTTTGTGTATATGCTAGTGCTATGAAACCTAAATAAACAATTATAAATGTAATAGATAATGTCTTCGATGAAGGATTGATGTACAACATGTAAACCAAAATCCATGCTTAATGCCATTTTGTGCAGTTCCTGAGTGTCTGACTTAGGTTATAATGCAAAAAAATTGATCCATATAAAGTGTCTTTACTAAAATTTTAATCTAGTGCAATGAATTTCGTTTCATTGTTAATAGACGATATAAGTAGTTATGAGATTTTAGATATGTGATTGTTTCTTGTTCTTATTTTTAGAAAAATGAGTTTGTCTATTAGCATATCAGATTTTCTATTTTGGTTGGAATTTTTAGTTTTAAGCTCTTAATGTTTATGACAATTCACTTTGGTCTAAAAACTAACAACTTTCTCATGAGAAATACCAAAATGAAACACAATGATTGTTTGTCCACTCCACATGCCCACTTGTTGTGGCCTTCTAAAAAATTGACTTAGATTAGCCATATGCTGCCTCACCTGTTTGAGGTAAGCCAAACTTAGTTCAATTCTCTTAATAATGGTACATATCCATCCAAGTGTAGCAACCTTCAAAGATTTGCAACGGTAAAGAGAATCCCCATATTTTATCAGCCTAACATAGTCTTTGGCCACTTTGGCAATGAGATTGTGAGTAATATTGATCTGGCCAAGGGCCAACTTGTAGTGATCTTTATCACATAAAACATTTAGCAGATCTCCATAAAATGGATGCACACCATACCTATCACTTAAACTAGACTTTCTTTTTTGTAGAATTGATTTAGTATAGAATATTTTCTAGCAGGGTTTTTTTTTTAAAGCAAGGTTTTTGTAGCATTATCTACCACTTGAGAAAAAGTTTCCATAGCTAAATTTCCTTGCCACAAAGTTAATATTTCTCTAAAGACTTACAAGTTAGTAAGTCCTTGGCTAAAGGGTTGATAAACTAAATAAAGTTTCAAACATATGAATAGATAAAACTTATACAAGCAAAAGTCAAAGCCAAATTGAATAGCATTGGCTATTTTTTAGCAGAAGGTCCCTGCTAGAACTGACACATTTGTCACTTCATTAAGATGACAATTATGTACTAAGTTACTTAATTGTATAAGTCATCATCATCTTTATTATCTATTGTAGAATTTACATTTGAAGCACCAAAAGAAGCACTAGCAGGTCTATCTGGAAATCAAAATTCAGAACCAAAGCCTCAAGATTGTTGTAGTGTTTGTGCAAAGGCTTGATACTTCTGAATATCCACATCACTACACTTCTTCGGGCATATTTCATTGACTCCTTAAAATGAGCATCCTTTATTTCAGCTACCTCGTTACTATCATCCTCATCCATTGTCTTGGGGTTCTCACTTCTTTTGCTTTCATGTTCATTATCCTGTAAAAGTGCAAAGGAAAGAGAACATGAAAAATTGAAATAATAAGATACAAGTTGAGGAAAATTGAATAAAAAAATGTAAAATTATAACACACCAGTTAAAAAAAAACCATTAAGAAATTCATAACTATCTCTAGTTTGTAAAAGCCGCCACAATTGAAACTCACCTTCTCAATATTTTCTCTAGTAGCATACTTGCAAGTCTACTGACAAATCTCTGTAATATCGGCTCCACTAGATCCTTGGGTATAATGGGCCAGTGCCATTATAAGGTCCATATCCTTTGAGATGGGTGATTCTCTCAAGCAAGAACTGAAAATTTGATAACGTGAGGACTCATCAGGTAAGGGAATATAAATCAACTATTCAAGTCAGCCAGGCCTTAGCAATGCAGGATCGATGATATCAGGTCTATTTGTAGCACCAATAATGAAAACTATTTTCTTAGCTGTCATACCATCCATCTCTATCAACAACTGGTTAAGGACTTTGTCCACAGCACCACCAACATCCCCAACATTGCTTCCACACTGCAAACATGCAAACCAATTATGCATCACCAGTCAGAGCCCATCTCTCAAATAGTTCAAACAAAATGAAAAAATGCATAGTTCCATGCAGAGTAGAGTAGATGGATTGCTAGAGTCCAAAGTAGTCTAGAAAATAGAACAAGCAGTAGAACAAGTGTGGACACCTAAAGATAAATACCTAGAGTAATCACCGATCAAGATGACGCTGGTGATTAGTCTAGATATTTATCTTCATTTTTTTTTTTAACATTCCATATTTCATCAAAATTTTGACTAACCGTAGGCGACGTTTCAACTAACTGACGTCAAAACTCTAACCTAGTTTGGTCTAAAAATTGACCATTATATATCGAAATATGGCATCGTGGGTTTGGTATCTTAGTCAGAGCGGCCAAATATTTTGACCAATATTGGTCTAAAGTGCGATGCAATTTGGTCAAAATATGACCATCGTGAGTTTGGCATCCTAGTCGGAGTGGCCAAATATTTCGATCAATATTGGTCTAAATTGCGACCCACTATGGTCGAATGTTCGACTAATATATCTGCACTTTCTAATTTCATTTTCAACCAAGATTGGCATCGATCATTCTATAGTTACAATGATATGTCAATATTTTGATGACAAAAATAGCGACGAACCAGTTGGTCAAGTATTTGACCCGTTTGGGTAGAAACTTTGACCAATCATCCGTAAAAAAAAGGTGCGAATTGTACTAGTGCCAATTGGTAAAAATCAATGCATCAAACTAAAAAATTGACACTTGAACCTTTGATTCATATTAATTCTTGATTTAAATGCATTTGATCTCAAACTTCAATTCTTGAAACTTTGATCCTCGATTTACATGTTGCCTTATCTTTATCAGGATTAAAAATAAAAACAAAGATTGATATGGATGGAGTTATACTTGAAAAATGGATTTGAAAAAAATGGAAAAATTTTCAAAGTGTTACGTGATAGTGGAGTCATGTATTTTTAGCAAGTCAATGAAGTTTTTTAACTAGAGGAGCGATGATAAAAATATGATATTTTTTTCTTGATTTATGCATGACTATCTTGAGGTTGATTCTTCAAAGTATGTAAAATTCATCTATTGACATGATCATTAAAGTATCATCGAAGATGTTTTCATATTGAGAGAATCATATATTTTTCTATTTATGCAACAAAATACCCTAGCTATTTAGATCTTTAATATCTTAATGCCAAAATCCACTTGTAACATTGAAATTGACAAAAGCGGTATACAGACCATCATGGTTGTAAAATCAAAACAAGGAGGGTTGTACCAATTTCATGCACAAAATCTAAGAGAAAAAGGTATTCAGATCATCATGGTTGAACCAATGATGATTGTACCAATTTCATGTTTCAAAAGCTCAATGATGAAAAGAAGCATTCTTGTAATTAAAAGAGATAGCTAGTTGCATCCATATAGATTAATTTCTCATGTTATTTGAAAGGGGTAGAGTGGAGTATAATAAAAAAAATCATCATGATTTCTTTACTTGATCGAGTATGTTGGACTAAATAAAAAATATAGGAGTTCATTTAGTTACAAGTTAGTATCATATTAGTGCATACTTTAGTTGCTTATTAAGTTGCATTTTAAATATTTATTTATATAGTTTTCATTAATCATTATTCATTTAAATCATTAAGTTGCACTGCATATCATTAATCATTAGGTTTAGTGATAATTAAAGTACATTCATTAGCATATTCAATTAGGATCATATAGGTTGTTTTCATTAATCATTAGAATTGCATTCATTTATATTTCATGGCATTTGTATCATGATAGTTCGTCATAAATAAATCAAAAAGTGCATTCATTCCATATAGAATCACACCATAAATTCAATTATTAATATCATATAGAATCAAATGAGAGCACATGTAGATATCATATTGAGGCATCATTAATCATTAAAGTATAAGTATACATATCAAGTGCATTTCATCAATATTATGCATCCATCTAAGCTATGTTGTATATAAGACATCCATCCAAAACATGTAAGATAAATGCATTCGTAACAGTTTGCATCACAAAACAACAAAAACAAGCATATAGATAGGATATGTAGAGTTACATATACATCTTCAACAATAAAAATTCCAACACATAATGACATCATAAAAGAGAAGAGCCTATGAAAGAGATAACCAAAGGAATGTCGATCAATATCTGAGCAATAAAGTACATCAAAAAAAGTCATAATCAAAGAGGATAATATTATACAAAGCTAGAAGAATAATAAATTCTCTCAACTAGTGCCACCTACATCTGTGCCATTGGCTCACTTGTACCTATCCCATCTACGTATATACATGCACCTCTATTAGTACTAGGTTGTGAACCATGTTGGGCCATAGTAGCCATGAAATTTTGCATCATTACACTAAATTGATCCATCCAACTCTTGATTTGAGCCATACCACCCTATATATCCCTAACATCCTATGCGAGTATCTCTAGTGCCTATGAAACTAGTACCTAGTACCTCCTATGCTGGTGGAATAGGAACCTATGGAGTAAGAACTTGAGGTATTTGTCTAAATATTCTCTATCTCTATTAACCCTAATCTACAATTCTAATATAAGAAACAACTCTCCCAACTCATCCACCTCTCATCTTCACTTTCCCACCTCACTCTACCACCAACTCCTCCAACTCTTACCCTAGAAACACCACCACCATCACCTCTCGGAGGACCATGAGCTAAAACTCATCCACCAGCCTAAACACCTCTCATCGAGACCACTCTCCTCCTATGTCAATGACCTTTCCCACCTCCACCATCATCATCATCATCATCATCATCATCATCATCATTTTCGTCATCATCATCATCGTCATCTCCCTATGATCTATCAGTGATATTTGGGATCAACTCTATAGGATTAGTGAAACATGAAAAGATATGTTGTGTAAACCAATGGGCATAATCATATGTCATACAGGCATCAACAACGTGGTGTCTCATATCCTAGGCTAAGTGAGGCAAAGAAAGAATCTCATCATGAGCAATGCGATACTCTATCCGAGCTCTCCATATTGACCTCTCTACCTAAAATCGCGCATATTTTTCCAAACCTTGTGACATACCCTGTACTCAGCCAAAGTGTCATAGGACACTATGGAAACAAAACCTCTCAATCACCAGAGGATTCTGACCAATCATCTAGCGAGGAATGAACATAAAGGGAAGCTTTGAATTATCCTCTTTCTAGGGCTTGCATCCAAGGTATGGTTTCTATCAGACCTTATTAGTATCATCCATCATATGTGTCCAATAATCTAGCTTTCCTAGGTGAGGTTGAGCAATCACTCACTCATAAATGTAGACATATAGCCACCTAGGATCTCTAGCTCAGGATGCAATGTGCCTAGTAAGAGGAAGTTTCTCCCAAGTCTACAACTTTAACAAAACTATAGCTATGGATAATGCAACAGCATGATGATAAACTACATGATGTAATTTATGGTATAATTGTACAATGAAACACGTGCCCCAATCAAATCTATGTGGATGTACAATCATGTCCTCTAGGATCCTACCCCAACCAATAGTGAAAACATGTCCTATCCAGTCTGATAATAGGAAACCCTTGATTAGAATTCCCAAAAGTGTAGGAAGAGGAGGGAAAGAAACAAATTATTCCCAAGGAACACTCTCATTATCAATTTTGGAATTTCCAAACATCCATTGGTAGGTTATACCATCATATACTTGATCATAATATACAAGCTCACCCCATGTCATAATCCTGATTAATTTCTACACATACTTAGGGGTGAGTGTCATCTCACCCATCGAAAGATGGAAGGTGTTATGGTTAGGGTACCAATGCTCCACCATAGTAGTGAGAAGCCCCAAATTAAAGTGGAACTAGGGCATGTCTAGTAAGAAGAAAAATCTGCAATGACTGATAAGCCATTTATCCTGAGCACTCAACTGCTCAACCATATCTAAAGGCCACATATACAAACCCTGAACATATAACTTCCAGAGGTGAACCTGTTGAATCAAGTGACATCACATTAGTAACATCATCTAAGTAGATCATCATAAGTTAATGAGAGAATTTATCATCCTATCTCTCGCTTAGAGCACAACATCATTTTTTCCCCACTCTAATAAGAGAGGATGGAGAAACATCAAATCAATCCTACCAATATGTCAAGGTTGACACTCACCATTCATCAAAATTGATCAAACTGACATCACAACACTTTTTTTTATCATAGGCATAACCTACATCATCAATCAATCAATCATGGAAACCAATCAAATCAGACAAGCTAATCAATTATGTTAAAAATACAAAAAGGGAGCTACACATCATTTTATCCTATTGTATGCATCAAAACACCTAAGTTATATTATATTTATCACATTTGCTATAAAAATTATTAAATGTATTGAAACATCTGGTACACATCATTTCTCATCATACACATAATTTGAAAGTAGTGTATGTGCTACTAAATCTATTATTTGCGCTAACCTAATCAATGCATTACAAACCCTATCAGACTCGCTAAAATATTCCTAAGGCTCGTGGTTGTAGGCACTATTTCATCTACTATCATGTGCTATTTTAGTTTTTAGACATGCTAAAACATAGTCCCACACACTACTAAAAATAGTTCTATGTGCTATTTTGTAAATTTGACAAAAACAGAGAAGATTGATGCCTAAAATCCAAATATTTTTCAGAAAATAAAAAAGGAATAAAAAAAGGAAGGGCCGAGGTACTCATCGTAGGTCCATAGTCAAGTGTGCACTAGTATTTGTGGCCTCTCTAAAACCCATGTTCTTGAATGAGGACCACCATCGCTGTAATATCACTGGAAGGCTCTGAGTAAAAGTCAAAAGGGAAAGTGAAAATGAATAGTAAAAGTGAGTTTTTGAACCCTATATATAGCCCCTTGACCTAAAAGGGAGGTTTTTTTATTACATTTTTTTACCCAGGGTCAAAATTATTCAACTAATTTTTTTCTAAAACTAGGGCATTATCATCAATGCGTCATCATATCATTATTAGAAATGAAATTGAACTTGTGCAATGTTATTGCAAAATTTTGAAATAAATTATAAAAATATCACAAATTGATCAAAATTCATCAAAGCAACTTCCATTTCATTTTTGAGGGGGAGAGATATCATAAGAGATTTCAAATTGAGCAAAACAACGAAACAACACAATTTTAAATAAGGAGCATGAAACACAAAATTTTCAAAATTATTAGCGGGGCATCAAAATCAGGGAATTTTTTAAAATCAAGTTCAAGTATCATATCAGGAGGTCATCAATGAATTCAGAATATATTATCAAATTAGGAATGTTTCATCAAAATTAGTTGCAAATTAGGAAATCAGTTATCAAGATAAGTGTTACCCTATTTTTCATCATGCAAAATAATAGATGAATAGTAAGGGTGCATTTAGGTTCTTTCATTCAACAGTGCTTTTCAGGTTATGTGAATCATCCTTTTGTTATTGCATTCAAATCAGATTTTTCATTTTGTACTCTAAGTATTGGTCATATGTTAAAATTTTTCCAAAATTCATAATTGATCATTACATTGTGCATTCATACTAAATGTAATTTACAAATGTTCATTCATACTTCATATTTCATATCAATAAATAGAGTACAAAGTGCAGAATAGAAAGAAGAGATAGGGGTATGAGTGAGTCCTTTGCATTTCCTTGAAGTCATTTGCATGCTTGGAGCTCGTTGTTGTGTCTGGTCCTAGGCATCTGTCTAGTCCTAAGTCCTAAGGATTTTCCTACATCATGGTTAAGAGTTTGTTAGATCCAATTGGATCTAAGTAATGCAGAGAATGAAAACATCATACAAACAATCAATTATTTCATGGTTACATATATTTCTGATATTCAATGTAATAGCAAAATGAGCATGCACATAAAGTAAAAAACAATTTTAAATGACAACACTAACTCATTATGTTAGTGAGCACACTAGTGGTCTGATGGATGCCCAAAATTGACCACTGGGTCATGTTCACTAACATTAAGTGTTATTTTTGATGTTTTAAGCTTAACATAGAAATGCATTATTCAAAACAGACTGGTATTCTTCACAGTCAAGAATCAAAAAAGATTCAGTATACTTTTCATCATGGTGCTCATAGAATCAGTATCATGTTCAGATATTGTTCATATGCTCAGAAGATGTTAAAAATCAAGTACAAGAACATAGAAATCAAATCTATTTATAGGTGTCACGAGCCCATGCTCGAACCCCATAAACAAATTGCATTGCTAAAAGTGAAAATTTGTGTTGCAAGTATTAATATATCTGATTCATGGATCTACTACAACAGAGTATCAAGTGATATGAAATCACTAATTGTGATTCTCATTGTCAAGAGTGTTAAAATGATACAATTTGTGTTTGTATTGGCAAGAACAAAGTCCATATTCAACGTGTAATAAAATGGACAAATGATAGAGATGCATTTTTATTGATAATGCTGAATACATCCTTTGATGACATTGCTGATTCATAAGTAAAAGGCTATGGCAAGTATATTTCAAATGTATCTACAACTTTTGATATAGTTCTACTATTTCATAAAGAGGACTTTTGCAAAAGAAAAATCAGTCATTTACTAGATTTAGGTTTAGCAAATAATGGCCACACAAAATAAATGTAGTTTACATCTTTTAAGGAGTTGTTCACTATTTTTCTAGTAAAGGAAGGAAACAAGAGTATGCTAGTGTTGATTACTTTCAGCTAGGTACAGTATAGAAAAGGCCCTAAATTTATATAGCTAATCCAGTAAATTTCACAAACTAAGAACATTGCAAGAAGTTTGTAGGATTACAAAGGATAAGTTAGCTCTAGCGATCTCTATGTCCAGTAATAGCCAAGTTTTATTTAAGCAATGAATGATAAAATCTCTAAATTTCATGCAAACTAGAAAAGGAACAAAGGCTGAGTGCTAAGATGTTCTAGGATGTAAGCTTGTGAGAGTCCATTCTAAAATCCGTGAGCTGGCTATAATCTCAGTTACATAAGACCAAGAGTTCAAATTCAAATGCCAGGCCAATGGTCTTCCAATAGTAAAAGTCAAGTTCAAATGAAAATTTCACAGTTCAAACCGGGAGTGATAGTCACTGAGCATAGTAGCTGAAGGTTACCAGTCATACTGAGCCTTAGCGCCAAGTGCTAGTCAACTGAGTTCATGGGCTGTTCATTACCGAGAATGCTCAAAGATAAACACTGAGTTTCTGGTGCAAGGGTTGGGTTCTTCATCATGCAAAGATCCTGTGTGATCTTCAGTTAAGATATGACACAAAGAGCTCTCACATTGAGTTCGAATTCAATAAGTCAAAGTCAAGACTGGGCTCATTGCAGCTGAGCTCAAAGTTAACAGCTCATGCTTTGTGATAAAAGGGTCGAGTCTTATGCATGGTTAGCTACTAGCTATCAAAACCAAGTTCAAATAGGGGAAACAAGTTGCTGTTAGAGCTATATGCTAGGCACGGTGGTATCAGAAGCCAAAATTAATCCATTAATGAAGAATATTGTGAGTGCCCAGATCATAGTCAAAGAAATGAGGTTCAAGAACAAGTAAAACCAACTCCTAAGCTTGAGTTCATCTAGTGAACTTGAGACTCAAGACAAAGCATTGAGATACAAAGCAATAATAAAAGATCCAAGATTTACGCAAAGTAGAAGGACAAGAGGAATAATATACTTATCTTAAAGCACCTAGTCTGGGTCATGTATTAAAGCTGTGAGCTTCCAGCTTTGAGGCTGAGTGTCAGTCATGGAGGGACCGATTTCCAGTCTAGCCTATGTTTGAGTTTGGACTTGAGTTCAAACATGAGAGTTTCAAAGGCTGATCTTTAATACTTAAGCCCGAGATCTGCTATATGTACCAGTCAATGTGTAAGTCTCCAATAGTTCAAATACTGAGGAAAGTGCTAGATAAAGGATTAATTGCAAGCCTGAGTCACAATAATCTCCAGTCTAGCTTGAGATTCAAGATCGGTTAAATGGCCATGAGCCCTGTTACAACCCATGAATGTATAAGCACAACTTTCACTCTTTGCAGTTTGAGCCTCAACACTACAGTTCAAGAATGCTCTTAGTTAAAGGCCCGAGCCTTTGCAACAATCACAGAGGAATAGAGAAGGAAAATTGAAAGTTGGAGTTGATCTGCAGATGGCAGCCGAGCTAGGGTTTTACAGGTAGTTTTTTCCCAATTTTTTCAAGTGCAACACAAAAAATCAATGTGAGAATCAAGATAATGCCAAGTTGAAAAGAATTTTGAAGTCTGGAGCCAGAGAGAATAAATGCTAATAAAAATGATAGTGTACTCACATCCAGATGTTAAAAATACAACAGTGCCAGCTTGCTATCACATGGCTTGAGTTTTCATGGTTGAGTGGTCATGTTGACCTTCCCCATATTGTTATTTTTTATACTTAAGGATTATTTCCTAAGTTTAGTTTTTGGATAGTGGAGTTTATTATTTAATTTTGAATTTTATTCAGATTAAGTAATTTAAATATTGGTAAATATTGTAAAAGGATTTTAAATCCTTATTTAAAACCAATATTTAGGAGCTAGTCATAGTGATAGGGCTAAATTTATGGCACGATTTGTGCATAGATTTTGGAGACTTATTGGGAGATTAGTGTTTGAATTTGGAGTCAATTTGGAGATAATCTAGGAAAGCTATTTTATAGTTGAAGTTGAGTTTCTCTAGGAGCTAATTTTTAGGGTGATTGGATTTTCAGATTAGGGCTTGCAAGGCTTCTTAAGTGAGTTAGATAGTCAACTTTAGGGGTTTGGAATAGTGGAAAGGTGAGGTTGAGTGAATATATTCATTCCTCTACCCCTTTTTTGCAGTTTGTAACCATTTTTACTAGATTTTGGAAGGAATAAAGTAGAGATTTTGATTCATATTTGTGGAGTTGTTTTGATATAGGATCCTGTTTTCATCTTTTCTAACAAGTGCTAAATTCATTATTGTCCAAAGGAAGTGAGAAGATTTATGTTCCCTCTTAAGGTAATCAATTGCTTAAAAGCCTTGTATGAGAAATGTATGTTTGTTGACTAATCGAGTTATTTGTGGTCTAACCCTGATAGTAAGTTTGTTAACCTATATGTTGAGCAAAGATTCAAAGTGTCAAGATCTTCATTTATGAGTTTGGATTGATGTTTTATCTTTTCTGCAAAGTTTGAAACAATTCTTGGTGTATCACCCTAATCTATTTTCAGTTAGAAGTGTTCTTTTCTATTTTCCCAACAAGTTATAGATCAAGAAGTGATATTCTATATTTAATAGGAATTGGCCTAGAATCTGGAGATTCCTCCTTATTCAGAGTCTACCCATAGCTCGAGGAGGTTTCCATTGTCAGGATAGAATTGTCATGTAGCCCTAATGCCTGAGATAGGGCGACAATTCTAAACCTAAACAATAAGATTAGGAATTAGAGAATCAAACATCAGTTTGAATCAACACGTTTTGAACATTAATTAAAAGAGGGGCATTTGTATACACCTAAAAATGGTCAAGAAAAAATCAAAGTGAGTAATCAAAGTCAAATCATGAATTAATTGAAATCAAGGCTATTGGATTAATTAAATAAAAAAGATCAATTAATTGTGCAATTTATTTTAAATTAAATTAATTATATAGTTAAGTAAAATTTAATTCAACCCATTCAAGGGTACACATGGCTAAGATAAATCAATATATATCTTAACTAGATACAGAATACAAGAACAAAGATTCCAAGCCATAAACACAATAGACCAGATTCATACACTGCTTACAAAACATCCTTCATGTTGAACCAAATGAATCTATGCTTTACTCAAAGACTTTTAACCTGATCCTAGATCAAGGCTGAGAAATAAAACATATACACAATTAAACCTTGTACAAGGAGTCAGAAAACCCAAGACTCAAGAAGCACAAAAAAATGAGAGATCTGAAAAATGAAAATTGCATAAGTATGAGGACACAGGTTCCTATATTACAAACTATTTCAGAATACAACACTTAAACAATATGCAAAAGATTTTGAAAGGTTTTCCATTGTATTAACATAATCAACATAGAATACTACACTCTAGATTTAGGATACACACTTAGCTTTTCAGCTTCCTGTGTCAAGAATTTTCCAGCTAGCACCTTCTAAATGATCATAAAGATCCTTTTATAGAAACAAGGATGCAACAAGCAAAAAGATCATTTAGGTCAAAAACCCTAAACCTAACCAACAATCCCAAGGACTGCAAGAGAAAGAAATTTGATCTGATTGTACCTCTGCAAGACATTCCTGAGAACAAGCCACTTCCAATTTTGAGAAAAATCAAATCAACAGTTAATGCACTTCGAAATAATCAATAAATTTGATTTCATCCACGAATCAAAGAAAAAAATCTACAAAGCAACTAAGTTGTAAGAAATCAGATTCTTCCCCCCTTTGATGGATCTACAAATCAGTCATGTCTGGATTGAAATATCTTCACCAAATTTTGATCTCGGATTACAAGTCATTACTACTATTACCAAACTGGTCAAATCAGATTTTAATCACCACCATTGTATTCCTTATCTTCTGCTGTTTCTAAAAACATATTATATGTCCATATTTGGAAAAAAATGAAGCCTTTAGACATTATTTCATTTCTAAGTAGTTGCTACCTCTTTAATTTTGAAATTATCATATAGTTGAAACTTTACCATTTTTTTTTATTATTTTCACAAACCTATGAATTTAATGCAGGACCCATGTGCCACATGGCACCATATAATTTTCTCACTAATCCACCTCATTTCCCTGTCAAACTGTCTGTACATCATCTCAACCACTTGTCAATCTCTAATTCACTCATCTCTTTGACTGGAGAAGTGTACAACCTCATCCACCAGTGTACCACCATGACACATGGCAGCTTTTCCCAGCCCTGTAATGATATCCATCACACACCTTCTTCTTTGAGGGATAGCGACAATCATTAAATCCTTTGGCACACATCTCGAGGTACCCAGTTGGCTGTCCGTTTGATTGCTTTGTCACTACTCTATCAACATCTACCACCAAGTGTCAAGCTCTCAATTCCTATACTATCCATTTGGGCATTTGACTGTACCTCCTTGGACACATCATTGGGTGCCACATGTCACCATGTCGTTATCCTGCAATGCTTATCCTCCAAGAAACTTCCTCTTTGCGGGGCAACAACATCTGTTAGATCTTAGGCACACATCCTAATACAACTGACGAGCACCTGCACACTCCGTCAAAATTTACTTATCTTCTGTATGGGGCCCACTTTCCTCATCACCATCCATGTCATTTCCTCGGTCCACGTGCACACGCATAGACTGGCCTTCAACAAGTCATCCACTTTGAACACCATTAACTTGTGTGTTTTGGAATTTAAACAACTTATTTTCTTCCTCATGGCGAATGTGGGACAAATCCATTTTTAATTTAATAACATTTTCTTTCAAAACTTTGTCCTTAGTGCACGCCCAGTTGGCATGCACTAGCTGGGCCCACCTACTGAATGCTCATCCACATAACCTCCTTCCTCCACTTTCTTTACTAAGCTATTGAGTGTTGTGGATTTTAAATACTCCTGGTAGTTTAAATCTAGTGCATGTGGGGTAAAACACCACAGAGAATCCCAACTTCAAGCTGCTCCCTCAAGCCTGGCATGTGCGTGGCCTTTCTTTTCTTTAATGCCTATAAATTTTGTGTGCATGAGAGAAAGGTAGCAGCAAGCTGCCATGTTCACAACACACCCAAGAGGAGTGTGCAGATCTTTATGGAGGCACGTAGCCGCTTGAGGAACTCACACAAAATCTCCCTTAATCAATATGTCCCCCTCCCCCAAATACTCTCACTTCCTTCTAAAAACAACAAACAACATAAAAAAATGGAGGGCACATGCTGAATGAAGCCTCTCACAAGTTGCCTTACGCAAGCCTGCTTGCATTCCTTGGCTAGCATGCTCTAACTTCCTAGCCTCCACGTGTGCCATGCCATCAATGTATGCACTATAGAATGGAAAATGTGTTGTGTATAAGGCATGGTGTGTGCTACATCTTCAACCATGTGTGTAGCCTCCACTTAGTAAATTTCAACCTTCATTATTTTGAGCCATGAAATGTTAGTATGCAGCCCAAAACTTTGTTTGCAGCCTTCATTTGGTAGATTTGGATAAATGGAAGGCACACATGTGCACAAAGAGAATGAAAGAATTCATGGAAACAATGAAATTATGCACCCACTAGGTAGAAAAGAACTCACCAATAGTGCATAAATTGACATGTTTTAAATTACATCCGGAAGAAAATAGAGTAATTCTACTGTGCATTAACTGGGAAGCCTTGGGCCATGAAAACTTCCAAAAGTTTAAGATAATTTGAATAATCAACTAGGTCAATGCCAGATTTTGAGTAACTTGCAAACCTTTAGTACTTCCTTTGTAAAATGGCCTATTCTGACTTGTTTAGCAAACACAAAATAATCACTGGGAACCACCTCATAAGAGGATGCAATAAAATATCAAACGAAATGCTGAGGTCGAACCAATGATGGAGAAAGAAGAATCATCTTCAAAGATCTCAAAAAAATGACCCTCAACTCAAAACAAGCATCTTACATAAAGTTATGAATTTTGGAAAATGGTCACTTGTGAAGTTTATTCTATCTGCACTTTTCATCAGCATAAATGACATTTTGTCTGACCGTGCAATCATATCAATCAGAAATCTCATAACATGAAACCTTGGATGAGTGATCTCTCTCATGCATAGAAAACAAGGTTGTAATCAGTTTTAAAAAATGATCAACTTTCTATCTAGATGTAATCCTCAAAGTTAGCCCCTCAGAACATCTTGAACTGAAACATAGTGAAACTATAAAAATTAAATTTGGATTTGACTGAGCAAAGTGATCAAACAGATTGGTCATGATTTGAAACTCATCAAGGAGACTCATTTCCATATCTATAATATGAAACAACCTTCAATTCCTCCTGATCACTAACTCGGTGCAATTTGGATGATCTCAAAGTAGGCCACTTAAAAATTGCATTCCCACATTCAGTATAACTAAATAAAATGTAATCAGAAGTGCCATAGTAAACTGATCATACAAATCCTTAGGAATATGAAAATTGGCACAAAGACACACTCTCATGCCTAAAATACAGTATAATATTTCTTTCATCATGACTATCATCCTGGTGTCAAATACAAACGTCTAAAGTTGGTGATTCAGTGAAAACCAGACATAATACAAGGTGCAGATTTGTGCAATGGCCTCCAAATGGGTACCTTCAAAATTTGTCAGAATTGAATTCTAGGAGTTACAACCAACTACATATTCTAAATGAAAGGCAAGGAACACATGTCCCAAGCACCATCTTATGAAAATCATCAGGCCTATCCTTATATGCACTTGAATTCAGGTCCTTTTAAAATGGTCTTTTGAAAGGCACAAACCTTGCCTTAGGAGAACTTTCTGATTATGGGCTCAAAACTATCTGGATTTTTAGAGTACCAATAGTGGCTCTAGTTGGGGATGTGTGCCCCTTGTGGACATGCAAAGAATCTTGAATCTTTGGTATAGTATACCATTGACTGGTCATAAAAAGGAAAGGAAACCTTCTCACAAAAACTTGCAAACGAATCAGGAACAATAAAGAAACACACAACTGAAAGGAAACAACTATACAATATATACATTTTTTGCGAAGTCCCAAAGCCTCAAAACTGAAATCATTGTTTACCTCTGTCAAACATATTATTTACATCTATATATGAAACTAGCCAACTGAAAACATCATAAATTTTTTTCTGCCTACATATGTGAACATTCCTAGGCTAAGAAATAATTTTGTATTTTCCACAACCCACATTCTTCCAGCGACAACCATCCTCATTCTCATATTCCAAAAAATATGGAATATCTGTTACCACTTCTTGAGGACTTGAAATATAAAACTTATCTAGTAATGCATCAAAAGATAAATTGTAATGATCCATATGAATTACTAGGAACTCACCTAGCTGAGAAAGAACTAGTCCTTAAGATTTATCTGTATGGGATACTTCAGCCACTGAGTAACTTGGCTCCTCAATAATGTATTCACAATCTAAATCGTGAACTAAGTGTAAACTTTTTTCGCAGACATTGTGACATAAGGACGACTGACCTGTATCATCATTTTCATCAAGAAATTTATTGTCCCTATTATTGAAGACATTGCCCTCAATACTATCACAACCACTATCAAATTCATCAAAAGAAGAAAGAAAGAATGAACAAGAAACTTGTTCATTACCAAAATCTGAATGACAAGACAAAACATTGTCATGGTCTTCTTTATCTTCTTCTAAGTCATAATATGAGTAAATTTCATATAAACCTGAATCATTGTCTTCATTATTTTGAACACATGCGTCATTTTTAGTGTCAAAACATATATCAACTAGATAATGCGAACTAGAATCCTCATTGGAGGCATACCTCTGAAAATCAACAGCCAAGTATGTTGAGATTTCTTCAGTACTTAGTGGATTTCAGATTTCATGCTCATTCTCTTTAGCCTCTAGCTTGATGCTGCAAACTTCTTTCTTGTTTGGAATAGGGTCTGCAAACTCCTGGCTGATATTACCTTGTGCAAAGCCATCATTGCAACAAATTTCATCTGCATAATATTCATCTTTTTTCTATTTGCACAAATATCTCTTATATTGAGAGAAGCATGTTTCTCTCTTACACTGATAAAAGAAAAGATCTACAAACTTAATGAAAACACTATCAAGTGTAGACTCTTTTTCAACATCTTGAGATTCACCGACCTCACTAATCAACATAATCAACATTAACAACACAAAAAGAAACAACATCATCATTTTTATTTGCATAGAGCTGCTCATAAGAAAACCTTTTTGTCAAATCCCCGTAATCTAATTTTGTATTTGAAGTTAACTCATCATCACCACAAGAACCTATGCCCTGATTATTCTCACCAGAGGATTCATACTTATACAAATCCCCTACAACATTTTTAATATCAAAACACAAATCAACAAGGTCTAGCTTTTGTTGAATGGATAGATGTGTACACTTATTATATTTAGTTGTCAACAAATCAAAGATCTCATTACTACTGAGAGAAGGAGAACTTAACTAATCTGTATGCATCATATTTTGGTGATCATAAGTACTTGCACAATTTATATCAGAATCCTAATCATTTTCATTACTAGAAGAACACACTTGATCACTCAGTACATAATCATAACTGATGTAAAGTTTTTAGTTATGAGAAATGTTGTCCTGAATCTTTTAATGAATTGGCTCACACAAATCTAAAAGCAACTCATCCTCAATATCTTCACTCAAATAATTCTGACTTTCAAATTCAGACATCTTTGAATTAGTAGAAGACCTTGCATATAATGATTCAAATTTTTTATCATTATTACAACCTGAATTTTGTTTTGACATGACTTAATAATTCTAAGAAACATTTTCAACATTAAACATGGATTGCTCTAGGATACTATTTGTATTTTTTTCTTATTGATGATCCTTTAGTAGCCTATTCTGTTCATTATCATCATCAAATTATTTTAAGAACAACCATTTGAAATCAGTCAATGAGGAGATGCATTTTGTGGGTAAACTTAAATACCAATCAACTACAACCCCTTTGAGGGATCTCCCAAAAAATATCATGTTGACATCTTGATCATAAATTTGATATTGTACAACAAATCTTAAGAACACTATGGGCATGCTCCAATGTTGAATCTGATTGGTCATCAGAGATTGGAATTAAATCAATGAGCTCAATAGGGAAAGAATTTAGAGATCCATGAACATGAGCACAACTTAAAGCTCTATCCAACTTGACAAAACAAAACCCTCTAGGCTGGCTATTTTCCTAGTTATCCATTTGATTTGAAACAAGATGAGAACCATTCATCTTGCTCTATTTTTACAAGAGGTATCTTCACAAGAGGTATACCAAAATATTTAAAACTCTGATAGCATTCAAAGTTTCATGACAAGATATTCAACATGGAAACATGAAACTATTCTATGTCACTCTCCCCTTTTTACTTGTGCTGAAACACTTAATAGGGAACAAAATACTTCACAACTGATCTTATGGAAAAACACATAAAGATAAAAAATACCTGGAAGTGTTGAAGTTGAAACTCACCTTGCTAATTGGAAAACCTCTGAATTTGAAGCTTTCTTTGCTGAAAACTTTGTAGAGTCACCACCTCCTTGAAGAGGACAAACACCTTAATCGCTGAAAAATCTTTTTGTATCTCTTTCCATCAACACAACAAAACTTTAATAGGGTACATACACTATTTATCAGGACTGAAAATACATCATTTTATGCACTGATCAAACAAAGAACTCAGAGTCACCACTTACAACTAGGTGAGATGATTTGAAACTCTTGAAATTGACTCTTATACATCAATGGAAACCACTAGATAAATAATAAGGCGGCCAGGAGTCTAGCTCTACTCGTTCCCGCATTATTTATAACTGATTTATAACACCAGAGATATCAACTAGATTTAACATGACTTTTCATCTTTATTCCCTAGCAGAGTCACCATTTTATTGGTGACTTGGATGGGCTGAATCAATCTGGGTAGTAAAATATTAGAAGTTTGTAATATAACCAGAGATTCTCAATTGACTGAAATAAGCAGGCCAGAAGTCCATCTCAACTTGGAACCTACGTTATTTACTCATGATTATAATTTCTCCCTAGAAGAGTCACCATTTTGTTGGTTCCCGAAAATGATTTTATACTCAAAGAGACACCAATACACCTAAGAATGATTTTAGGAATGGTCAATTCTAAATATGGGGAAATCTATAGGTAACTAGACCAACTATAGGGACAAGACTGCCCTCTTCACTTTTGGCTTTGCAGAACCAAGGCGGGTGCACCTAATCCAGTAAATGAAACACTCTTAACAATACCAAGAATGGATTGAACAAAGCATATAATAGAAAGAAAGTACTAAATGATAACTAGTCATTCATTGACTCTCCATTGCTATGATGAAACTGATACCACACAAACATAAGATTTAAGGATAGAAAGAATTTTTATTTAAATTGCAGAATGTAAACAACCATGCCAAACATGCATCACTATAGAAGATACTAATTTCTGATCAGTGCCTTGTCCATTGGGCAATATATCTAAAGCATATACAAAATACAAGAACAAATATTCCAATCCATAAACACAATAGACCAAATTCATACACTTCTTACAAAACATCCTTCATGTTGAATGTGTAATACCCCAAAAATAGGCTATAGGTTCATTAACCTCTTACATCAAAAATTCGATCGAAATCAACATCGAAGTCCTAACCTAAGGCACATCTGCCCATTAGTTTATCAAAAACCTAATTGATTATTTTAATTCTACATCGGGGAATATTCTTAATTATTCTAATTATCTTTAATTAACTATTATTTGACGATAAATCATATTTATCCTAATGTTTGATTAATTGAATATTCTAAATATTTAATTAATTAGATTTAATTCTGCCACTTAATTATCTAATTAGCTTTAATTACATTTATTCCTAATTATATTATTTAATTTTGACAATAAATCAAATCTCCTATGAATAATTGATTAAATATTTATCTAATTGATTAAATCCAAGTTGTCAATATTTAATAGTATAGTTTTGAATAAAAGTTTGATTAAAATAAGTGATTAACCATAAATTAGTTATTTTAAATTCAAAAATCAGTTAAGTTGAAGATAAATCACTTTATCTATTTAAATTAATTCATAATTATCTATGCACATTTTAAAGAAGCAGTTAAACTTTAAATTAGAAAATCAATTCAAGTTGTTATCTTTTTGTAACTCAACATCCATTTTGAGTTCAAAGCTGATCTAAACTTCTGATTTAAGTCAAACAACTACTTTTTCATGATTTTGCATGATTTTATGAATTAATTAATCCTGATTTTTTGTTAACTCAAAAATCAACTTGAGTTTATCAAGAGTGATTTATGGCTTTTCTCAATGTATCCTCAAGCCCTGGATTTCTATAAAAACAAGGCTCATCTCTTCACAAAAGACACCTCAAATTTGCATAATTATTCTAGCGAATTTGCATTTGAAGAATCAAGCACTTGAGACAGGTGATTTGAAAGATTTTTCATTGATGGTCATAAGCATTCATAGTTTTTCATAGCATATCATTCTTAGCTTAAATCTACATATCATTTTGATTCATTTCTAGATTAGTTTCATATTAGTTTTCAATCCTAATTGCATTCAAAATCCAATAAAAAAAGACTAATTTGCATTCATTTCATATCCTTCTTTTGCATTCAAATCTTTCATTTAGGTTTTGCATTGTCACTGATCTCAGTCTAATATGAGAAAATCATACTCGCACGTACTAGAAGGTAGTAAATCACCTGGTTAGCTTAGTTTCAATTACTTGCAAGATTTTGATTTTTGCTAACCTCTAATATTTTACTAAAGTGTTGTGTCCATAACTAGGTACAATTTTCACACACACATTTCCAGTGCCCTGAAATGGGTTTCTATTTATTTCTATCAAATTTCTATCATTTTCTTTCAAAATTGCAATTTTTAATTTTTTGTTCGTACTTCCATACATCTCTGTACAAATTCTCATGTGAGATTTCTCACTATACCGCATGAAAGTTTGCTGATTTTAGCCTTTCCTCACTCGGGATCGCATCCTAACTCGCGTGAGATTTTGCATCCAGAGACCTTAAATCTATAGATTTGTACTTTCAACTTGTTGATTTCTGATGCTTACTATTTGCTGTTGATCTCTCTTGATTATGTACTTTTGGAGAGAGCGTAATACCAGATGGTAGAGTTTTCGAATGTGTGCTAAATTTTGTATTGCAGAGCATTGGAACTAAGGTATTCTGCTATGGACTGATAACATTTTGATTTGGATATAAAATAAACTCTCACGTGTCAAGCTTGTGTGACTTTTCCTGCTTTCATATCACAGACTTCATTTTTAGGCTATAAAACGAACATAGATTTGCTTTTTGCATATCTGTTACACATAGTAAATAGGCCCTATGAACACTATTTGTGGATGATCTTGAGAGAGTGAGCTTCATTCGCTTGTTCATGCATGTGAAACTCTTCTTGATGAAGGATCTCCTTGTAGGTAGGGAGGATACTGAGATTATCTTGTGTTCTACTGGGTTTTGAGTCTTCAGCTTTTGATTGATACATTCTATCTCTGGAGAGATTGATAGACCATAGTTGTTGACATCACAAATCTTAGTGAGATAATTTTAGTCTTAGCATGTTGGATTAATCTGTCTACTTTATTTTGGTGAAGTGAAGAGGTTAGGGGATTATGCTCTACTTCCTTTTTGGATAGTACCAGAAACCTAGATCCTTGAATCTGATCTAGTCCCCTTGTGGTATCTTTTGTGAGTCACCTTTAGAGAGGGTTAACCATAGTGGACATTCCCTTAATTGGGTCAACCACATAGATGGAACCTCAAGCGGTAATAGCCATTTTTGCCATGGTAGCAACAACCGCTATATAAATGTCTTTGTAGAGGAAATATTCATGAGTGTGGTCTCTTGTTGGGCTGTCAGATCTCCCTAGAAACTCCTGATTGATTAAATTCTCAGACTGTGTCAAAACCTCGGTGCACCGGGATTAGAGTTCACCCTCTTAAAATCAAAAAAGTTTAGAGTCAGACCATTATTACAAACCCTAGTGAGGCCAATTTTTCATTTTTCTAGGAATATGTGCATTATTTAAATTTTTTTTGAAAATACACAGATAGCACCCCTAGGGTTAGAACAATAAAGCACTTGGTTGTTCATGTGCAAGGTTGCTTTTTCCCTTGTTCATTATTTTTAGACGTGCTTGAAATCACTTGCTTGCTATTCTATGTGTTTGTTATCTAATTGGTTATTTAAAAATGAACAAATCCAACCATCAAAATCAGTCAATAATCTGGATAATTTTGCAAGATCTAAAGAAACAATCCTTTTCTAGTGTCAAACTGAATATCCTGTCAGAGAAAAGCTAGCACTGTATCTTGAAATCTATGCCTTGAAAACCATGCCAAAAACTATCAAACTTTGTTCTTTTATCGCATGAGATTTTAGCTTTCTAGGCATTTCCTCGTGTGAGACAACATATCCTTGCACGCAACCTAGTACTTCCTCATGTGGAACAACACCCTCATGCGAGAATGTCCCTATTTTTTAAAAACAACAAGCTTATTCCTATCAGTTGGTCAACTTCCTATCAGATCTGGTTTTTGTTGGGGATTCATCTACCTATTGTCCTATTGCACACTGCCTAAAACTAGATGTCTAGAGCAGAGAACCACATGATTACTGCTTAAATTCATGTTGTCTCTTTGATTTTGTCAGAAATTCCAATCATTTACAACCAACTTCCTGATTCTATCAGAAAATTCATGGTGTCAAGAACAGAGAAGAACTTAATTAGAAAATCCAATCATTTTCCTAAAGTGGTCTCTTGAGTTTGATCTAGCCTTCTGATTTACCAATTTGAGTCTTTTTCATCTTGTGTCAAAACCTTGTCAAGATCATCAATCTTTAATCAATCTTCAAAATGGCTAAGTGTTGCAAACTCATGTCTGCTATCTTTTGGGTGTCTACCCATACTACTAGGGTACAATATCCCTCATTTACATCCAATCTAATCTTTAATCAATCCAATCTTGACAAGGTTGCATCGTTCGATCTTCTTGAATCAAGTCATTCTTTAGTTATCTTCATCTTGCTCTTTTTCTTTGCCTAAGGTTAATGGTGGAAACTAGAGCTTCATCACAATGCAAACAAGGAGAAAAAACCAAATTCTCTTCAGCAACATCTTCTGTGATTGCTGAGACATTTCATCAACCTTTTGACACAACTAAATTTACAAAAGATGCTCTTGGAAATCTTTATCTAATAGGTGGTTACGTTACCCTTCCTTCATCAACTCATGTAGGCAATCATCAAACAATCCCACATCAATCAAACCCCAACACTCATTGCAGTAACACTATGTATCAAGGAGGAGGAACAAACCAGGGGTCCCTAGGACATCATTCCCAACACGGTGTGGATCAAGAACCCACACCTTCTAAAATTTCTCGCTATCAAATGATGATGACTTCAAAAGAATGATGAGGCATTTCTTGAAGGAAGAGAGAGAAACATATTTCCTAGAGTTAGCTCACCAAGGAGCTAAACTTCCTCCAAACTTCAATGTTGATGATATCATCACACATGAGGAAGAAACTCCTATCACAGCTATGATGAAATAGATGCATGCCATGCAAGTCAAACTCAATAAACTTGAAAAGGAAAAGGAACTTAAAGAGTTCTCTATGGAGGCTCTATGCCCTTTTCTATTTGAAAAAGACTTATACATGTCACCATTCCTAAAGAGAGTGGAAATGCCTAAATATGACAAGTATGATGGAAACTCTGATTCTCAAGATCATGTCAGGGAATTCTGCACTCAATCTATGGAGCTCATGCATGAACCAACTTATCTAATGCATCTCTTCCCTTGATCTTTGGGAGGGGCATCCATTCATTGGTTCTCTAGAATGCCTCCTACAATCAAAACCTTTGAGAAGTTAATCAAACCGTTCTATCAGCAATACTCCTACAACATCCAACATCCAGTCACCATGATTGATATTTGCAATCTGAAACAATATCTTGGAGAGCCATTCCTGACATTTCTCAAAATATGGAGGAAGAAATTTTCTCTATATGCTAGACCCATTCCAGAGACCAAAAAACTAGAAATCTTTATCAACAATCTTGTTCCAGAAATAAACTACCCTTTACAAATGAAAAATCATACATCCTTTGATAAGATGGTAGATAATGCGATCAAAATTGAGAAAGTACTTGTGAAAAATAAAGATATCACACTTCAAAAGGACAAGTATGAATCTGGATCTAATTCTAAAGACAAGAACAAAAACTTGAACAAGAACAAAGGCATTGTCACAGATGGCCTTGTTGATACTATCTGTGCCCCATCTAAGGCACCAGCTTTCAATCTAACTATTGGTACCTAAACCATCAAAGCTTTGGAACAAAAGGTACCTGAATCATCTCAAAGGATGAAAGAGTACAAACTTTGGTCTGTTGATCCTCAATGAAAGTTCACTCCTCTTGGAGAATCTTTGGAGTCTTCCATGAAGACTCTATTAGCTAACAAGATCATCTTCCTACCTAAGATTTGACAATTTGATCCTGAACCTAAACCGAAATGGTGGAAAGAGAATGACTTCTATGACTTCCATTGCAGTAAGGGTCATAAAACCAATAACTGTTTGTCCTTGAAACATACCATACATGACAAAATTGATAATGGAGAAATCACAATTGACAATCATAAAAGCAATAATGATCATACAACATTCACAGAACCATTTTTGAAACATCGCCAAGGAGATTCATCTTCTCAGCCTAATATGGGTGCTAAGGTCAATTATGCATACTCTGGAAATAATGCTGTCATCAATATGGTTAAACCATGCCTATTTGAGCATTGCAATGTCATCACAATTATAAGAAGAGATAGAGACAATCAATTAGCCAATGCAGTTACTCAATCACAAGCTCAGACACATCTAAAAGGATGAAATTTAGACTCATCAAATGTCCCTAAGATACCTTTTTATCTTTCATATCCTTCTAAATAGAAGGATGCCTCTAAAATTGCTAAAGACATGAGACCCACATCTTATAGCATTGTCCAACAACTCCAGCATACCAATGCCAAAATCTCAATGTTTGAGTTTCTTCAGATATCTCCTGCTGATAGAGCCATTCTAGATAAAGCTCTGCTCGGTTCCAATATTCTTGATGATCTTGATATAGATAGGTTCCAAACTATGGTTGGTCATCTGACATCCCCACAATATATCTCCTTTTCAGAGGAAGATGACAATTCTTTGAGTCATCCGCATAACCAACCCTTGCACATTGAAGTCTTTATCTAGAACCGTAGAGTCAAACGTGTGTTGATAGATGAGGGCGCTGGCCTAAACATTTGTTCTTACAAATTGATCACACAACTAGGATTATTAGAATCTTTCATTGATCCTAAAAAGAAGATAACTATCAAAGAATATTATGAGCAAGAAAGATCTTCCAAAGGCACAATTGTTTTACCTATCAGAATAGGTCCGGTTATCAGAGATATCACATGTCAAGTTCTTGATCTACCTTTGGCTTACAATATCCTTCTAGGGAGACCTTGGATACATGAAATGAGAGCCATTCCTTCTACATACCACCAATGTGTGAAATTTCCTTATGAGGGGGTCGAAGTTACCATTCCTCCTAACATATCCACAACTTGAAATGCATTGAAAGAGAGTGCTGATAAACTTTTTCCTAATAACAAAGAATCTTCTACTAAGTAAACAGACATGACGTTTACCTCTAAGATGGAAGACATTAAAGAAAAAGGTATGGGAGAATATACTATGGAGCTGGTTCTATCTCTAACATCTCTCCCTATCTCACCTAAGTCTTATGGACAAGCTCTAAAACAGTCTAAACCAGAACCCAAAGAACCTCTTGAGACATATAAGGGAAATTTTGTTGCAGAACAAGTGTCCAAACAAGAGTTTGAAGAGGATGAAGCTATGCTTGCATGGTTATATAAAGATGAGCCTAATTCCCAAATTGTCCAAACATGTGACTCTACGACACCTAAAATCCCTTCCAAGTCATATGGTCCAGGGGATAAATTAATAGCTAAAATGGGATATCTAGGCAAAGGACCTCTAGGAGTAAGAGGAAAAGGCCTCATGGCACCTATTTCACATACTGGTAGGCCAAACAAAGACACTACTGGTATAGGCTATAGAAAGAAACCCTTCTATCTCAAAGGTAACTGCTCTCATGTCATAGAACAGATCACATCATAAGAGGCCAACATTGTGAAGGAAGAAATAGAATAATTTAATAGTGATGATTTAGACATCATTGATGAGCTCATTCCTTATGAGTGCTTTCCTAAAGAAATAAAATACTTCCTTGGGTCTAAGGATGACCCTATCAAATGAATCAATGTAGTAGAAACACAAGAACCTACTACTAAACAAGAGGAAGATAAAACTATCACAATTGCAGAACATTTGGGACTTTCCAATGATTCTGAAATAGATTTCCATGAGTATGAATTCAAATCCGAATCAGAGGGGAATCATGCTTGGGGAATCCATTCCGACTTTACACATGTTCTCAAATTTCCTAGAGGTCCAAATTTAGAAGATGAATCTAATGATTATGAATGGGGAGTCATTCTGGAAGAAGATGAACTTATCATAGAGAAGCATGTAGATGTCATTCACCAATATGCACCTACACCCAACATAAGTCTAGAGAAAAGTAATGAACTTAACGAGTCCGTTCCACCTATTTTTGAATTGGACTCCAATAATGTCGTTGAAACTTTTAATGAACTGACCATCTCGAGCAGTATTATTACCTTTGATTTCATGAGTCAAATCATTTCTAATGATGCCAATACCATGTATGTTAATATGGTTAGCTAATCTCTTCCCGAGCTTACTATCCAACATCCAGAGCTAATAGACCAAATATCTAAAAAATCAAACCAAGATGTCTATACCTTCAAATCAGACTATGCCCTTGCATGCTATCTTAATGCCCTTGAACCCATGATGAATTCCATCAGTGAACCAAGCATTAGCATGACAGAGTCAAATATCAAATATCTTAGTCAAAAGAATAAAAGTAAAAAGAAAAAGAGTTCTGAGGGTGAAAACCACTTTGTGGCAGTCTCAGAACCAAAAAATAGTAAAAATAAAAGACATATCCAAAGGTGAAAACCTCTTTGAGGCACCTAAATATGAGATATTTGATGTCCTTCTGAGTCATTTATAGGACAAATCTCCAGTTCTAATTGAGCCCACTCAATCTATCAACTTGGGAATAGCAGAAGAACCACAGTTGATCCATGTAGCACAATCCTTATTAGAAGAAGAAAAGTAAAAATTTACTACATTCCTAACAGAGAAAAAGATCAACTTCACATGGAAATATTCAGATATGCTAGGGTTGGATCCGAATCTTATAATGAACCATTTATCTATAGCTCCAAGGGTCAAACTTGTTAAGAAAAAGTTGAGAAAGATGCATCCACATGTAGCACTTATCGTCGAAGCTGAGCTAGAGAAATTACTAAAAGCTGGATTCATTTGAGTTATTGACTATGCTGAGTGGATCTCAAATATTGTACCTATTTCCAAACTAGATAAATCAATCAGAGTGTGCACAGATTTTAGAGATGTGAACAAAGCATGCCCTAAGGATGATTTTCCACTACCTAAAGTTGACATGAAAGTGGACATGACTACGGGTTTTGAGATGTATTCCTTAATGGATGGTTTCTCTAGATATAATGAAATAAAAATTGCTCTAGAGGATCATGAGAAAAATGCTTTCACATGTACATGGAGTACCTTTTATTGGAATGTCATGCCATTTGGCCTAAAAAATGCTGGTGCTACATATCAAAGAGCCATGACATCAATTTTTCATGACATGATGCATAGAACTATGGAGGATTATGTTGATGATACTTTGGAAAAATATATGATAAGATCTTAATATCTAAATGACTTGAGAAAAATACTAGACATAATGGAAAAATTTAGTCTTAGACTAAATCCTAAGAAGTGTGCTTTTGGTGTCACTTCTGGAAAGCTCCTAGGATACATTGTTTCAAAGAAAGGCATTGAGATTGATCCTGCTAAAGTTAAAGCTATAATGGAGATGCAACCTCCCAAGAATATCAGTTAGATGAGAACTTTACAAGGGAGAGTCCAATCTATCAGACATTTCATATCTCAACTAGCTGACATATCACAACCTTTTACAAAAACATTACATAAAGGTGTGACTTTTTCATGGAATGAGGAATGTGAGAAAAATTTCAACCATATCAAGAAATATCTATCAAATCCTCCTATCTTGATACCTCCTATTCAAGGGAAGACACTGATCCTATATGTCTCCGCTAGTGATACAACATTGGGGGCATTGCTAGGTCAACACGATAATGATAAAAAGGAATGAGCTATATACTATATCAGTAGAACATTGGTAGCATATGAGAAGAACTATTCAATGATTGAAAAAGCTTATCTAGCTATGATCTTTGCATCACAGAAATTGAGACATTATATGTTAGCCCATACCACACAATTGGTAGCTAAGATAGATCCATTGAAATACTTATTGAGCAAAGCTGCCCTCACAGGTAGATTAGCTAAATGGGTGATGCTATTAAGTGAATTCGACATTGAATATGTTGAAAGAAAAGCTATCTAAGGAAAATTCATTGCTTACCAATTGGTTGATGCACCTATGTTTGATGATACACCAATGCAAATGGAGTTCCTAGATGCCTCTATCATGAATCTTTCTTCTAGAGAATGACAATTGTTCTTTGATGGCTCTTATACATAGAATGGATCTGGAGCAGGCATATTGTTCATCACACCTCAAGGATACTCAATACCTAAAGATTTTAGATTAAAGTTCCCTTGCACAAACAATATTGCTAAATATGAAGCCCTTCTTAATGGCATGAAGATAGCAATTGAGTGGCGAGTGACAGAGTTACATGTTCATGGCAACTCTCAGCTAGTTATGCATCAAGTCAATGATGTATACCAAACAAAAGATGAAAAGCCAGTTCCTTACAAATGGATGGTAGATGATCTAAAGAAATATTTCATATCTATCAAATTTGAGAAAATTCCTAGAACATAGAACAAAGCTGCTGATGCTATGGCAACATTATCATCTCTACTACAACAACCCAAACATGAGCTATGTTACGAGTTCTTGGTGGAAGCACTGTCATTCCCAGCATATGATTCCCCTAAAACCTGCATGATCTACACTATTGTTGGTCATGATTCATCCCAATACAAAAAAATTTTCTCCTATCTCCAAGACCAAATCATTCCTGAATCCTTTAACCGGTATGAGAAATGACACCTTATCCGAAACACATCTCGATATGTTATTATTGGCAATGATCTATACAAGGAAATTCTAGATGGTACTCTTCTTAGGTGTTTAGAACATGATGAGTCTCAACCTGCATTAGAAGAAGTCCATGATGGAATATGTGGATCACACTCAAATAGTTTAACACTAGCTCAAAAAATTATTAGGGCTAGGTGCTATTGGCCTGAAATGGAAAAAGAGGCTATCAAGTACCCAAAGAATTGTCAAAAATGTCAAGTACATGGAAATTTGATTCATGCACCAGGGCAAGATCTTATCCCCTTTACTACATAATAGCCTTTTCAACAATGGGCATTTGATCTTATAGGAGCCATACATCCTCATTCTTCTAATGGACATACCCATATCATTACATCGATAGACTATTTCACAAAATGGGTAGAAGTAGTCCCTTTGACTCAAGCAACTGGCAAGCAAATTTCAATGTTCAAAATGAACTACATCATATGTCGGTATGGTATTCCACACTCTATAGTTACAAATAATGGTGGAAAATTCAAGAACAAAGACTTAGATGGTCTATGTGCCAAATTCAAGATTACACAACATTGGTCATCTATTTACTATCGTCAAGGGAATGGACAAGCAGAGGCTTCAAATAAGAATCTATTGAAAATCTTGCATCGAACAGTTAATAAAATAGGAAGAGACTGGCATCTCATGATCAATCTAGCTCTCTGGACCTATAGAACAAGTATTCGAACACCCATTGGGGCTACACTATTCACTTTAGTTTATGGTTCTGAAGCGGTACTTCCTATTGGGGTTAAAATCCCATCACTAAGAATTAGAATGTATGGTCTAGTAACTAATGATGACTATAGAGTGTCTAGGTTGCAAGAACTTGAACTACTAGATGAGCATAGACAAGTAGCATATGATCATATCAGAGTATTTCAGAAGAGAATGTCTAGAGGTTACAACAAGAAAGTCAAAAATAGGGAATTTCATGTTGGCGATCTAGTCTTGAGAGAAAATCCTAAGAATTAATCACATAGAGAATGCAAGGGGAAGTTTGAACCCAACTAGCTGGGTCCCTTTGTAATCACTGTTACTTTTAGCTCTAGTGCCTATTAACTCTCAGAGACTGAAGGAGGATAGCTCTGAGAACCAATCAACATTCTCCATCTAAAGAAATTCTATGCCTAAGGCATTCAATATTAAAAAATGTCCTAAAAAAATTATAAAAATCAGAAAAAGTCCTGAAAAATGAACATCTTGGTGAAAACCTAGCAATAGGTGCCTTGATGATTCACAAAAATAAAAATAAAAATCAAAAGTATAAAAAAATTGAAAAAATGAAAAATACAAAAAAATGAGAAAAAGAAAAAGTGCCTTGGTGAAAACCTAGAAACAGGCACCTTGGTAGAAAAAATAGAATCTTTTCCAAGATGGTGAAAACCTAGCAAACAGGCATCACTTGTTCAAAATGCTCCATCTATCAGTGTAATCTTGGTGTTTCCTAGTTTTCAGTCTTGCTTTAGTTTGTATATATCCTTGTTTCAATAAAGTCGGTCTGTATATCAATATGCAAAAGCGTATGTATCCTATCAATGTTTCAACTTGGGGGAAATCAATGTCATAGCCTATGGTCCCCAGTATATCTCAGATGAGTCATATCCAGTTAGAAACCTTTGAAGCTTCATCTGAGTCAGTCAAGTCTATCTCCCTACCAGAAAGGATTTTGCATCTACAACAACACAAACAAACATCAACAATAAAATGAAAAACAATCTTTGCTTCATGCTTTTATCTCCTTGTATGCTTACTAATTTGCATTGATATTTTTGCATATTGTGTCCTTTCAAGCTCTTTGATGAAGTCCTTTACTGGATTTAGAGAGCGACAACTGGGGCATAGTCTTTTCTTTGTTTTCTGCTTGTATGTAAAAATCCAACAACTTTGGAAATTCTGGATTGAAATGGTGTTCGTCTGTAAGAGTCTCCATCTCATATTGGATGGCCATGAGTACCTCGACTATTGATACCCAAAAAATTCAAGGAAGTTTGATCTAGCTTACATATTTTTGAACAATTTCTCAATCCTACTGTGAATGACTATTATCCAAGGATGTGAACGATAAAGGGTCACTGCGGGTAATTCACATTGGAGACAAGAATGAATTCTACAATTGTTTGGCATGTTTGTACCGCAAGGCATATTCAGGTCATCATGATATTTATGTTCTGATACTTATACTAATTGCTATATAGAAATGGACATGATATTCAGGTCATCCTGACGTTTATGCCTTGGTGCTTATGTCTAATCTGACATTTTGAAAACAAAATCAGTATTCATATGTCCATGGTTGTCTAATTAGTGGGTGTTGTATTTATTTTTGTGCTACAAATCAATATTCATATGTTCATAGTTTCCTAAATAGTGGATGTTGTATTGATTTATCCGGTTACCTAAACATTCAATGATGAAAATGACCAACACATGATCAGTGACTAGGTCCTAGGTCTTAGGTTTGCATTTCACTTTGCACTTTGCATGATTGCATGATCTCACAAATTGCCGAGTTAAACTTAAATACTTAAACGATTCTTTAAACATGACACAAGCACTGAGCATTGTATGAAGGTCCCTCCAATGAAACAGAAAGTATAATCCATTTCCAGGATCAAAATCAAAATATGAGATCATTTATATTGTCAACAGCTTGCATATTCGACCTTCAATCACCACAAAAATCCAGAACTCAATTTAATTGATCATCTTACATCAAACTCTTGAAATTTCAATTTGGTCACCCATAGTCAACTCATGGTCAAACCTAGTCAAACTTGGTCTCCAAGACCTTCAAATGATGCAGAACACATTCTCGAGCATGTATAGCCACTTCTCAAATCAATTAACATGCTTCTAAACCATTCAACACTGACTTTTCTTGTTAGATTTCAATTTTAATCCCGAAGGGGGCATGGTATTGCACATCAATCAAGTCTGTAAATCAAATCTTTCCTCAGTAATCAAGACAACAACCATGTCTAGTTGCTGATTCATCAAAAGACCTTGTCCCTTGGGGCATATCAGATTCATCAAGATCCATATCAATCTAGTATCCTAATTAATCTTGTAAATTGTATCAGCTTTTCATAACCATCAGTTCATTAGTGTTATTTCCTTGGTTCTTTGTAACTAAAGAGTTTGGATGTGATACCATTTTTTATTCCTTTGATGATCAGGTCTAGAATTAGGTCACTCACTTCTTCGTAATCATAAGGTTTAGAATTAGGCATTTTGATAATTTTTCATAATGATTGGTTCATTGTTGCTATAGTTGACATCATCATGATTCTTGGTCAACCAGGACCTGAATCATCTTTTTCCAATCTTTCAATCAGTTTCTGTCTCAGAATCGGTTCATCCTTCAAATCAATTTCAACATAAAAAGTAGACTATTTTTTGAACCATTGCGCTTCACACAATAATTCAAAGAGGGAAAAATGTAATACCCCAAAAATGGGTTATAGGTTCATTAACCTCTTACATCAACAATTCGATAAAAATCGACATCGAAGTCCTAACCTAAGGCACATCTGCCCATCAGTTTATCAAAAACCTAATTGATTATCTTAATTTTGCATCAGGAAATATTCTTGGAATATTCCTAATTATTTTAATTATCTTTAATTAAATATTATTTGGCGATAAATCATATTTATCCTAAAGTTTGATTAATTGAATATTCTAAATATTTAATTAATTAGATTTAATTCTACCACTTAATTATCTAATTAGATTTAATTACATTTTTTCATGCCCAAATTTTATCTGACAAAAATGCAACAAATTTTTATTTTAAAAAGTGAATTGTTAAGGAGTGTCGTTCAACGATTAAGTGCAAGTCATGCCCAAATTTTATCTGACAAAAATGCAACAAATTTTTTTTTTAAAAAGTGAATTGTTAAGGAGTGTATTCAATGGTTAAGTGCAAGTTGACAATAGATTAATTGGTCAAAGTCTAGAGTCGAGTCGACTGAGAAGTAAAGCTCAAGTTAAGTCTATTGGATCCACCTTAGGCTAATGTTTAAACTGAGGTGATAACTGACTTGGTAAGGTATCGATAATCCATAAACATTCCAGTTCGCTTACTTCCAACAATAGGTTCCCTTGAGGTATAGTTCGTTAACCACGTGGACTAATGACCCTTAAGGGGTTTACGTGCATTATTAATCCAATGATGATAACATGGGTAGACTTAGTTAGATTTTGGTCATAAGAGTATAATATAAAGATCGAGACCGAACCAAGGTTAACCTATCCCAATCTTTAATTTCATTGGGGAAATCAAAACATAGATGAACGCTTGATATTCTAATATTGTTTATTTGAGCCTAATGTTAAACATTATGCATACATTAGCCACTAGGATCATAAGTTAATATGAATTTACATATCGAAATAATAGTTAAACAAAGTAATATCATAATGATAAATTGCTTTTATTGACATGGGTTAAATATGGTTTGCTAATGGTATAGGATATTCTATCCTTATTATTCATTAATTAACTCCTACTAATAACGCTCAAAATAAATTATTTTGTTGCAACTACTATACAAATAATAAAATGAACCATGAAGTTAACTAATTGATTTCTTAATGAATCTAATGTATTATCAGTAAGCCCTTTCCTCATTATCTAATTGATTAAATTATTGAATAAATGTCCTACCAACAAATAATAAATAAAAATAACAAATCATCTTAAGTATCAATTCACAAATTAAATAAATCTAAATATTTATTATTGCTAGTTTTATCTGAACAAATTATCAAATGAATAAAACATTAGCTTAGCAAGTTGATATATTAAAGGCTAAATCTAAGCACACTAACCAAAATTCCCTAACTAGTTACTAACCTTACTAACTTATCAAATAACAATCTGATTTAATAAAATAGATTTGTACCTATTGTTATAAAATTTTCTTAACTAATGAATACTTGCATGAGGAGATATGTCAACAATTAAAAAAAAACTAATAAAATAAAACATTAATCAAATCTAAAAGTGCCCTGCTAATCCAACTTATCTAATCCTATCCTATAACCTATAGCCCTACTATCCTAACCATTAAACAAGGCTAGGTGCGCATATCCAAGAAGGAGAAAGTGGTGTAACACATGGAAAGACTTGGGGCCCACCACCATACATTACACTAGCTCCTAAGTGAAAACCCACGCAAGGTATGTGAAGTGTATGATACAAGATTGCAATTTAATGTTGACGGCAAGGTTAAATTGGTGCATAGATCCATGCATAGGAAGGGGGAACTTTCTAGACAAAAGGATATACTTGATCTTCTATGTCAGACTCAAGTACGCAAGGGGAAGTGGTAACTTGACTTAGGGGTAGATTTGATGCCATGTTGTCAGACCTTTTACATCTAACATGAGGGGATGATAGAGCTAAATTTAATAACATGTCATGTTATAAGAGAATGGGGTGAAAAGTGGCACAGGTATGAGTGTGGAAAAGAGGGTAAGTCAAAGCATGTTGACATGACAAGGTGGCCCCACTTGCAAGTAAGCCTTCATCAAAAAAATTAACTCCTTTTCCTAAGACCCTGCGCCATATTTAAAGGTAGGAAGATTTTATGACAAATTTGAAATTAAATAATATTATTGGTAAGGGCTACAATAATATGGTGGGTCCCACTTGCATCCAAGGGGAGAGTTAAAAGGGTTTCTTTATTGATTAAAGGATTATTTTACTTTACTAAACATATAGAATAACTAGGGAATTAGTTGGTAACATCTAGGTTAGGATTAGGTTTAAGTTATTAATTCAAATTAGAAATGGCATTTTAGGAAGGGAAGGGAATATTCTCTATGGCAAGAGAATTATTTCCTTCCCATACAAAATCCAGAGAGCTTTTTGATCTCTAAAATTGGGAAGTGTCATTTTTCCATAGCTTCATTTTCCAATCTCTTTGCTTGTTATATGAGATCTAAGAGCATGAATTTGATAGTTTAATTAGTGCATTGTCTTAAGGAGTATGTGATAGTTACATTAATATATAATTTTGTTTAATAAGACATTGTTGTCATGTTTGATTTTAAGGGAGTATAAGCATATAAAGTTGGTTTCAAACTATGGTGATGATCATATTGTAGTAGAAGTTTACTCAAGGGGAGATTGCCTATTTTTTTGAACTTGAATATCATAATCAAACATCAAGAGATTTCAAGGTTCATACATCTACAAGATTATATATGCTATTGAAAACTATTAAGTTGTTTACTCCATCAACTTGGAAAAATCATTTGCAATGAAAGAATAACTCCTCTATTATAAGAGATATAATACAATAATCTAGGAAACAATGATTCATCATTTACATTATGGAAAACTCTACAATTACAATTTCATATACTTCAAGAATGAGAAGTCTTCACATTTACAATGAAGACAATACAAATGGAAAGTATTACTCCATGAGAGTTCAAAGGAGATGACACAATTTCTCTCCATTTCAACTTCACAATGGCCCAAAGAAATGGGAATACATTACATCTTTCAACAAAAGAGGTCAATCTTATTACAAGGGAATTCACAATACAACAATAGGGTTTTCATCACACAACCACCCAAAATGGAGAAACTTTCCAAAGCTTCATCCACAAGATCTTGACTTCAACACCTGCAAATCAAAGAATAGAACCATGGGACGCTCACCTCCCATCCTAGGTCTCAAGGAGACCACCCCCGAGCTAGGAGAATCAATAACCAATGGGTGACAATCACACATCTACAAAATATGATTACTACAACAAGAACGCCCTCCCAAGGCTTGCACAAATGGATTCAACATGAACCCATACAAAGGGTGAAGGTGGACTTCCATGTAGGAGAATTTCAAATAATACATTCAAATCACATGCCTCTTGAAGGCTAAAATCACATACATTCTTTCAACCAATCTTCTCCTTATCTCCCCCAAAATCAAGATCAAATACAATGGCATGCAAGGGCCCATACACCTTGCATTTTTTTCCCTCTTCTCTCTATGAGAATAGACTCTACACTATCACAGAATCCAACTAACCCCTTCCCCCATACATGGCCACTTCTTCCCTATCCAAGGGTGAGTAATGCCATTACACCCTTCACAAAAACTCCCATATTCAAAAACAAGATAAAAACCATAACAAGGATTCAAACCCAAAATCCCATTCCCATACAAGTAACAACACAATCACATGAACATATGTTAGAGAAGGATGAAAATACAAATCTACTTGCAACAAAGAATAGTAAAGGCATTTCATGGCAATGGAGACCAACCTTCACAATGTGTTATGGCAAATGAATGTTGAGAAGAGCCCAATTCCTTTTCCTTGCTTTCTCCAAAACCCTAACGTCTCTAAAGATAGAGAGTGGGTGAACACCCACTAACTTTACCAAGGGCCTCTAAAAAGGCCTCCAACTTCTACCCACCCACTAGCATTAATTCTAGAATTGACTCTCATGTCCTTTGGCTTTTCCTTGTTTCCTATCTTAAATGTCTGATTGGAAGGAAGAGTGAGGTTGGGTAAGGGTCAAAACTTCATCAAATTTCGTAGCTTATTGTAAATGGGTCATAAAATGGGTCACCAAGGCCACTAGGGTGTTATGGATATGTTAAAAAAACTCCTAACCCATACCCCCGACACTTAGGTACTTAAATTATGCAAACTATGACCCGTAGGACCTCTTTTTGGCCTCTAAAAGTGGCTAGAGAAAAATTGGAATTTAAATAATTAAATTGGTGGGGTTTACAAGTATCTCCAACAAGGAAACTAATTAGGTTCCTAAAAGTCAGTTAGGTTTAGGTTTACATTGCCAACCTTAGTAAACATGTCGTTACATAAACACATAACAAGTGTCAAGTGACACTGTAAAATGACATAACACCACATCGACATGTCACTAATTACATAGAGAGACATCAATACATACATACAATTTTACGGTTACGAATTAAGTCACTTTACAACGAGGTTTGAACCTCTTCATTAGGTTCAACCTTGACTTTACAGTTTGCACAATGGTTGGTTATTGATTCTTTGACTAATTCCATAGTTCTCTTACCTACACACTAAACATCGAGCATCAGTAGTTCAAGGTGATAAAATTACATGAAATATACATATTCAATTCTTTATTTAACAACATAAATCAATATGCAGAATTCAATTCTCATTGCAATTTTTCATTCAATAATGTTTAAAAATAATAATTTCATAATCATCATTACATGTCATCTATGAGGTAATCAAATCTAAATATGCATAATCAAAATCACAACATATTCTAGGTTCTAATCCACACCACAATGTAATCCACATAATATAATAATCATCATCAAAACATAGTATCTTGAGTCTCTGTCAAGATAATAAAAAAAATGTATCAATGTATCAAAATGCGAATGAGCAAAGATGCTATGATGGGTCGGAGTGAGGCCTCACACATTTATTCCTAATTATATTATTTAATTTTGACAATAAATCAAATCTCCTACGAATAATTGATTAAATATTTATTTAATTGATTAAATCCAAGTTGTCAATATTTAATAATATAGTTTTGAATAAAAGTTTGATTAAAATGATTGATTAACCCATAAATTAGTTATTTTAAATTCAAAAATTAGTTAAGTTGAAGATAAATCACTTTATTTATTTAAATTAATTCATAATTATCTATGCACATTTTAAAGTAGTTAACATTTAAATCAGAAAATCAATTCAAGTTGTTATCTTTTTGAAACTCAACATCCATTTTGAGTTCAAAGATGATCTAAACTTCTGATTTAAGTCAAACAACTACTTTTGCATGATTTTATGAATTAATTAATCCTGATTTTTTGTTAACTCAAAAATCAACCTGAGTTTATCAAGAGTGATTTATGGCTTTTCTCAATGCATCCTCAAGCCCTGGATTTCTATAAAACAAGGCTCATCTCTTTACAAAAGACACCTCGAATTTGCATAATTACTCTAGCCAATTTGCATTTGAAGAATCAAGCACTTGCGATAGGCGATTTGTGAGATTTTTCATTGTTGGTCATAAGCATTCATAGTTTTTCATAGCATATCATTCTTAGGTTAAATTTGCATATCATTTCAATTCATTTTTAGATTAGTTTCATATCAATTTTCAATCCTGATTGCATACAAAAAAAAGAAGAAGATTAATTTGCATTCATTTCATATCCATCTTTTGCATTCAAATCCTTCGTTTAGGTGTTGCATTGTCACTGATCTCGGTCTAATATGAGAATATCATACTCGGACCTACTAGAAGGTAGTAAATCACCTAGTTAGCTTAGTTTCAATTACTTGCAAGATTTCAATTTTTTTTAACCTCTAATATTTTACTGAAGTGTTGTGTCCACAACTAGGTTCAATTTTCACACACAAAGAACCAAATGAATCTATGCTTTACTCAGAGACTTTTAACCTGATCCTAGATCAAGGCTGAGAAATAAAACATATACACAAGTAAACCCTGTGCAAGGAGTCAGAAAAACCAAGACTCAAGAAGCACAACAAAAGAAGAGATCTGAAAATTGAAAACTACATTAAGTATGACGACGCAGGTTCCTATATTATAAACTATTTCAGAATACAACACTTAGAGAATATGCAAAAGATTTTGAAAGGTTTTTCACTATATTGACATAACTAGCATAGAATACTTTACTCTGGACTGAGGATACACACTTTAGCTTTTCAACTTCCCGTGTCAATAATTTTCCAGCCAGCACCTTCTAAATGATCATAAAAATCCTTTTATAGAAACAAGGATGCAACAAGCAAAAAGATCATTTAGGTCAAAAACCCTAAACCTAACCAACAATCCCAAGGCTTGCAGGAGAAAGAAATTTGATCTGATTGTACCTTTGCAAGATATTCCCAGGAACAAGCCATTTCCATTTATGATAAAAATCAAATCAACAGTTAATGCACTTGGAAATAATCAACAAATCTGATTTCATCCATGAATCAAAGAAATTTTTTTCCAAGGCAACAAAGTTGCAAGAAATCAGATTCCTCCCCCCTTTGCTGGATCTACAAATTAGTTATGTCTAGATTGAAATATATTCACCAAATTCTAATCTCAGATTACAAGTCATTACTGCTCTTACCAAACTGGTCAAATCAAATTTTAATCACCGCCATTGTATTCCTTATCTTCTATCATTTTTAAAAACATATTATATGTCCATATTTGGACAAAAATGAAGCTTTTAGACATTATTTCATTTTCAAGCAGTTGCTACCTCTTTAATTTCAAAATTATCATATAGTTGAAACTTTACCATTTTTTTTAAATATTTGCATAGACCTATGAATTTAATGTGGGATCCATGTGCCATGTGGCACCATATAATTTGCTCATTGATCCACCTCATTGACCTGTCAAACTACCTATACATCATCTCAACCACTTGTCAATCTCTAATTCGCTCATCTCTTTGACTGGGAAAGTGTACAACCTCATCCACCAGCACACCACCATGACACATGGAAGCTTGTCACAGACCCACAACGATATCCATCATGCACCTTCATCTTTGAGGGATAGTGACGACCGTCAGATCCTTTGCATGTATCTCAAGGTACCCAGCTGCTTATCCATTTGATTGCTTCATCACTACTCTGTCACCATCTATCACCAAGTGTCAAGTTCTCATTTTCTATATTGTCCATTTGGGCATCTGATTGTACCTCCTTGGCCATGTCATCAAATGCCACATGTCACCATGTCGTTGTCCCACAACGGTTATCCTCCAAGCAACTTCCTCTTTGTAGGGAAACAACATCTGTTAGATCTCAGGCACACATCTCGATGCAACCAATGAGTACCTACACACTTTGTCAAACTTTACTTATCTTTAGTCTAGGGCCCACTGTCCTCATCACCATCCACGTCATTTCCTCAGTCGATGTACACGCACATAGATTGGCCTTCAACAAGTCATCCACTTTGGACACCGTTGACTTGTGTGTTTTGGTATTTAAACAACTTATTTTCTTCCTCATGGCGAATGTGGGACAAATCCATTTTCAATTTAATAACATTTTCTTTCAAAACTTTGTCCTTAGTGCATGCCTAGCTGGCATGCACTAGTTGGGCCCACCTACTGAATGCTCATCCACATAACCTCCTTCCTCCACTTTTCTTTACTAAGCTATTGAGTGTTGTGTCTTTTAAATACCCTTGGGAGTTTAAATCTAGTGCATGTGGGATAAAACACCATAGAGAATCCCAACTTCAAGTTGCTTCCTCAAGCTTGGCATGTGTGTGGCCTTTCTTTTATTTAATGCCTGCAAGCTTGGTGTGCATGGGAGAAAGATAGCAGCAAAATGCCATGTTCACAACACACCCAAGAGGAGTGTGAAGATCTTTATGGAGGCACGTAGCCCCTTCAGGAACTCACGCAACATCCCCCTTAATCAATATGCCCCCCCCCCCCAAATACCCTCACTTCCTTCTGCAAATTGCAAACAATATACAAAATGGAGGGCACATGTTGAATGAAGCCTCTCACAAGTTGCCTTACGCAAGCCTGCTTGCATTCCTTGGTTGGCATGCTCTAACTTCCTAGCCTCCACGTGTGCCATGCCATCACAAGTATGCATAAAAAAATAGAAAATATGTTGTGTATAAGGCATGGTGTTTGCTGCATCTTCAACCATGTGTGCGGCCTCCACTTAGTAATTTTTAGCCTTCATTATTTTGAGCCATGAAATGTTAGTATGCAGAACAAAATTTTGTTTGTAGCATTCATTTGGTATATTTGGATAAATGGAAGGCACACAAGTTCAAAAAGAGAATGAAAGCATTCATGGAAATAATGAAATCATGCACCTGCGAGGTAGAAAAGAACTCACCAATAGTGCTTAAATTGACAACATGTTTTAAATTACATCTATAAGAATACAAAGTAATTCTACTATGCATTAACTAGGAAGTTAGGGGCCATGAAGACTTTTAAAAGTTTAAGCTTATTCAAATAATCAACTGGGTCAACACCGAATTTTGAGTAATCCGCAAACCTTTATTACTTCCTTAGTAAAATGGCCTGTTTAGACTTGTTTAACAAACACAAAATAATCACTGGGAACCACCTCTTAAGAGGATGCAATAAAATATCAAATGAAATGCTGAGGTTGAACCACTATTAGTGAAAGAAGAATCATCTTCAAATATTTCAACAAAATGACCCTCAACTCAAAACAAACATCTGACATAAAGTTATGAATTTTAGAAAATGGTCACTTGTGAAGTTTATTCTATCCACACTTTTCATCAGCATAAAATATATTTTGTCTGACCTTGCAATCATATCAAATGAAAACCTCATAGCATGAAAGCTTGGATTAATGATCTCTCTCATGCATAGAAAAAAAGGTTGTAATCAGTTTCAACAAATGATCAACTGGCTATCCAGAAGTAATCCTCAAATTCAGCCCCTCAGAACATCCTGAACTGAAACATAGTGAAACTATAGAAATTGCATTTGGATTTCACTAAGCAAAGTGATCAAACGGATTGGTCATGATTTGAAACTCATTGAGGAGACTCATTTCCATGTCTATAGTATGAAGGAACCTTCAATTCCTCCCAATCACTATCGAGATGCAATTTGTACGATCTCAAAGTAGGCCACTTAAAAATTGTATTCCCACATTCAGTATAACTAAATAAAATGCAATCAGAAGTGCCATAGTAAACTGATCATACAAATCCTTAGGAATATGAAAATTGGCACAGAGACACACTCTCATGCCTAAAATACAACACAACATTCATTTCATCATGAATATTAACCTGGTGTCAAATACAAATCTCCGAAGTTGGTGATTCAATGAAAAATTGACATAATACAAGGTGCAGATTTGTGCAATGGCCTCCAAATGGGTACCCTCAAAACTTGTTAGAACTGAATCTTGGGAGTTGCAACTAACTGCATATGCTAAATGAAAGGTGAGGAACACATGGCCCAAGTGCCATCTTATGAAAATCATCAGGCCTATCTTTATATGCACTTGAATTCAGGTCCTTTTAAAATGGTCTTTTGAAATGCACAAACCTTGCCTTAGGAGAAATTTCTGATTATGGGCTCAAAACTATCTGAATTTTTAGAGTACCAATAGTGGGTCTAGTTGGGGACGTGTACCCCCTATGGGCATGAAAAGAATCTTGATTCTTTGGTATAGCAGATAACTGACCGGTCACAAAAAGGTAGGGAAACCTTCTCACAAAAACTTGCAAACAAACTGGGAAGAAGAAAGAAACACACAACTGAAAAGAAACAACTATATAATATATACATTATTTGCAAAGGCCCAAAGCCTCAAATCTGAAATCATTGTTTACCTCTATCAAACATATGATTTACATCTATATATGAGACCAATCATCTGAAAACATCATGACAATTTTTCAGCCTACATATGTGAACATTCCTGGGCTGAAAAATAATTTTGTATTTGCCACAACCCACATTCTTCCAGCCACAACCATCCTCATTCTCATATTCCAAAAAATATAGAATATCTGTTACCACTTCTTGAGGACTGGAAATATAAAAATTATCTAGTAATGCATCAAAAGATAAACTGTAATGATCCATATTCATTACTAGGAACTCACCTGGCTAAGAAAGAACTAGTCCTTCATATTTATTTGTATGGGATACTTTAGCCACTGAGTAACTTGGCTCCTCAATAATGTATTTACTATCTAAATCGTGAACCTAGTGCAAATTTTTTTCCAAACATTGTGACATAAGGATGGCTGACCCGTATCATCATTTTCATCAAGAAATTTATTGTCCCTATTATTGAAGACACTGTCCTCAATACCATCACAACCACTATCAAATTCATCAAAAGAAGAAAGAAAGAATGAACAAGAAATTTGTTCATTACCAAAATCTAAATGATAAGACAAAACATTGTTATGGTCTTCTTTATCTTCTTTTGAGTTACAACATGAGAGGATTTCATATAAACCTAAATCATTGTCTTCATTATTTTAAACACATGCCTCATTTCCAGTGTCAAAACATATATCAACTGGATAATGCAAAGTAGAATCCTCATTGGAGGCATACCTCTAAAAATCAACAGCCAAGAATGTTGAGATTTCTTCACTACTTAGTGGATTTTGGACTTCATGCTCATTCTCTTTAGCCTCTAGCTTGATGTTGCAAACTTCTTTCTTGTTTGGAATAGGGTTTTCAAACTCTTGGCTCACATTACCTTGTGCAAAGGCATCATTGCAGCAACTTTCATCTGCATCAGATTCATCTTTTTGCTGTTTGCAAAAATATCTCTTATACTGAGACAAGAATGTTGCTCTCTTACTTTGATGAAAGGAAAGATCTACAAACTTAATGAAAATACTATCAACTGTAGACTCTTTTTCAACATCTTGACATTCACTGACCTCACTGTTAGCATCATAATCATCATCAACAACACAAAAAGAAACAACATCATCATTTTTATTTGCATAGAGCTACTCATAAGAAAAATTTTCTGTCAGACCCCCGCAATCTGATTTTGTATCTGCAGTCAACTCATTATCACAACAAGAACCTATGCCCTGATTATTCTCACCAAAGGATTCATACTTATACAAATCCTCGACATCATTTTATTATCAAAACACAAATGAATAGGGTCTAACTTTTGCTGACTAGATAGATGTGTACACTTATTATATTTAGCTATCAACAAATCAGAGATCTCATTGCTACTAAGAGAAGGAGAACTTAACTCATCTGTATGCAACATCTCTTGATGATCAGAAGTACTTACACAATTTATATTAGAATCTTGATCATTTTCATTACCAGAAGAACACACCTCCTCACTTAGTACAAAATTATTACTGATGTAAAGTTTGGAGTTATGAGAAATATTGTCCTGAATCTTTTAATGAATTGGTTCACACAAATCTAAAAGAAACTCATCCTCAATATCTTCATCAAAATCTTCACTCAAATAATTCTGACTTTCAAATTTAGATATCTTTGAATTAGTAGAAGACCTTGTATACAATGATTCTGATTTTTTATCACTATTACAACCTGAATGTTCTTCTGACATGACTTCATAATTCTGAGAAATATTTTCAGCATTAAAAATGGATTGCTTTAGGATACTATTTGTATTTTTTTCTTATTGATGATCCTTTAGTAGCCTATTCCATTCATTATCATCAAAAAATTCTTTTAAGAACAACCATTTGAAATCAGTCAATGAGGAGATGCATTTTGGGGGTAAACTTAAATACCAATCAGTTGCAACCCCTTTGATGGATCTCCCAAAAAATATCATGCTGACATCTTCATCATAAATATGATATTTTACAACAAATATAAGAACACTAGGACATGCTCTAATGCTGAATCTGACTGGTCATCGAAGAATGGAATTAAATAAATGAGTTCGATAGGGAAAGAATTCAGGGATCCATGAACATGAGCATAACTTAAAACTATATCCAAATTGACAAAACAAAACCCTCTAGGCTAGCTATTTTCCTGGTTATCCATTTGATTTAAAACTAGATGAGAATTATTCATCTTGCTCTATTTTTACAAGAGGTATCTTCACAAGAGGTATACCAAAATAATTAAAACTCTATGATAGCATTCAAATTTTCATGACAAGACATTCAACATGGAAACATGAAACTGTTCTATGTCACTCTTCCCTTCTTACTAGTGCTAAAACACTTAATAGGGAACAAAATACTTCACAAGTGATCTTATGGAAAAATACATAAAGATGAAAAATACCTGGAAGTGTTGAAGTTGAAACTCACCTTGCTAATTGGAAAGCATTTGAATCTAAAGCTTGCCTTGCTGAAAACTTTGTAGAGTCACCACCTCCTTGAAGAGGACAAACACCTTGACCACTGAAAACTCTTTTTGTATCTCTTTCCATCAACACAAAAAAACTTGAACATGGTACATACACTATTTATCAAGACTAAAAATACATCATTTTATGCACTGATCAAACAAAGAACTCAAAGTCACCACTTACAATTGGGTGAGATGATTTGAAACTTTTAAAACCAACTCTTATAAATTAATTGAAATTACTGGATAATTAATAAACCAGCTATGAATCTAACTCTACTTGTACCCACGTTATTTATAACTAATTTATAAAACCAGAGATATCAAATAGATTTAATATGACTTTACATCTCTATTCCCCACCAGAGTCACCATTTTATTGGTGACTTAGATGGGCTGAATCAATTTGGGTAGTAAAATATTGGAAGTTTGTAATATAACCATAGATTCTCAACTAATTGAAATAAGTAGGCCAATAGTCCACCTTAACTTGGAACCTGCATTATTTACTCATGATTATAATTTATCCCTAGTAGAGTCACCATTTTGCTGGTTTTTCGAAAATAATTTTACACTTAAAGAGACACCAATATACCTAAGACTAATTTTGGGAATGGTCAATTCCAAATATGGGAAAATCTATAGGTAACTAGACCAACTATAGGGACAAGACTACCCTCTTCACTTCTAGCTCTATAGAACCAAGGCGAGTGCACCTAATCCAGTAAATGAAACACTCTTTACAATACGAAGACTGGATTGAACAAAGTAGATAATAGCAAGAAAGTACTAAATGATAACCAGTCATTCATTGACTCTCCATTGCTATGATGAAATTGATACCACACAAACATAAGATTTAAGGATAGAAAGGATTTTGATTTAAATTATAGAATGTAAACAACTATGCCAAACTTGCATCACTATAGGAGATACTAATTTCTTATCAGCGCCTTATCTATTGGACAATATATCTAAAGCAGATACAAAATACAAGAACAAAGATTCCAAGCCATAAACATAATAGACCAGATTCATACACTTATTACAAAACATCCTTCATGTTGAACCAAATGAATCTATGCTTTACTCAGACACTTTTAACCTGATCCTAGATCAAGGCTGAGAAATAAAACATATATAGAAGTAAACCCTGTGTAAGGAGTCAAAAACCCCAAGACTCAAGAAGCACAACAAAAGGAGAGATCTGGAAATTGAAAAATGCATTAAGTATGAGGACTCATGTTCTATTATTACAAACTATTTCAGAATACAACACTTACACAATATGCAAAATATTTTGAAAGGTTTTCCACTGTATTGACATAACTAGCATAGAATACTATGCTCTGGACTAAGGATACACACTTAGCTTTTTAGCTTCCTTTGTCAAGAATTTTCTAGCCAGCACCTTCTAAATGATCATAAAAATCCTTTTATAGAAATAAGGATGCAACAAGCTAAAAGATCATTTAGGTAAAAAACCCTAAACCTAACCAACAATCCCAAGGCCTGTAGGAGAAAGAAATCTGATCTGATTGTACCTCTACAAGACATTCCTGGGAACAAAGCCACTTCCATTTTTGAGAAAAATCAAATCAATAGTTAATGCACTTGGAAATAATCAACAAAGCTAATTTCATCTATGAATCAAAGAAAAAAAATCTGCAAGGCAACAAAGTTGCAAGAAATCAGATTCTTCCCCCCTTTGCTGGATCTGCAAATTAGTCATGTCTGGATTGAAATATCTTCACCAAATTTTGATCTTGGATTACAAGTCATTACTGCTCTTACCAAACTAATGAAATCATATTTTAATCACCACCATTGTATTTCTTATCTTCTTCCATTTCCGAAAATATATTATGTGTCCATATTTGGACAAAAATGAAGCCTTCAGACATTATTTCATTTTTGAGCAGCTGCTACCTCTTTAATTTTGAAATTATCATATAGTTGAAACTTTACCATTTGTTTTTAATATTTTCATAGACCTATGAATTTAATGTGGGACCCATGTGCCACGTGGCACCATATAATTCTCTCATTGATCCACCTCATCACCCCGTGAAACTACCTGTACATCATCTCAACCACTTGTCAATCTCTAATTTGCTCATCTCTTTGACTGGGAAAGTGTACAACCTCATCCACCAGTGCACCACCATGACACATGGTAGCTTGTCATAGCCCCACAATGATATCCATTAGGCATCTTCATCTTTGAGGGATAGTGATGACTGTCAGATCCTTTGGCACGTATCTTGAGGTACCCAATTGCCTATCCATTTGATTGCTTTGTCACTACTCTATCATCGTCTACTGCCAAGTTTCAAGTTCCTATTTTCTATACTTTCCATTTGGGCATCTGACTGTACCTCCTTGGCCATGTCACTGGGTGCCACATGTCACCATGTCATTGTCCTGCAATGGTTATCCTCCAAGCAACTTCCTCTTTGCAGGGCAATGACATCTGTTAGATCTCGGGCACACATCCTGATGCAACTAACGAGTACCTGCACACTTCATCAAAATTTACTTATCTTCCATGTGGGGCCCAATTTCCTCGTCGCAATCCACATCATTTCCTCAATCCACATGCATGTGCATAGATTGGCTTTCAACAAGTCATCCACTTTGGACACTATTGACTTGTGTGTTTTGGAATTTAAACAACTTATTTTCTTCCTCATGGTGAATGTGGGACAAATCCATTTTTAATTTAATAACATTTTCTTTCAAAACTTTGTCCTTAGTGCACGCCCAACTAGCATGCACTAACTAGGCCCACCTACTGAATGCTCAGCCACATAACCTCCTTCCTCCACTTTTCTTTACTAAGCTATTGGGTGTTATGGCTTTTAGATACTCCTGATAGTTTAAATCTAGTGCATGTGGGATAAAAAACCACAGAGAATCCCAACTTCAAGCTGCTCCCTCAAGCCTCGCATGTACGTGGCCTTTCTTTTCTTTAATGCCTACAAGCTTGGTGTGTGTGGGAGAAAGGTAGCAGCAAGCTGCCATGTTCACATCACACCGAAGAGGAGTGTGCAAATATTTTTGGAGGCATGTAGCCCCTTAAGGAAATCACGCAACATCCCCCTTAATCAATATGCCCCCCCCCCCAAAAAAAAAAAAAAAATCTCACTTCTGCAAACTGCAAACAACATACAAAATGGAGGGCACATGTTGAATGAAGCCTCTCATCATGACAAGCTACCTTACGCAAGCCTCCTTGCATTCCTTGGCTAGAATGCTCTAACTTTCTAGCCTCCATGTGTGCCATGCCATCACAAGTATGCACAACATAATGGAAAATGTGTTGTGTATAAGGCATGGTGTGTGCTGCATCTTCAACCATGTGTGCAACCTCCACTTAGTAATTTTCACCCTTCATTATTTTGAGCCATGAAATGTTAGTATGCAGCCCAAAAATTTGTTTGCAACCTTCATTTGGTAGATTTGTATAAATGGAAGGCACACATGTATACAAAGAGAATGAAAGAATTCATGGAAATAATGAAATAATGCACTCACTAGGTATAAAAGAATTCAACAATAGTGCATAAATTGACACCATGTTTTAAATTACATTCGGAAGAAAACATAGAAATTCTACCGTGCATTAACCCGGAAGCCCAGGGCCATAAAAACTTCCAAAAGTTTAAGATAATTTGAATAATCAAATTGGTCAACGCCAGATTTTGAGTAACCCGCAAACCTTTAGTACTTCATTTGTAAAATGGCCTATTCTGACTTGTTCACCAAACACAAAATAATCACTGGGAACCACCTCTTAAGAGGATGCAATAAAATATCAAATGAAATGTCGAGGTCGAACCATTGATGGTGAAAGAAGATTCATCTTCAAAAATTTCAACAAAATAACCCTCAACTCAAAAGAAGCATCTGACATAAAGTTATGAATTTTGGAAAATGGTCACTTGTGAAGTTTATTCTATCTGCACTTTTCATTAGCATAAAACACATTTTGTTTGACTTTGCAATCATATCAAACAGAAACCTCATAGCATGAAACTTTGGATGAATGATCTCTCTCATGCATAGAAAAAAAGGTTGTAATCAGTTTCAACAAATGATCAACTGGCTATCCAGAAGTAATTCTCAAAGTCAGCCCCTCGGAACATCTTGAACTGAAACATAGTGAAACTATAGAAATTGCATTTGGATTTGACTGAGCAAAGTGATCAAACGGATTGGTCATGATTTGAAACTCATCAAGGAGACTCATTTCCATGTCTATAGTATGAAATAACCTTCAATTCCTCCTGATCACTGACTGGGTGTAATTGGCACGATCTCAAGGTAGGCCACTTAAAAATTGCATTCCCACATTCAGTATAACTAAATAAAATGCAATCAGAAGTGCCCTAGTAAACTGATCATACAAATCCTTAGGAATATGAAAATTGGCATAGAGACACACTCTCATGCCTAGAATATAGTACAACATTCCTTTCATCATGACTATCATCCTGGTGTCAGATACAAACCTCTGAAGTTGGTGATTCAGTGAAAACCAGACAAAATACAAGGAGCAGATTTGTGCAATGGCCTCCAAATGGGTACCTTCAAAACTTGTCAGAACTAAATTCTGGGAGTGGAAACTAACTGCATATGCTAAATGCAAGGTGAGGGACACATGTCCTGAGTACCATCTTATGAAAATCATCAGGCCTATCTTTATATGCACTTGAATTCGGGTCCTTTTAAAATGGTCTTTTGAAAGGCACAAACCTTGCCTTAGGAGAACTTTCTGATTATGGGCTCAAAACTATCTAGATTTTTAGAGTACCTACACTCACATGGATCAAGGACAAATCAATTCTACGCCACACATATTGGAGACACATCTTGACTGTTCATTTTGTCTCTTTGCTCTAACCTTTGAGAATAAAATATTTACTTTGTCCCAACATTTAGAATAATTAACTTAAATCATACTTTAAATCATGATTAATATTAATCTACCCCTAAGCCTTCGAAGAGTCCATAAATAAAGGGAAAAATAAAGAGAAAAGGATCCACTCTCATAGTTAAAAATTGCATCCTTATTATAGGCATTTAGATTTGAATTCTTAAACATATTTCAACACAATTTGAGTTCTTATGACATAATTCATCTAGCATAGATCATTAATTCTCATTCCAGATATATCTGTAATGAATGCCAAGCTAGGAGCATTTCTTTAACTTCTTTAGATAGGGAGAGATGAGACGCTGTTGAGAATCTTTTCTTGAATTGATTGATCATTTAGCTTTATTTTGAATAATTCAAGTATATTTCTCATTGTAATGTTTCATGAATGTATCTTTCATGCACATAACCTATTCTACATTTTGCATTCTTCATTTTGATCAAGATGAAGGGGTCAATTTAGATAAGCTATGGATATGATAACATTATTATAATAAAGGTTAATGGACGCTATGCATGAACAATTTTGGGATTATGGAAAGGATGATTAGGAGTAGAAAGGATTGTCTTGAGATAGGCAAGATCAGGATAGGGTAGCATGGATGAGAGAACATGAATAAGTTGATGGAAAGGATGGTGGATATTGGTATACATGATGCTCATGGATCTTCTCAACCTTGTCAAGATTAAAGTGAAAGAGGGAATTTTGATGGGACTTTACTCCAAGTGTAGAGTGCAAGAGGAAGAATTATGCATGATTCCTATTTACCAGGTTTTCATCATGGTACTTGTGCCACAATAAGTGGTTCTCACCATATGATAAATTTATTTCTCTTTACTTTTGTTATTAAGGCACCTATTTCTAGATTTTCACTAAGGCATCCCTCCACTCTCTCTCTCTCTCTCTCTCTCTCTCTCTCTCTCTCTCTCTCTCTCGTATTTTCTAATTTTTTGAGGAACTCAATCCTAATACTCTTTGGATAAAGCTCCTTTGGAAATATATGTTTTGATGGGCCAAGGATACTGAAAGGTATACTCAAGGACGTTGATAGGGTGATGGAAGGGAAATGATATGGAGGGTAATTTTAGTTAATGAATAAGGATTTATGTGATGGATTGGATGAAGCGGATGCATAGATAGTGAAAGGGAGGATAGGAAGCATACATAGGTGTTGGATAAGGGATAGGGTATTGAAGGATTGGTGGAGTATGTGGAAAGAGTGACAAGATCAACATCGTCACATACCTTGAAGGGTAGTAGGATGATATAGGAAAATCAGAGGGAACAACTTGAGGCTTTGATGTAGGCGGTGATGAAAAATGTTCAGAAGAAGATGTAGTGGAATAATTTGGAAGCTTAGATGCCAACTTGACTTTTATTTTGTCTCCATGTCATTTAAGAGAGACTTGGGAATCCACATAGCTTTTGATTTGTATTTTCTTTTGAGTTCTTTAGGATGCACTTCTTTGATGAGGGATTTAGGAACCCACATTTTCTTAGATTTCTTTCTTCTTTGCTTGATGGACTTTTGTGGTCTTTTGAATAGCTATTTTTTTCTTTATAGTCACATTTCAATTAGATAAGACATAGTGATCTTCATATATAAGAAGATTCTTATATTTCTAATTTTTTTATTTGACATCCAAATTGCTTCCAAAAGACTTAGGAATTATGGATGAATAAGGTTGATATGGCTAATTCATATGGATAGGTTGATATGACGGGTTCAATAACCCATGTCTTTGTTGATCCAAAAAAATGTCTTTGTTGAATTTGTGTTTTTTAAGAATATTGATTGTGAATGCTACATGAAACCAAAGAATGCAACTACAGGAAATGGTAAAATAATGTTCATTCTTCAATTCATTAAACATCAAAGTGCATGTGACTCAAGTACATAGAAAAATTGAAAAAAGGAGATTATGTTTTACATACATGGTAAAAGAACATTCATGACTCAAGTCATGTGGAGGAGGCATGGACATAATCATGAATATCAAACAACAATTTCCATTTCTAAGAGAACTTTGTACAAGATAGTGTTGATAACATGACAACATGCTATTTGAAATGATATATTCATATACAAAATAGAATAGCATTTTTACAAATAGAGATCATCAAATACAAGACATATTGAAACCATGATTCAATAAAAAATGATAGCATATTTTTTGATTGAATACTAGTAAAAATAGATCACACAAATGCTTTGCATGACCTAGTTTGTATATCACAAAGAGAAGCATTTAATAGCATAACTATTGAGCGTCATTTTAAAATGAGACAATGGATATGAGTTTGGAGTGTAAATTCCCCTCTTGAAAGAATGATTAAAATCACTCCCAAGGATCCTTTAGGCTAGGTCTCAACCGTATGGATAGATCAAATGAAGATAAATGTGAAACTATTCACGAGGAGGCCTTTGTTGGTTTGATTCCTGAAGAGGATACACATTTTTTTAAAAATAATAATTATTTTTTATATTTTCTGGATTAAGATAAGTATGCAATTCCTATTGTAAAAACTTAACATGAATATATGATTAATCATATTTCTAAATAAATAATAAAAGGTTAGGGTAACGATAAATTTAAATTAAATAACTTGTAACAAAATTCCTAAATGACATAAACCACTAATATATCAGACTCACAAATTAAACCACCAAGGAATTTTAAAGAAAACTCACACAATATGAATCACAATTTCTCACAAATCATAAGATGCAGATGTGATTGTCAATGGAATACAAATAATGTAGATGCAATGTTTCTCAAAATTCATCAATCATGAAGCCTCCACAAATGCACACACATGAGACAAATTTATCCTTACACATGAAAGAAAAAATTCCCCAATAGTTCGTCACAACAAGATGATACAATAGTAATGAACTCCAAAATTAAATGATCGTAGATATAATTCACAACCAACACAATTGGCTCTCTAAAATTCACATATTAGTAGCACCAATCCATAAATTTTGCATAGATAGAAGAATAATCACACCATGAAATGAAGCACCAATCTCATATAGCTTTATTGCATAAAAATATGAACTCCTAATCACATTTTTTGATGCATTTATAAAGTTCTTCACCCTTTGAAAATAAGAAATTCATATCTAGGGATTTTACTATACATTAAATGAAAATAATATCTAAACTATAGCTAACTAAAACAAAACTACTCTCAAAATATCTCTAAATAGGCTTGCATGGATTTAATCCATCTGCATTACATTTACAAGAGGAAATAAAACTAAATCTATTGAGCAAACAAGAAATCAAAGCTGAAGTTTCATCATTCACTGAATTGGATTCTTCTTCAAAACTTAGAGTTCTTCCTTGGAATGTTTGTCATGGCTCCCCTTTCATGAGCTCAATTGATTGATATCCCTAAGGTTATAAAAAATGACTCCAAACATGCAGAAAATCTAACCCATAAGAAGCTCTTTATGCAAAAAAACTCTCTATCGAAATGATCCAAAAATTTCATACCCTAACCCTAACTCTAAAAATAACTAAGTGTACCCCTTATGACTCCCAAAAGTTTTTGACTTTCAAAGTTCGAAAGGATGAAAAAATGAACTGGAAAAATGACTAAGTGTTAAAATTTTCTTACTACAAAATTTGACTAGGTTAAAACTGAACACTTGATCTTTCAGAATGATTTATGGATGCACCTTATAGAGTCTCTCTACTATCTTGTGTACTTCCTCAAAGTCCGCCACTTGAATATCATCAAGGCATTCATGTTCCTTCTCCCTAAAGTTGCCCAATTCTATAGAAAAATATTTAATCTCCTCCTCACATCCCAACATGTTAGAGTAATAAAGTATTTTCTTATTAATTAAATCATGTTTAATTTAATTACTAAGTCACTTATTATCTCTTTCTGCTTAAGCTAAACTTTATGCATATAATAATTAATTACTTTATTTATTATTATTATCATGCAACCTAGGTTTGTTCACCCTTTTAGGGTTTTGATCTCCTTTTATAAGGATTGATCTCTGTTGTAGTCTTATTGAGAAACATTCATCTTATTGAATTATAATTTTGTTTTTGCACATAAGGAATGTCTCCTCTTTTATGGATCCATTCGTTCAGGCCTCTCTAGCTTTTTTCTTCTCTCTCTTTCTATGATAGGGGTTTGCGTACAGGTGTTCTTGGGAACTGTGGGTTATTTTCTCATCAACTCTAATATAGTATCAGAGCTTTAGATCTATTTTCCTGTGTCCTCTTTTAGAGAGATTTAGCCATGTTCATCAAATCTGCGTTTCATATCTTTTTTTTTGGAGGGGTGGTGACGGCCATTTGGCCATCAAATTTAACCCCTTGGAAGATGTAGCTTTAGCCCCTAGTCATATGGCGACCAGGGGTCCATTTTTTTTAGCCCCAAGTGCCTTTTTGCAGTGAAGGCCATATGACCATCAATTTTAATGTTGTGAAGTGTTGACATCAGCACATGTTAGCATCCTAGACACCATTTTTGGGCCCTTCAATATATTTGTGGTTATTTCCTCCTAACTTGAGCATACGGTTTCAAAATTAGGAAAATAAGATATTGTCAGAAAGTTGGTTCCAAGATCTATCCAGATCTGGAGGTTTGAATTTCTGATATTTCCTTTTTGATGGTGTTTTTATTGTCAAATCTAGATATTGTGTTTTGCACTTTGTGAGCTCTATCTTGTGCATCCAGACTCCATTTTGGGCAAACAATATATTGTTGGAAATATTGTTCTGAGACCTTTCTAGTGCTATGAGTCATTTTTCTAGATTATGGTCCTATATCATTAGAAAATGGAAACACTTCCATTTAGGATTGGTTTAGCCCTTCGAGTAAGAGGTTTGGGGTTATGTCAAATGCTTTGAATGGGTCTTTGGCTTGGATCTAGCTTTTACCCTTGTTTTTCCCCATTTACCACTTATTTCTAGCCTATTTATGGCACCTGGTTCATGAATTTGAGGTTCTTGACCTTAGGGTCAAGGTCAACCTCAACCTTGATGACCTTGATCATGACCTAGGGTCCAGATTTTAAATTTTGTAGGTTTCTAGATGTCAGGTTTTGGAAAGTTTTATTTCCCGCTTTTGGGTCAGCTGATTCGGGCTTCAAAATGGTAAAATCTTAAATTATATTTAATTTTGGTCCACTTCTAAGGGTAAAGACTTAAATTGGAATTTAATTCTCCTATGTAGTCCTCTCTAGAAGTTTGTGCCCTAAACTTGTATAAAAGGAAGCCTTCTCCTTTCATTTTCAACCAAGCATTATCAATCAAATCCATTATCCATCAAATACAAGAATAAGGTGAAATAAAGTGATCAAGAAATTATCATCAAGCATTTAACCATTCAATATCCAATTCATCAAGGAGATCCATTGGTAGCCATTGAAGGATTCAATCTCTATGGAGCCCTCTTGTTGAAGATTTCTCCCTCCATATCCATTAAAGCTTCTTCCTATTTGAAGATCCATTCAATATTGGTGTTGAATATATAATTCAATTGATTTGAGACATCCTACATCCAATTCTACATTCATTTGAAGCATCCATACTTGTGGATTCAAGGATTTGAATCCTCCACAAGGGTTTCAACATAAGCAAAGTGAATAATTCTATTTACTTTGTTTATTACTACAATTTAAATTAAATTTCAAGGTTAATTCCAAAACCATGGTTTGACCAAGGCAAACCCCTCATCCAAACAACAAAACCCTTTTTCTTGCAGGTGCAGGTGTAGGACAATGAATTACAAATCAGATCTGAGTACCCTTTTTGACAAACTTTTAGGATTCGCGAATAGAATTTCTATCAGAGATGTGCAGGTCAAGGTTGACATAAAGGGGTCAAGGTTGACCTTTATTTGGGTCAAGGTCAACCTTTCTCAGAAAAGAAAAAGTTTTCTAGGTTTTCTCTATCTCTGTCCTTTTATTCTAGATTCATTTGTAGATTTTCCCAAAACTTAGTACAGACATCAAAAAATAGTGATTTCCAGATCTGCTATACTTTTGAGGTTAGTACTTGTCTTCAATTCATTTCAATTAATATTTCAATACCCTTTTCTAAAAGGGAATATAAGTTTTTCCTCTTTCTTCCTATTGCTAATCAATTGATTCATTTAGGCATTAACCCTTTCTTTGTGGTTAATCAATTTGGATCTCTTCTTTGGGAATTTGGGATTAGGAAGATAATCTTACGTTCCCCAACTCCTACATACACAAACCTATCAAACCAAATCATATCAATCTCCATCTATCTTTTCATACCTTACATTTTGGTGAACCCATGATAGACAACTCTTTCTTTTATGGTGTTAGATCTTATAAAAGTATATTTCTTTTATGCTCTTACATTTAAATTTTAAAAATAAAACAAAAAAAATCATATAAAGAAAAAATACAAAAACATTTATTTGTTTATGCCTTGTGTTTTCTTAATTTAGTTCATTTGCATTAAATTGGTATATGAGCTTTACTACTACTAGTCCTACTTATAATATCCCAATTAGAAGAAGTCATAGACTTATGGGTGCCTTTGATCCTAAATCCTCCTCTCCTTTCCTTATGATCCCAGATGACAATTTGATTACTCATGATTATAATCCTACTATGGAGCATAACTCTTCTCACTCATCTCATGATGAGGAGGATGCTTTAAGAGTTCCTCCTGAAGAAGTCGAAAAACTTTTGACTGAACTTGATAAAATGAGAAACTGGCTTATTCAAGAAAACCATAATCAAGATTCTATTCAAACTATAGAATCTCTTAAGAAAGTCCTTCATGATAGTGATCAAGGTGTTAATATCTTGTGTGGTATCACTCATCTTGTGCATTTAAATTTTAAACATTTAGCTCAAGAAGCATAAGAAATAGGATTCACTCCTCCTGTCACTATTGTGGAACCTTCTTCCATTCCTTTATCTAGCATTCCTACTTATAATCCTCCTTTAGTAACTACATCTATTCCTATGAGTATTCCACTAGTGTCTCTACCTACTTCACAACCTTCTTACCATAGTGTTTCTTTCACTTATTCAAAGCATCTTCCAACTTTGGTTCCAAGTTTTCCACCAGTTGTGTCTTTTATTCCTGCTACTTCCTACACTTTCCCTAGTGTTTCTAATGTTTCTATGCCTTCTATTTCTTCTAATGATTCCACAATCATTAGTTTGGCTTAAATTGTGTCCTATTTACAAAAACAACTTTCATCCTTAACTCAATCCAAATTTAGTATTCCTACATGTGACATGGGAATTTCTTTATCCATAGACTTTATTCAAGCTCCTGTTCTTCAACAAGTTGATATGCCTCAACTTGAGAATTACAATGGTAAGGGAGACCATGTCACTCATGTTAAAAAATTTCAAATCCTTTGTAGTGACTATGCTCATGACCATAGGATTTTAGCCAAGTTGTTTGCTAGAACTTTTCGTGATAAGGCCTTACAATGGTATTGTTCTTTGCCTCCTTATTCTATTGATTCTTTTCCAAAACATGCCAATGCCTTTATCCAATAGTTCCAGAATACAATTGGCCCACAAGTGTCCTTAACTAATTTGATGCATTGTAAACAAAATAATAAATAAAAAATGACTCAATTTATTACCAATAAATTGTTGACTACTAATATGATTACTTTACCTCCTATTCGACCTCTTTAACCTACTATGATGGGATCCAAATCCTTTGATTCCAAAGCCTTTTGTAAATACCATTGTAAAAATGGCCATGATACTGAGAAGTGTTATTCTTTAAAACATAAGGTTCAAGACTTAATTAATTCTAATACTTTATATATTGATAATTTTGATGGTAGTGGGAACAAATCTATCTCTCCTCCTAATCAAAACCTCCAAATCTATACAAATCCTTTACCTACACATGATACTAATACCATTTCTCAACTGTCTTATGTGGATATTATTTATGATTCAAAGATGGATGATCTCAATCATATTGTTAACCATGTGGAGCATGTTGTTTTATCTCAACTTCTATCTCCACCCTTGCCTCAATCTCAATCTCAACTTCAAGTTCCACCTCAACCTAAGCCTAAACTAAAACCTCAACCTAAACCTCGAAAACAACCTAAGAATAAAAAACCTAGGGAACTTTTGATCACCTTTGGAAATTCTAAGACTATTAAAGCTCCTGATGGTCCCCTCTACATTTATGCTAGGATTTCTAAGATACCTACATGTGGTTGTCTTGTTGATCCTACATCCCTAGTTAATGTTATTACTAAAGAAAATCTTCTTATGAAGAACTTACAATGTGATTGTTTGATACATTTGATGTGTGGATCCAAACTTGTAATGGTTTTCTCTATCCATCATTTGGTTCTATTAACTTTCCTGTTGACCTTTGTGGTAAAGTTGTGGATACTACCTTTTTTGTTGTTCCTACTTCCAATCAATTTCAAGTTAATCTTGGTTTTCCTTGGTTGAATGCCATGCATGGTGTTGCTTCTCCTATCCATAAGTGTCTTAAATTAATTCATGTTGAAGAAGTGAAGATGATTAATCATAGTTTGTATCAACCTTCTAGGCCTAGGGATTGTGCTACCCTTGACTTCTTTTGGCCTTCATTACCTAATTCATGTCCTTCTCGATCTGATAATATATTTTGATCATATCAAGCCTACAAACATCGCAAGATTCTTGAGTTAAGCATGCCTCAAATAGATCTTAACCATGGTCTTTTGCCTATGCCTTCCATACCTCCTTTATCTATGGATTCTAATTCTGTTAATCAAACTCCTAGTGTTTCTTTTCAGTCTAGTGAGAATCATCCTATAGAACCTGTGAAGGAACCGGTGGTTGTTCCTCCTAGTTCTCAACATATGTCAAACAAGATAAAATGTAACTGATCTGCCAATGAACATTGTAAGAAGCATTAGGCTCAAGCTAAGGCTCATGCCTCTATTATTCAAAGTTCTTTACCTTCTTTTGACCAGCTTATGACTAATGTGTTAGAAGAAGTTAATGTTAATCATGATATTAAGATGAATGATTATGATGATTCTATTCATATCTTAGATTCTATTTCAATTAATCTTGATGAAGAAGATACTCCTGATGATACTAATGATGTTAATGATGAATATGAGACTATTGACATTGATATTCATTTGCCTAATATGCTTTCAACACAATTGATAATTACACCTAGTATCGAATATAATACCCCAAAAATGGGCTATAGGTTCGTTAACCTCTTACATCCTCAAATCGAATGAAATCGACATCGAAGTCTTAACCTAAGGCACATCTGCACATCAGTTCATCAGAACCCTAATTGATTATCTTAATTCTGCATCGGGGAATGTTCCTTGAAATATTCTTAATATTCCTAATTATCTTTAATTAAATATTATTTGGAGATAAATCTTATTTGTCCTAAAATTTGATTAATTGAATATTCTGAATATTTAATTAATTAAGTTTAATACTGCCACTTAATCATTTAATCCTAAATTTTATTATTGAATTTTTACAATAAATCAAAATCTTATGACTAATTGATTAAATTATTATTTAATTAATTAATGTCAATTGTCAATATTTAATAATATAGTTTTTGAATAAAGTTTGATTTAATAATTGATTAACCCATAAATCAGTTATTTTTCAAAAATTAGTTAAGTTTAAGATAAATCACTTTATTTATTTAATTAATTCATAATTCTCTATGCACATTTGAAAGATAAGTTAAACTCTAAATCAGAAAATCAATTCAAGTTGTTATCTTTTGAAACTTGACATCCATTTTGAGTTGAAAGTTGATCTACACTTCTGATTTGAGTTAAAAAGATGTTCTTGCATGATTTTACATGATTTTATGAGTTGATCTATTCTTAATTTCTTGTTAACTCAAAAATCAACCTAAGTTTATCAAGAGTGATTTATGGTTTTTCTTATGCATCCTCAAGTCCTGGATTTCTATAAAATTAAGGCTCAGCTCTTCACAATTCATCTCTCAATCTCTCAAATTCACAAATTACTCTGGCGAATTTGCATCTGAAGAATCAAGCTTTTGCGAATAGGTGACTTTGTGAGATCATTTCATTATTTTCATAGCTTTTGCATAGTTTTAATATCATTGTTAGATTAATTTCATATCAATTTTGATCCATTCTAGATTAGATTCATACAGTTTTTCATCTTATTGCATCTAAAAATCCAAAAAAATAGATTAATCTGCATTCATTCTACATTCATATCTTTTGCATTCAAATCCTTCATTTAGGTGTTGCATTGTCACTAATCTCGGTCTAATATGAGAATATCATTCTCACACCTACTAGAAGATAGTAAATTGCCTAGTTAGCTTAGTTCCAATTATTTGTAGATTTTGATTTTGCTAACCTCTAATATTCTACTGAAGTGTTGTGTCCATAGCTAGGTACAATTTTCACACACACATTTCTGGCACCCACTGTGGGGCCCTAAAATTGGGTTCCATTTCTATTCTAACATTTTTTTATCAATTTTCTATCATTTTCTAGCCAATTCTATGATTTTATTCTCTATCTGTACATTTTTCATATGAGTTTTGTTAGAAAGTCATGCCAGGACCCTCTTGGTGTTGTACGACATTTGGCATTTTTGAGGCTTGTACCCATTCTTACACATTGTTGTTTTGAGATTCATTTGTCATGTGGGAGATGACCCACTGTCGTACGAGTTTCCAAATTGTCATGCCAGAGGTCACCCACTATCATATGAGGTTTGGAGTCTTATGAGAGGTAACCCATTGTCATATGAGTTTTGATACTAGAATTCAATTGTCATTTTAGATTTTTAGGCAGTATTCTAGATTTGGGTTTTGGATTTGGACTAATAGCTAACCCTAACAATTGAAATCTTCTATTTTTGATTGTTATTTGCTGATTCTAGTTGGAAAAGTACAACAAAAATTGCTAAAATAGGTAAAATCTACTAAGCTTGTTGCGAGAAATTCAGGTATTCTTTTACATTTGATAACACTTCATTTTGGGATATAAAATGAACTCTCTTATGTCAAGCTTGAGTGCATGTTACAAATTTCCTACATTAGACTTCTGTTTTGGGTTATAAAATGAACATAGATTTTCTTTTTTCATCTCTATTACACATAGTAGATAGGCCCTATGAACATTATTTGTGGATGATCTTGAGAGATTGGGTTTCATTCACTTGTTTACACATGAAAAGCTCTTCTTGATGAAGGAACCCCTTGTAGGTAGGGAAGGTTACTATGATTATCTCGCATTCCACTTGGTTTGGTCCTTAGCTTTTGATTAATCCGTTCTCTCTTCGGGGAGATTGATAGACATAGTTGTTGACATCACAAATCTTGGTGAGATAATTTCAATCTTAGCATGTCAGATTTATTTGTCTACTGTGTTCATGGTAAAAGTGAAAAGGCTAGAGGATTATGCTCTACTCCCTTTTTAGGTAGTATCAGAAACTCAGATCCTTAGATCTGGACCAAGTCCCCATGTGGTATCTTTTGTGAGTCACCTTTAGAGAGGGTTAACCATAGTGGACATTCCCCTTATTGGGTCAACCACATGGATGGAACTTCAAGTAGTAATAGCCATTTTCATCGTGGTAGCAACAACAGCTATATAAATGTCTTTGTGGAAGAAATCTCCATAAGTGTGGTCTCTTGTTGGGCTGTCAGATCTCTTTAGTAGCTCCTAATTGATTAAATTCTTGGATTGTATCAAAACCATGGTGCACCTAGATTGGAGTTTTCCCTCTTGAGATCACAAAAGTTGCAGAGTCAGAGCATTACTACAAACCTTATTGAGGCCAATTTTTTATTTTCTAGGACTATGTGCGTTATTGCAAATTTTTTTGAGAACATACACAAGTAGCATTCCCAGGGATTAGCACAATAAGTCACTATTGCTTGTTCATGTGCAAGGTTTCTTTTTCCCTTGTTCATTGTTTTTAGATGATTGATTGCTTCCCTTTGCTTATTATTCTACGTGCTTGTTATCTACTTGGTCCTTTGGAAGTAAACAATCTTGAACTATTGCACAGATCTTCAAACTTGAATTGAGAAATTTGCAAATAATCTGAAACTGAAAAACCTAAAAAATTGCAAATCTAATGCAAAAATCCTTTATAGAGTCCAAAGTCATCCCAGAGTCTCAGAAAATTGTATGATTTTCTAGCAATTATCATATCAGAACCCCCAGAGTGTCATATAGAAGCCTGTATATTATCGTATGAGTGTTGTCAAGAAAATTCAAAGAAAATGAAAAACTGGTGTCAATTGTCATATGAGCCTTATCAATTGTCATGCCAGGGCCTACCTAGACTTGTACAAGCCTGGAGAAACTCATTTCAAAAATTTCAATAAGTTGCCAGAAACTTGCCAAAATTGCCAAAAACCTAGTTTTTGCAGCCTACTTCCAGATTCTGTCAAAAAAATTATTGTGTCAGGAACAGAGCAGAAACTAGAAAGAATCTAATTATTTTCCTAAAGTGGTCTCTTGAGTCTAATCCAACCTTCTAATCTATCGATTTGACTCTTTTTCATCTTGTGTCAAAACCTTGTTAAAATCATCTTTGATTCAATCTATCCTAAAAAATGGATAAGTGTTGTAAGATCATGTCTACCATCTTTTGGGTGTCTACCCATACTACTAGGGCATAATATCCTTCATTTACATCCAATCTATCTTCAATAAATCCAATCTTGACAAGGTTGCATCATTCGATCTTCTTAAATCAAGTCATTCTTCAGTTGTCTTCATCTTGCTCTTGGGCTTCACATAAGGTTAATGGTAGAAACTAGAGCTTCATCACAATGAAAACAAGGAGAAAAACCCAAATTCTCTTCAGTCACATCTTATGTGATAGTTGAGACATTTCATCAACCTTTTGACATAACTAAATTTGTAGAAGACACTCTTGGAAATCTTTATTTGATAGGTGGTTATGTTACCCCTCCTGCATCAAATCATGTAGGTAATCATCAAACAACCCCACATCAATCAATCCCCAGAACTCCTCGCAGCAACACTATGTCTCAAGGAGGAGGAATGAACCAAAGGTCCCAATGACATCACTCTCAACATGGTGTAGATCAAGAACCCACACCTTCTAAAATTAGTTGATATCAAAATGATGATGACTTCAAAAGAATGATGAAGCATTTCTTGAAGGAAGATAGAGAGGCATACTTCCTAGAATTGTCTCACCAAGGGGCTAAAATTCCTCCAAACTTCAATGTTGAAGATATCATCACACATGAGGAAGAAACTCCTATCATAGCCATGATGAAATAGATGCATGCCATGTAAGTCAAGCTCAAAAAACTTGAAAAAGAAAAGGAACCTAAGGAGTTCTCCATGGAAGCTCTATGCCCTTTTCCATTTGATAAAGACTTGTACATGCCACCATTCCCAAAAAGAGTGGAAATGCCTAAATATGACAAGTATGATGGGAACTCTGATCCTCAAGATCATGTCAAGGAATTCTATACTCAATCTATGGAGTTCATGCATGAACCAACCTACCTAATGCATCTTTTCCCTCGATCTCTAGGAGGAGCAGCCATTCATCGGTTCTCTAGAATGCCTCCAATAATCAAAACCTTTGAGGAGTTAATCAAACTATTTTATCAACAATACTCCTACAATATCCAACATCTAGTCACCATGATTGACATTTGCAATCTCAAACAATACCCAAGAGAACCATTTCTGAATTTTCTCAAATGATGGAGGAAGAAATTTTCTCTATATGCTAGACCCATTCCCGAAACTAAGAAGTTGGAAATCTTCATCAACAATCTTATTCTAGAACTCAGCTACCCTTTGCAAATGAAAAATCATACATCCTTTGATAAGATGGTAGATAATGCAATCAAAATTAAGAAGGTACTTGTGCGAAAAGGAGACATATCACTTCAAAAGGACAAGTATGAATCTAGATCTAGTTCTAAGGATAAGAAAAAAAATTAGAATAAGAATAAAGGCTTCATCATAGATGGAATTATTGATACTATTTGTGCCCCATCTAAGGCACCTGCTTTCAATCTCACTATTGGTACCCAAGCCATCAAAGCCTCTGAATAAAAAACAACAGAGTTAAACAAGAAGTCATCTTACTATAAACCTTGGGCTATTGATCCTAAGCACAAGTTTACTCCTCTTGGAGAATCTTTATAATTTTCCATGAAAACTCAATTGGCTAACAATATCATCACTCTACCTAAGATTTGACAATTTGATCATGAACCTAAACCAAAATGGTGGAGAGAGAATGATTTCTATGACTTCCATCATAGTAAAGGTCATAAAACTAATAAATGCATACACTTGAAACACATCATACAAGACAAAATTGATAATGGAGAAATTGTAATTGACAATCATAAAATCAATAATGATCATACAACATTCATGAAACCATTTTTGAAACATGGTCAAGAAGATTCATCTTCTCAGCCTAACATGGGTGCTAATGTCAATTATGCCTACTCTGGAAACAATGTTGTCATAAACATGGTTAAACCTTGCTTATCTAAACATTGCAATATCATCACAATTGTAAGAAGGGATAATCAATCAGCAAATGCAGTTACTCGATCACAAGCTCAGGTGCATCTACAAGGACAAATCTCAAATTCATCAAATGTCCCTAAGATGCCCTTCAATATTTCATCTACTTCCAAACAAAAGGCTGCCTCTAAATCATCAGATCCTAAAGACAAGAGACCCACATCATACAGTATTATCCAAAAACTCCAATATACCAATGCAAAAATATCAATGTTTGAGTTGCTTCAGATATCTCCTGCTCATAGAGCCATTCTGGATAAAGCCCTGCTTGGTTCCAATGTTCTTGATAATCTTGATCTAGATAGATTCCATACTATGGTTGGCCATTTGACATCCCCATAATATATCTCCTTTTCAAAGGAAGATGACAATTCTTTGAGTCATGCACATAACCAGCCCTTGCACATTGAAGTCTTGATCCAAAATCAATTTTCCAAATGTGTGTTGATAGATGGGGACGCTGGCCTAAACATTTGTTCTTACAGCTTGATCACACAATTGGGATTATGAGAAGCTACCATTGATCCTAACAAGAAGATAACTATCAAAGCATATGATGAGCAAGAAAGATCTTCCAAAGGAGCTATTGTCTTACCTATCATAACATGTCCAGTTATCAAAGACATCACATGCCAAGTTCTTGATCTATCTTTGGCTTACAACATTCTTCTAGGGAGATCCTGGATACATGAAATGAGAGCTATTCCTTCTACATACCATTAATGTGTCAAATTTCCTTACGAAGGAGTAGAAGTTATTATTCCAGCTGACATATCTACAACTTGCTTGAAAGAAAGTGCTGACAAGCTTGTTCTTAATAACATAGAATCTTCCACTAAGAAAATAGACATGGCATCTACATCCAATATGGAAGACATTGCAAAAGAGGTCACAATCACAGAAAATGGTATGGGAGAATATACTATGGAGCCATTCCTATCTCTTACATCTCTCCCCATCTCACCTAAGTCTTATGGACAATCTCTAAAACAGTCCAAACCATAACACAAAGAACCTCTTGAGACCTATAAAGGAAATTTTGTTGCTGAACAAGTGTCCAAACAAGAGTTTGAAGAAGATGAAGATGTGCTTTCATGGCTATACAAAGATGAGCCCGAATCCCAAATTGTTCAAACATGTGATTCTAAAGCACCTAAAATCCCTTCCAAGTCATATGTCATAGGGGATAAATTGATAGCTAAAATGGGATATCTAGGTAAAGGACCTCTTGGAGTAAGAGGATAAGGTATCATGGCACCTATTTCACATAATGGTAGGCCAAACAAAGATACTACAGGCCTAGGTTATAGAAAGAAACCCTTTTATATCAAGGGTAACTGTTCTCCTGTAATCAAACAGATCCCACTAGAAGAGGCCAATAACCAAAAAGAAGAAATAGAACAATTTGATAGTGATGATTCAGACACCACTGATGAGCCCATTCCTTATGAGCATTTTCCTAAAGAAATAAAAGACCTCCTTGAAGCTGAGGATGACCCCATAAAAAGAATCAACGTGGTAGAAACACAAGAACCTACTGCTACACAAATGATAGTCGCCACACAAGAACCAGCTGATCTTGAATCTAACCAAGAGGAACACACCAATGATTCTAAGACATAATCTCATGAGTATGAATTCAAATCTGAATCTGAAGGAAACCTAGCTTGGGGGATCTGTCCTAACTTTACACATGTTCTAGGATTTCCTAGAGGCCCAGAATCAGAAGATGAATCTAATGATTATGAATGGGGAGTCATTCTAGAAGAAGATGAACTCATCATAGAAAAACATGTAGATGTCATTCACCAATATGTGCCTACACCCAATATAAGTCTAGAGTGAAATGAAAAACTTAACGAGTTTGATCCACCTATTCCTGAAGTGGACTTTGATAATGTCATTGAAACTTTTAATGAACTGACCATCTCAAGTAGTAGTATCACCTTTGATTTCATGAGTCAGATCATTTCCAATGATGCCAATAATGTGTGTGTTAATATGGTTAGCCAATCCCTTCCTAAGCTTACTATCCAACATCCAGAGCTAATAGACCAAATGTTCAAAAATCTGAACCAAGACATCCATACCTTCAAATAAGACTATGCCCTTGCATGCTATCTCAATGCCGTTGAACCTATGATGACTTCCATCAGTGAATTGAGCATTAGCATGATGGAGTCAGATATCAAATATCTCAGTCAAAAGAATAAAAATAAAAAGAAAAGGAGTTTTGAGGGTGAAAACCACTTTATGGTAGTCTCAGAACCTAAACTAGTAAAAACAAAAGATGTATCTGAAGGTGAAAACCTCTCTGAGGTGCCTAAGGATGAGATATTTGATGTCCTTCTGAGTCATTTATAGGACAGATCTCCAGTGCTAGTTGAACCCACTCAATATATCAACTTGGGGACAACATAAGAGCCACAACTAATTTATGTAGCACAATCTCTATTAGAGGAAGAGAAACAAAAATTCACCACTTTCTTAATAGAGAAGAAGATCAACTTTGCATGGAAGTATTTAGATATGCCAGGCTTAGATCCTGATCTTATAATGTACCATCTCTCTATAGCTCTAGGAGTGAAACCTGTCAAACAAAAGTTGCGCAAGATGCATCCACATGTGGCACTTCTTGTCAAACCTGAGCTAGAGAAATTACTAAAAGATGGATTCATCCAAGTTATTGACTATGCTGAGTGGATCTCAAACATTATACCTATTTCCAAACCAGATAAATCAATCAGAGTGTGCACAGATTTTAGAGATGTGAACAAAGCATGCCCTAAGGGTGATTTTCAACTACCTAACATTGACATGATAGTTGACATGACTACGGGTTTTGAGATGTATTCCTTAATGGACAGTTTCTCCATATATAATCAAATCAAAATTTCTCCAGAGGATTGAGATAAAACTACTTTCACATGTGCATGGGGTACCTTTTGTTAGAATGTCATGCCATTTGGCCTCAAAAATGTAGGTGCTACATATCAAAGAGATTTGACGTCTATTTTTCATGACATGATGCATCGAAAAATGGAGGATTATGTTGATGACACCTTGGTTAAATCTATGATAAGATCTAAACATCTGAATGACTTGAGAAAAATACTTGATAGAATGGAGAAGTTTAGTCTCAGACTAAATCCTAAGAAGTGTGCTTTTGGTGTCACTTCTAGAAAGCGCTTAGGTTATATTGTATCAAAGAAAGGAATCAAAGTTGATCCCGCTAAGTTCAAGGCTATAATGGAGATGCAACCTCCCAAAAATATTAGTCAAATGAGAACTCTACAAGGGAGAGTGCAATATATCGAGCATTTCATTTCTCAACTAGCTGATATATCACAACCTTTTACCAAGACATGACATAAAGGTGTGTATTTTTCATGGAACAAGGAATGTGAGAGGAATTTCAACCATATCAAGAAATATCTATCAAATCCTCCTATCTTGATGCCTCCTATTCAAGGGAAGTCACTGATCTTGTATGTCTCCACCACTGATACATCACTGGGGGCATTGCTTGCACAACATAATGAGAACAACAAAGAGAGAGCTATAACTACATCAGTAGAACATTGGTAGCCTATGAGAAGAACTATTCAATGATTGAGAAAGCTTGTCTAGCTATGATCTTTGTGTCATAGAAATTGAGACATTACATGTTAGTTGATACCACACAATTGGTAGCTAAGATAGATCCACTGAAATACCTACTAAGTAAAGATGCCCTCACAAGTAGATTAGCTAAATGTGTGATGATGTTAAGTGAATTTGACATTGAATATGTTGAAAGGAAAGCTATCGAGGGCCAAGTAATTGCTGATCAATTGGCTGACACACCTATGTTTGATGATACACCAATGCAAATAGAATTCTCGGATTCCTCTATCATGAATCTCTCTTCTAGAACATGGCAGTTATTCTTTGATGGCTCCTATACACATAATGGATCTGGAGTAGGCATATTATTCATTACACCTCAAGGTTACTCAATACCTAAAGCTTTCAGATTAAAGTTGTTAGGATTGAGTAATACTGAGAGGGGGGGTGAATCAATATTACAAAACTTCACTTTCAACTTTAAACAATTATAAATAATCCAAAGTAATGCAGAAATGAAAAGAACATATAAGCATAACACATTACTCATGACACCATGATTTGTTCTCAAGGAAACCTTGATTAAAGGGAAAACCCTGATGGGGATGGTACCCAAAAATATGCACTAAAGTATAATGTCCCTGTTAAGAGATCTAGCCCTATTAGAAGCTGATTGTCACATAATACATTTCCTTGCTAGAGGATTACAAAAACCCTGTTAGGGGCATACAAAACACCTGGTTAAAGGTGGTGAGCACACTGCTCTTACAATCAATACTATCCCAAAAATAGTTCACAAAAGGAACAATACAAGTAATTATCTTGCTTAGATAGTTCCAATTATAGCTCTTCTTTCTGTTGATCTTGCATCTTACTTCTTCTATCCTCCTCACATAATCATCATCCTTCTATCACAAAAGTAATTTGTATTTATACAAAACTAGCCTTCCAGTCGGCTCCACAAAATATCCTACTTAACATAGTAAAAACTTGTGCAAATGATATATATGGAGTCAACACTCTTATATTGCCAAAGAGTTAGCACTAAACTTTATTTACATGACTTAGCACATTATCATATTTATCATGCTTTCCTTAATCATCACAACTATTCATGTACCCTGATATGCAGTTTTACTATCTTTGCATACCTTCCAAACACTGTATCTCATACACCAGCTATCCAAAACTTATGTGATCTTAGCTGAAGCATTTACATGTACCAAAATACCTTTAGTTAACTTTGCAAGCCATAATACCTTGTATATCTCCATTGCTATCCAAAACTGTGGCACTGTACCCTATTTTTCTGATTCTAGACTTAGCCATTTTCATGACGGTGAATCCAGTGGAAATCTCCACAACTTGTGATCATACTATCATAAGTGTTGCCATAAATGACAATCCTTAGAAGATTTATAGTACTCCAAAACATCACATGCCAAAAATCTCTCCCTTTGGCATTGATGGCAACACTTATAAAAATGACTAAGTGTCTCAGAGCACTTCTCTTCTTTTCCCTCTCTTTTTCTTCCTCTCCCTTTGACATCAATGGCAAAGGTTGATCTCAAAATATCAAAAACTAAAGCATAGGTGGTCTAGTGCTTGCTTACTAGATTTAAGAGATCTTGGAAGGATGTTTCCAAGGTCTTAATCTCCTCAACCCATGAACTTATCAATAACTCACTAACATGGATTAATCCATTAAATGCATAAGATGTTGTCTCTACTACCTTAAGCTTAGTGAGAGTAGATACTATCATTGAACTTTCAACCTTTATCATCTTAGAGAGATGAGTCTCCAATATTGAGAGCTTGGGAGTTAATAGATGTCTTAGCACACCAAATCTATTAGCAACTCTCCCTTTCTCCATTTCTAGTACCCTTATGTTTTCTAGTAATCTAGATGTTTCTTTGTCAAATTCTTCCACATTTTGTGAGGAAGACTCACAACTATCCATTATCTTGTCAAGACTAACCCTACCTTTTGCTATGGCCTCTTAATTTTTCAAGTATCCACAGGGATTTATGTAGTGGCTATAAAGTTTTATGCCTTGTGTCACACAACTCTTGGCTTTAAGAGTGGTGTCCTTGAGAATGTCTAAGTCCCATGAGATGGACTTATGAACTTCACTTATCTTCTTTTCCAAGAAATTTCTTTCAGCCTTTTCCTCTGCTATTTTTAGCAATGAGTCAAAGTGACTGTCAAAGCTATCCAGTACTGTACTTAGATTCTCAGTTTCATCCTTGTCTCTTAGAATGAGTGGAGAGGGTAGAAGCATATTTATTGTTTCTAATGCCCTACCCATTGTCTTTGTTCTTTTGTCTCCTTTCTGAGCTGATCTCTCCTTAGCTTTAGCAAATTCCATGAATGAGAGTCTCATCAGTTCATATTCATCCATGTTGTCCACATTAGAACTTACTAGTTTGGTATCACTTGCCAACAATAGGGATGAATCAAGTTTGATTCTAGTGGTCTCCTCTGCCTTTGGTTGATTTTCTTGATGTTCTTCTTGGTGTAACTCCTCCTGTACTTTTTCTTCTTGTTTTTCCTCTGATTTCCTCTCTTCTATATGTTCTTGATTTTTGAATTCGATCACATTTTCCATCTTATCCATAAATGGATCATTTATATCCTACAAAGTGTCAAGGCTAATAGGCACACCAGTGACAAAGAAGTCTAGTTGCAACTTAACTTGAGCACTTATATCCATTGATTGTGAACTCTCTCCTAAACCCAAGGACATAGGTTTAGGAGGTCACACTCTTTTAGGTAAGGTATTCATTAGAACTTGATCTAGTTCCTTTTGAGTATCATCAATTACCCCATCATATTTTCTATCCATGATCTTGACTAGCCTGGTCTTTGTTCTCAGAAGAGGCTCTAGTGCCTTTATGATTCTTTCTCTTTCTTGAATGGATATAACTGGTAACATATCATTGAATGTCTTGTTTCTTATGTTCTCATCTTCTAAATGAGCTAACTATTTTCTTATTTCCAGTTTTCTATAGAGATCTTTGGGAACACATGCTTTAATTTCCAATAAATTTTACTTGAAAACTAATAGGTGCTCTATGATAGTATCTTCAATGATTTCTTGATCTTCAGGGCTATATCTCTCTTATGGATGGGATAGATGTGACATAAGAAGGTTGCGAACTTGTGTCTACTATATGTAGAGTAGAGGATTGTTGGTGGACTTCATTAGAACTAATCAAGAAAAGACAATTGTTGGTAAATAGTTCAAAAGATTATGTATTTCTTCATATACACTTGTTGCGAACTAATGAGTTCAGTAGGTGCTCTGATACCAATTGTTAGGATTGAGTAATATTGAGAGGGGGGGTGAATCAGTATTACAAAACTTCACTTTCAACTTTAAACAATTATAAATAATCCAAAGTAATGTGGAAATGAGAAGAACATATAAGCATAACACATTACTCACGACGCCATGATTTGTTCTCGAGGAAACCCTAATTAAAGGGAAAACCCCAGTGGGGATGGTACCCACAAATATGCACTAAAGTATAATGTCCCTATTAAGAGATCTAGCCCTATTAGGAGCTAATTGTTACATAGTACATTTCCTTGCTAGAGGATTACAAAAACCCTGGTAGGGGCATATAAGACACCTGGTTAAAGGTGGTGAGCTCACTGCTCTTACAATCAATACTATCCCAAAAATAGTTCACAAAAGGAACAATACAAGCACTTATCTTTCTTAGATAGTTCTAGTTATAGCTCTACTTTCTTCTGATCTCACATCTTACTTCTACTATCCTCCTCGCATAATCATCATCCTTCTATCACAAAATTAATCTGTATTTATAGAAAACTAGCCTTCTAGTCAGCTCCATAAAATGTCCTACTTAACATAGTAAAAACTTGTGCAAATGATATATATGGAGTTGATGCTCTTATATTACCAAAGAGTCGGCACTAAAATTTATTTACATGACTTATCATGTTATCATATTCATCCTACTTTCCTTAATCATCGCAACTGTTCATGTACCTTGATATGTAGTTTTACTATCTTTACATACCTTCCAAACACTGTATCTCATACACCAGCTATACAAAACTTATGTGATCTCAGCTGAAGAGTTTAAATGTACCAAAATACCTTTAGTTAACTTTGCAAGCCATAATACCTTGTATGTCTCCATCGCTATCCAAAACTGTGGCACTGTACCCTATTTTCCTGATTCTAGACTTAGTCATTTTCATGATTATGAATCCAGTGGCAATCTCTACAACTTGCGATCATACTATCATAAGTGTTTCCATAAATGACAACCCTTAGAAGATTTCTAGTACTCCAAAACATCACATGCAAACAAAAGTTTCCTTGCACAAACAATATTGCCGAATATGAAGCCCTTCTTAATGGCATGAAGATAGAAATTGAGTGGTGAGTGATAGAGTTACATGTACATGGTGATTCATAGCTAGTTATCCATCAAGTCAATGATGTATACCAAACAAAAGATGAAAATCTAGTTACATACAAAATCATGGTACAAAAGCTAGTGCCTTGGTGACAACCTGGAAACAAGCACCTTGGTAGTAAAAATACAATCTTTGCTAAGGTGGTGCAAACCTAGAAAATAGGCGCCACTTGTTCAAAATGCTCCATCTATCAGTGTAATCTTGGTCTTTTCTAGCTTTTAGATTGCTTTAGTCTATCTATATCCTATTTTCAATAAAGTCAGCCTATACACCAATTGGCAAAAACGTCCATCTCCTATCAATGTTCAAACTTGGGGGCAATCAAAGTCATATCCTACAGTCCTCAGTATCTCAGACGTGTCATATCTAGTTAGATTCCTTTGAAGCTACATCCGAGTTAGTCTATCTATCTCCTCTCCATAAAGGATTTTGCATCTACAACAACATAAACAAACATCAAAACAAACTGAAAACAACCTTTGCTTCACTACTTTTATCTCCTTGTATGCTTACTATTTCGCATTGAGATTTATGCATATTGTGTCCTTTCAAGATCTTCGATGATGTCCTTTACAAGATTTAGAGAGTGATGACTAGAGGCATAATCTTTTCTTTGTCTTCTTCTTTGAGTGAAAATCTAACAACTTTAGAAAATTTGGATTGAAATGGTGTCCGTTTGTAAGAGCCTCCATTTCATGTTGGATGGCCCTGAGTACCTCAACCATTGATACCCAAAAAATTCAAGGACATTTGATCTAACTATTGTCTTTTTGAGTAAGTTCTTACTCCTACTATGAAATGTGATCTTACCTAAGGATGTGAATGATAAAGGGTCACTATAGGTAATTCACAATGGATTTAGAATGATCTCTTGACTACTTGATATGTTTGTAATGCAAGGTGTATTCAGGTCATCATGACATCTATGTTTTGATGCTTACACAAATTGCTATATCAAAATGGACATGATATTTAGGTCATCTTGGCGTTTGTGCCTTGGTGCTTATATCTAATCTGACATTCCAAAAACAAAATCAATATTCATATGTCCATGGTTGTCTAGCCAGTGGGCATTGTATTGAGTTTGACACAGAAATCAATATTCATATATTCATAGTTTCCTAGCTAGTGGATGTTGTATTGATTTATTTGGTTACCTAATAAAAATTTAATGATAAAAATGACCAACACATGATTAGTGACTAGGTCCTAGGTCTTAGGTTTGCATTTCATTTTGAACTTTGCATGATTGCATTTATCTCATGATTGCCCAAATCAGCTTGATGCTTAATGATTCTCCAAAACTATGCTAAACATATCATAAGGACTGAGTATCACATGAAGGTCTTCTTAACAGATCACCAAGTAAGCACCCCTGGCTAATTTTGACATTCTGAATGCATTTTTGGGATCAAAATCAAAATCTAAGATCATTTATATTATCAAAATAGAGATTTCAAATTTTTAGATCCAGGAGGGTCGACTGCTTGCATAATCGACCTTCAATCATCACATAAATCCAAAATTCAACTTAACTGATTATCTTACATCAAACCATCAAAATTTTAACTTGGTTAACCATGGTCAACTTGTGATCAAACCTAGTCAAACTTTGTCTCCAAGACCTCCAAACAATGCATAATGCATTCTCGAATGTGTATAACCACTTCTCAAATCAATTAACATGCTTATAAACCATTCAACACTGACTTTTCTTGTCAAATTTTGATTTTAATCCCGAAGGGGGCATGGTATTACATATCAATCAAATCTGTTAATCAAATCTTTCTTCAGTGATCAAGACAACAACCATGTCTAGTTACTAATTTATCAAAAGACCTCGTCACTTGGGGCACATCACTTGGGGTATATCAGATTCATCGAGATCCATATCAATCTGGTATCCTAATCTATCTTGTAAATTGTATCATCTTTTTAGTAACCATCGATTCATTAGTGTTATTTCCTTGGTTCTTCATAATTGAATGGTTTGGATGTGATACCATTTCGATTCCTTTGGACAATCAGGTTTGGAGTCAGGTCACTCACTTCTTCATAATCATAAGGTTTAGAATTAGGTGTTTTGACACTTTTTCATAATCATCAGTTCTATGTTGCTATAGTTGACATCATCATGATTCTTGGTCAACCAGGACCCGAATCAGCTTTTCCAAATCTTTCAATCAGTTTCTGTCTCAGAATTGATTTATCTTTCAAATCAGTTTCATCATAAAAAATAGACTAATCTTTGAACCACTGTGCTTCACACAGTAGTTCAAAGAGGGGCAAAATGTAATACCCCAAAAATGAGCTATAGGTTCATTAACCTCTTACATCCTCAAATCAAACAAAATCAATATCGAAGTCCTAACCTAAGGCACATCTGCACATTAGTTCATCGGAACCCTAATTGATTATCTTAATTCTGCATTGGGGAATGTTCCTTGAAATATTCCTAATATTCCTAATTATATTTAATTAAATATTATTTGGCGATAAATCTTATTTATCCTAAAGTTTGATTAATTGAATATTCTGAATATTTAATTAATAAAATTTAATTACATTTATTCCTAAATTGTATTATTGAATTTTGAAAATAAATCAAAATCTTATGACTAATTGATTAAATTCTTATTTAATTAATTAATGTCAATTGTCAATATTTAATAATATAGTTTTCAAATAAAGTTTGATTTAATAATTGATTAACCCATAAATCATTTATTTTTGAAAAATGAGTTAAGTTGAAGATAAATCACTTTATTTATTTAATTAATTCATAATTATCTATGCGCATTTGAAAGAGTAGTTAAACTTTAAATCAAAAAATCAATTCAAGTTGTTATCTTTTTGAAACTCAACACCCATTTTGAGTTGAAAGCTGATCTACACTTCTAATTTGAGTTAGAAAACCATTCTTGCATAATTTTGCATGATTTTGTGAGTTGATCTATTTTTAATTTCTTGTTAACTCAAAAATCAAGATGAGTTTATCAAGAGTGATTTATGGTTTTTCTTATGCATCCTCAAGTCATGGATTTCTGTAAAATCAAGGCTCAACTCTTCACAATTCATCTCTCAATCTCTCTATCGTGTTCCCACAACCACGCTCCCCTAATGGGCTTTTCAAGCCTCAGGAGCCCCCTTATGCTTTTTGCTTGTTGGTTTTTAATCTTTGGCTTTTTCCCTTAGTTTCTTTTTGTTAGTTTTTGGGTTTTTCGGCCTTGTCGCCCTTTCGCACCTTCGAACATCTGAAAGTTTGAAAAGGCCAGTGGAGCAAGTTGCACCATTTCTGGGTCTGTCAACTTTGACCCCAATTTTGGACCTTTTGGAGGTTTGAAACCTTGGAGGTCTGACTCCCACTGGGAGTCGGCCTTTTGGGTTTTCTGGACTTTTGGAGGTCTAACACTCCAACAAGGCTAAAATGGCCAACATCTGAGGTGCTTATGTCAGCCGCTTAGGTAGCCTATAAAAGGCACGAAGGGTTTTCAAAGCTCACTTTTACGCTCTCTCTTTCACTATTTTGGACCTTTGGTTGTGCACTTTTGCTTCTTGCTCGTGCTATCACTTTTGCTAGTTGTCTTTGAGTCTTCGATGTTTGCTTGAGGTTTTTCATTCTTTTCTTTCTCTCTTTCTTTCATTTTTTCTTCACTTTCAGTCTTTAGGTTAGGTCTTTGCATCTGTCAGCTTGTTGGCCCTGTCCTTTAGAGTCTGGGGTTTGTTTTTCTTTGAGTCAGCCTTTTCAGCCATGGGGATTGTCAAGGTAGTCACCCTACATCCCTTCTCAAGTTTTTGGTCAAACTCACCGTCAGACTCATTTTTTGAGTCTAACTATAAACCCTAGTTTTAGATCTTCGGGATCCAAAACTTTTAGAGTGCTCCAATTTGTGAAATTTCCTAAGTATGCTTTTCAAGGATTTCAGTGTTTTGATGTTGTCGCACACCAAAAATGAGAGTACCCTCCACCAGAATCATGTATGTTGTGGCCTTTCGGCCCTTTCGAATGTTGAAGATTTGTCTTCTCCGACTTTCCAAAACTCTTCGCAGCCTAAGGGAACTGCATCAAATCTCTTTTCAGCATTTTAGATTTTTCGGCCTGCGAAGGTTTTTCTCCTCCGATTCATCAAAAGAGGGGTTCTACTAAATCAAGATTTCTTTGCATTCTCATCATTTTGGGCCTTTCAAAGGTCTTGTACCCCCAAAAGTCTGAAAGGATGATAATATCTTTTATGACCCCTTTAAGCTTAAAATTGTCAATATGTTCTATTTTTTGAGTTTTTTCTCCCACCATGTTACTGATTCATGTCTTTTCCTCTTTGTAGATATGGCCAAAAAGGTAGTAGCATCACCAGTGATGAAATACCACTTCAAGAGTTACCATCCACCATCAAAAGTGACCAACCTACATGTAGGAATAACTGATACAAACATTAGGAATGTAAGTTGGAACGAGTACTTGAATAAGTGTGCTCAACCAGTGGGATGATCAAAGGATTGCACTTCATTAGTCTACTGATCTCTGGTGAATGTAGTAGCTCACCCAATTTCCATCCAATCATCAGAACTGATCAATACATTGGCAAGTAACAACATGCCAGATGAGTGTATTGTCAAGAACAGTGTGGGAGAGGTGGTCCTAGACCTAAGGCCTAATAATATTGAAGATGTCTTCCACTTGCCCAAAGGGGTAGATAAGTTCTTCAATTTCAATATCAACAAGGGAATGGAGTTTTAAAGAAAAGACATATAAAGGGCTCACAACATTGTCAATACTGAGTACCTGATATAGCCATTGCCCAAGAACAGACTGGATAGAATTGATATGAGAAGAGGGTATATGAAAGAAGATATCTAGGCAGCCATAAAAATGATCAGTAGGGTGTATGGGCTGCCTAAGTCCTCTCAACTAGAGCCTTGGATGATCTTCCTAATCCAAAAGATAAAAGAAAGACAAGCGAGGTTCGATTGGGCTTCCATTTTAAGTGACAATTTGGATGAGCAGTTGGTTCAGGTTAAGACAGACTAACATTTCTACATGACATCTTATGTCATGTACCTATTATCTTCTAGAGTAGTGTATCAAGGATTGACCAAGGTTGGGACAATGGGTGAACAGAACACATGGCCATTTACCTTGTATCCTCAACTGGTGAGGAAAGACTTCTACACACACAATAGCCCAGTTTTCAGAATAGTCAATGATGCCTTCATTTTTATGATCATACACTCCATTGAGGAAGATTATGTGAAAAGGTTGTCAAAAGAAGCAGCTAAAGTAAAGGCCATTGGGGCATTCTACATACAATTTTGGACCTTCACTTACATTTGGGTGGCAAGAAGCACCCTGGCACCGAAGAAGCTTCAGTGGTACCCTTCTAATAGGGTAGTCCTCCTAGAGATTGTAAGGTAGCTTTGTGATGCTCACAAACACATTAAGCACAAGAAGAAGCATTGCTAGGATTTTCCCATTTCCATTGGCCCCCATTACGTTCTAGACATGAATATCTTTAAGTCTTTGACTTGGGAGTGGGATGAATTCCCATTGCTAAATTACAACCTGGTGAGGCCGCCCTTTGATCCCATTAGTACCTATAGCCAGATAATGGGAAGGCACTATGTTCATGAGCCACACATAGAGGACCATTGGGCTAACTGTGTTGATGATTATGAGGTAAGGGTCCATGATTACTGCCGAATGAGTCTAGAGCTGGCACAGGGTGCCCTTTCATTGAGAATTATGTAGAAGGTGGTAGATGCTGATTCAAACAAGATTTAGGATTTCATATACAATACGGATAAGGTATACACAAGGGATATATTAAATATAGTGATAGACTGGGAGGAAAATGATAGTATGGATTTTAGATCCCAACATGTGACTAAGTTGACTAGGTCTTGGATTGCTCATCCTTACCCAATGCAGCCACTTCCAATGAAACAACTCCCAAAGAAGCCCTCTTGAGAAAAGAAGAAGGGAGAAAGGGTGTTGAAGCCACAATTCAAAGAGGCTTCTCCTCTAAAGCTAGAACCTATGTATCACCATGAGTGCCCCATTGCATATGGTCTGGCCACACACTCAAAAAAGGCAAAGACCAGGTTAACCAAAAGTATTGCACCCCTGGAGGCACTGCCATCCAATGACCTTGATTCACCAAGCTCAGCAAAGAGAACAAAATTCAAGATCATAGGACCCAAGCCGACTGAGACCACCAAGGGGAATGTTTATGAAAGGAAGAAAGGCTCGATGCCTACACAAACAAATGCCCTAGTGGAAGATGATGAAGATGAGTTGGATGAAGTTCCTCTTAGTAGGAGGACTTGGTCTGTGGGATTCTTGAAGAAAAGGAGGATAATAAACAATGATCCTAAAGATGCTAAAGTGGCTACACAGGGAGAACCAATGAATTTGGATGCCCTTGGTGGTGATGAATTTGACATAACATATTTCATAGGGTTGCATGGTTTTAAAGAGTCCAAGCAATAAGCTCCTATGTAGTTTACCAATCTCTTTAGTAGCTTGAGAGAGGATCTACAATAGGGACCCCAAGGAAAAGATGATGTTGAGATGACCAAGGCCCAAAAGGAAACTACAGAGTAGGAGAAGGACTCTTCTATTGGGGTCACCTTAGAAGAAGATTTTTCTTCAAAAGTATCATTGGTTTCATCCTTTCTACCTCTGCCTCCACCTCAAAACTCTTTGACTCCACCTTCATTTCCACTTCAAACATCACCTACCAGTCCACTTTCCACTCTAGTGCAAACCACTCTATTTCCTTAGCAACCCTGTTCATCCCATGTTCCGCTTCCAATTCCAACTCCACTAGCCCATTCAGTCACTCCCCTTGTGTCTCCTACACCCCCCTCACTTAGCATTCCTCCTCACATTTCCATACCTATGCCACAGGTTCATGATGAGTCATTAACATAGAGCTCACAAGAACCAGAGAAAGAAGTAGAGGTCACTAGTGAAGAAAGGATGGAGGAAGCTAATGTAGGGTCTAGAGAGCCAGATGTTAGAGGAGAATCATTCCAAGAAGAAGAGCCACATACTAAGGAATAAAAATAGAAAACAAATATGGAGAGACAAATGGCTGATGAGAAATAAACTATTGATGAGGAGGAACATGGTAGGGATGCTAGGAATGAGCAAAAAACAAGAGAAGAAGAAGAAAGTCAAGAGGAAATAAGGAGAGAATGCCTAGAAACTTCTTCCACATTGGCTACTCTTTATGAGCCATTGAATGTGTTCTCAAAGCCCACATGGTTTACCAAAGAAGTGCAACCAAGGGTCAGAATATACACTAATGATGAGGTTGATGTGACCATGCTAGGGCATGCTTTCCACCAAATGGCACAAGTTCCCAAAGCAAGGAGAATGTCTTATGCAACACAAGACCAAATGGGGAGGTGGAAAACATAGGTGGTTTTTCCTACAATGGATGTTAGTGGAAATGAGATCACTCTAGATGACTATGTGTTGGAGCAGGTGCACTTGAGAGAGCCAACTAGAGAAGGTAGAAAAACCTTGGCTACTTTGGGCTTGAAGCATGCTCTAGGCTAAGGATAAAGATGAAGAAAGGATAAAAGATTTGGAAGAGTAGAATGAAGCTATGAAAAAGTTCATTCTGAAGACAGGGGGTCCAATTGACCTAAATAACCCCAAAGCCTCATTAAAGGCAATTTTGGAGAAGAAGGTGGATATAGATACAAATGTTCCACATTCTTTTGTACAGGCTTGTGCTGAATGAAAGCTTGATTTTTAACAGTTTTCCAAGCTTTCCCTTAGAAGGATCCTAAGGCCCTTTTAGAACATTTTGGCAAGAATAACTTCCTTGGTGGAAATCATGAGTGAGGAGAATGGTGTAGAAGAGACCATCCTTAACTGGCAGAAAGTGTTGGATGAGCTAACAATGATAATGAAGCAATGCTTCTAGGTTTTGATGAAGATATATGACAATTTTGAAGAGTGGATCCAAGAGATAGTTGTGACATTGGCCATATTTGAAAAGGTTCTCAAGAGGTTGAACAAAAGAAGAGATAGCAACATGCTTTTTGTAAAAGAGTTGCAGGAGTTCTTTGAGGGTCTGGACTTGGATCTGTTTCATGAAGATGATGATAAGACTACGTTTTTAGTAAATGACATCATCAATCAATACTTAGGCATGTTTTGAGGGGTGATGTCTAAAGAAGACCTCCAGTAGATATTTTATCAAAAGGAGGAAATTCAGAAAATGCTATCTCAAGAGGAAAAAAATAAAGGCTTTTGCAAAGGAATTGATTGACTTCAGAGATAGGAAAAAAGAGATCCTTCAAGGGATCAAGATGCCAAACTTTGATGAAGTGCTGGAGATAGTGGATAGATTCAAGAAAGCACATCCAGAAGTAGCTCCCAGCCAGTGAGCATCCAGTCCAAGATCTACCAAATTTTGTGTACAAAAATCCAGTTTTGATACTTAGCCAATTTTGAAGTGCTTGATTTTTGGCATTTTGGCCATGAAGAGTTTTCAGCCACCTACAAGTCTGATAGGTCCGATAAGTCCAAAATTCTACGAGGGAAGACTTGGCACTTGGTCATTTTTGGATCTTGAGTTTTTCAGACCAACTGTCAGGATTTGGGCATTTTTTGGCACATTCAAAAGTTGACTTGAGTTATCTCAGAGATCATTTTCCAGTCATCTAGGCTTCCTTTTTGGGATTGTTTGTGCATGATTTTGGGGTTTCTTTTAGTTGGGTCCATGTGGAGTAGCCAAAGCCAGAGATCAAGGGAAGAAACATGAAGATTATCAAGTGCATGCAAAAGTTCCAGCTCCATTTTGAGATGTGTGATGCATAATTTATTCAAATCTTTGTAATGCACAAGGTTTAATTCTGTGCTAGGATAGTTTAGCTAAGCTTTAGAAGTAGTTTTCTTTAATGCAAGCTTTAGTTTAGATTTACTTTCAATTTTTAGTTGTAGCTAAACCCTAGCTACAAAAATAAGAGCCCAACTCTATAAATTATAATAAAATGGTATAATGAGGGTCAACTTGATGATTAATATAACAAATACAATTGGTGCTTCATTCATGGTGTGATTTATCTACTATCTATGCAAGTTTTGTGAATGTGTGAATTTCTCATTCTTTATTTCAAAGAGCCAATTGGTTGTTTAATGATTTTAAGCCTGCATTTTTTAATTCAGTGTTTTCTAGTATTGCATTTTTGTGTTGTGACAAATTTCTATGAAGATTGTTCTTTGGTGCTTGAAGATTAACTTGTCTCACATGTGTGCACAGCTAGAGTGGCTTCGTGATTTGATGAGTTTTGGATTATCTTACATTTGCATTTGTTTGATTCTGTTGGTGATTGCACCCATTTAACTAAAGATTGTGACATGATCTGATCTCTATTTTGTGGGTTTCTTCATCTTCTTGGTTATTTAATTCGCATGGTGGTGTGATGCTAGCATATGTCCATTAGATTTATTTTCAGCAATTTCATTCAATCTCTCGTTACCTTAATCTTTCCTAACTTTTTGTGAAAGGTTGTTTTTAATAAGTCAATTAAATCAACAGTGCTTACATTTCTTAATTCTAAAAATTGAACTGAAAGAGAGATATTGTGGAATCGTAAAGTTTTTTTTGCAGTTTCACTTGAGAGAAGAACCAACAAAGGCCTCCTTGTTAACAAATTCATATTTGTCTTTCATTGAGCTATTCAAGTAGTTGAGACCTATCCAGAAGGAACCTTGAGATTGATTCCATCAGTCTTCCAAGAGGGGATTTGCATGCAAATTCCTAGCCGTTGTCTTCGTATAAAACTGACGCTCAACAGAAGTGGTGCTAGAAGGAGGGCCCTCAAAAGGGAAACCCTAGAATATTGGATCATTCTCTCCCAAGAGATTTCAGTGAGTCCTCAGATCTTCACTCAACAAAGGGGAGTTCCTTGAACTTATAAAGTTTCACAGACCTCACAGCAACAAAATAAAGCACGGAGAAGGCACTTTGGGTTCTCTGAATTCCCCTTCATTTCCAACCATTTCTGCCCCACCTTCTGCTCCTCCACCACCAGCTCCAATGGAACTCTTTGCAAATGCTCAAATTTTAGCATTGGACTTGCAAGGATAGCTCCATTAGTTACCCAAGAATCCTAAGAAATTTTTCCCATGTTTCATCTATGGAGAATCTAGGATAGTAGAAGAAGATGTCTGTGCATTCAAAGAATTATGCAATTGAAAAGAGATTTCTCATCAAGACGTCATGTACCACCTTTTCCCTTACACCCTAGGGGAATTTTCATATAATTGGTATCTAAATATATCGTGGGGATCCATTACTACTTGGGGAGAATTTGAAATAAAGTTCCTTAATCAATTCAAGTTGTATGTGGATCTGAAAACTCTCCATCACCAGTTCATCTCAGTGAGAAAGGACCTCAATGAATTAGTCTCTATATTCAATCATCATTTTTAAAAGATGTACCAAAAGCTCGAGGCTCCATATACTAAGCCTGTTAGTGCTGCCATACAAGTATACTTATGTGCCTTGGACCCCCTAATGACTATATTTTTGAAGAGGCTACCTCCAAGAGAAATTGACACTTTGGAGAAAGTATGTAATGAAGCTATCCTATTCACCTAATAGATGGACCCATAGGTAGGTGGAAATTATGGTGTCCCACCAACGCTAGGGAACACTATTGCGATGGGTCCATTCATAGAAAATAGTCAACTTCTAGAGCAACAAGCCCCAAGGGTCAACCTAGTGCTCACTCCATATGTTGCTGCCCCACCATTAGCCATCACATACCCGAGATATGATACACATGGGGCTGCCTTGCGCGAAAAAAAGGCTACTTTCCCAAAATACCTAGATTAGGCCCTAGTCAATGAGTTAGATGCCATGAAGAAGACATTATCTTAGCTAACCAGAGAGATTACCCAGATGAAACTCAACCCAACTCTGAATCAAGCAAACTACCAATGCCCAGCTGCTGCCCCGAATACTTACTCTCAAAATTAGAAGTGTAATTATGGCCACCACAACAATAATAATAACAATGGTGGGGGTTATAGGAATGGCTCTCAAGATAAGCCATTTGGTAAATAAATGACAAATAGAACATGGAACACATGTCCAAATAATGGTAGTATTCCTATGGATAATGCCAATTTCTTCAGTTTGTCAGAAGTCAACTATACCCAGGGTCCTAGCATGCATCAACTAGACTATGAATATAGGGGGGAGTTTGAAAATCAACAAGCTCAGGATCTTGATAGTTCCCAAGGCCACTTCAATGCCATGGTTTTTGATTTGTATGATCCAAGTTTAGGGGGAACCCCAGTCGATAATGCTACAGAGGAAGAATTCATCTTCCTGTTCAATCAAGAAAGTCAGCCAGAGTATTCCGAGGTCCATGCTTTCCAAAATAATAATAGGAATACCCATAACCTGAGAAGTAGAATGGAGCCTCTGATAGAAGACATTCCACTAGGGATGCAACCCACTCTACCTGACCCAAAGGCCAATAACAATCCCAAGCCCCCGAGGGGTCCCGGTCCCACTATTGTTCAAACAACATAACATCAATTGACTATGTTGAAAAACCCAGTCTGGGCCAATGAAAAATACAGTGTAGTGGAGGAATTGAAGAAAGTTAGAACCAATATGTCGATGTATGACATGATGCAAAGCTGTTCTACTCAATGAGAAGCACTCGTAAAATCATTGGATTATTCCAGACTAATATTTTCTAACACTAGCACCAAAGGTGTATCCAATGTCAATGCAATAGAATCAACGCCAACCATGTTAAAAGATAGGGTAGAGGTACCCCCATTCCTACTCAGCATTAAAATATTTGGCAAGAACCTACATAATTTCTTAATCGACTCTGGTGCTTCATGTAATGTGATGCCATTGTCTATATGTTAGAAGTTAGGATGAATCCTCAGTGAACTAACCGTGTAGTGATCCAACTTGATAAAATGGAAGTTAAAGTCATTGGGGTCTTGAAGGACACACGTATTCAATTGATGGCTAACCCCAGGATCCAAGATTGCATTGATGTTCATGTAGTGGACATCCCAAAGACCTACGGCCTACTACTCAGCTGACAATGGACTTGATCTTTGAGGGGGTGGTTTTCTACTGATTTTACTCAACTTTGGCTACCATGGAAAGGCATCAACAATAAAATCAAGATTGATGTAGAGCTTAAGCTTAAATAGACGATAATAAAGTATAATGCTCCAAATGAAGTTTTTTTCTCACAAGCCAATTTGAGAGTGTACTATTTTGATAAAGCCTTCACATTTCACCTCAAGGACGAGGAGAGTTAGAGTGGAGTCTAGTGCAAGAGTTGGTAGATGCCCAAATCAAAGAGGAAGTTCTCATGGAATTCATAACAATTATGATGAGGAACATGAGATAGCTTGGCCAAGACACTAACCCAAATGTACTAATGTTACCAGGTTATCGTTGTCCCCATCAAACCAACCATTTAGAATTTACATGCTAGGACATCTAGCATGTGGTTGTTCAAGTGGTAAGCTAGATGTCTAACACACCCTAGCCTACAAGGGACATGATGGTAGGCTTGAGTGAGAATGAGCATCCTCTCCATGAAAAAATCTAGGTCCCTACAACCAAGGATTTTATACAAGAAGAATGGAGTTCCTCCGATGATGGTTTCCTACCCCCATGTGATGAAGTTTGGTGCAAGGCCAAGGTAAAGAAAAAGGTGAAATGGGTTCCGCTTTCAAGAAGGGAATGTCCTAATGAAGGGATATAAAATGTCCCAAATGTCAAAGACCTATTACCACCCCAAGTCCCTAGTGAGCCCCAAGTTAAGGTGCCTCTATTAGAAGAAATTCCAGAACCCCGAATCAAGACATCTCTCAATAAGAATCATTTGGTCTAGAAACTTCATTTCGATGGCTCCAAGTGTAAGCTAAGATTAGGAGCTAGGATCAAATTAATCAACCCTCATGGGGGTTCATATTATGCTACCTATATATTGTAATTCCACTGCACTAAAAATGTCACTGAGTACGAGGCTCTAGTTCGGGGTCTCCTTCTCACGCATGAGAAGAAAGTAAAAGAAATAGCTATGGAAGGTGACTCACAACTGATAGTCCAAAAAATCAAGAGCCAATATTCCTACACTGATAAGTGATTGATCTCCTACTGCAATTGTGTCTGGGATTTAGTCAAATATTTTGAAGCTTTTAGCAATCAGAGCATCCCAAGAAGAAGGAATACTATTGCTGACACTTTAGCAGTGTCCACAAGTTCGTTACAACTGTTAGAGAAGTCCAAGTTAAATAAGTTCTCCATAGAACTAGTGGTGGTGCCAGCCATCCTTGATAACATCAAAAACTTCCAAGTATTCCAAGATGATCAACAGATATTGGAATTTTTTATGAACATCGGAATCTTTGACAAAAAGAGCATTGACAAAGAAGATGATGAAATGGAAGAGTTAGACAACTTAGGGATTTTGAACTTAAAGACCAATTCCATTTCGAAAGGCATGGTGGCCCTAGAGAGGATTTTTGACAAAGATGAACATGCTCAGGAGAAAGGAAAAACACTAGTAGTGGGAAGAGATGATTTTGAACTTTACAACTTGGGAACACAACTTAAACTCAAGGAAGTCTACATTGGCAAGGTAGGCACACTGAAAGAAAAGAAACATATGGTTGAACTACTCACTGAATACAAAGATGTCATAGCATGGTGCTATGAAGATTCGAAAACCTATGATCCAAATGTTATAGTTCACAACATCCCATTAAACCCCGATGCTAAACCATTCCGCCAAAGGCAAAGGCCTATGAACCTTGCGATCAAACTGGTGATCTAGAAGGAAGTGAAAAAGTTTCTCGACACCAAGGTAAGTTTTCCCATTTGGCATTCAACTTGGGTCTCTAACTTGGTCCCTATGAGGAAGAAGAGTGGGGAGGTTCGACTTTGTGTGGATTTCAGAAACTTGAATAGGTCCTCTCAAAAGGATAACTACCCATTGCCATCCCTCAATGAAGTGTTGTAGGTAGTTTTTGGTTCTCAAATGATGTCTTTTTTGGATGGCTACTCAGGGTATAACCAAGTCATGGTGAAAGAAGATCACCTAAAGAAATCCTTCACTACAAAATGGGGAATATTTTCCTACCCTCGCATGCTGTTCAATCTAATTAACACAAGATCTACTTTTGAAAGAGCTATGGATGAGGCATTCAAGGGTTTGGTGAACAAGTGCATTGTTATCTATATGGATGATCTTACAATTTTTTCTAGAAACTATGCAGACCACATTGAGGATCTATGAAATGTCTTGAAAAGGTGTCAAGATTTCTTTAAACCCTAAGAAGTGTGTCTTTGGGGTGACTCAAGGAAAGCTTCTTAGGCACATTATCTCCAAAATAGGCATCTCAATTAACCCCGAATAGGTCAAAGCTATCCTCAAATTGGTTCCACCAAATAGTAGAAAAGAGTTGAAGTCCTTCTTTGGGAAAATCAACTTTGTCAGGAAGTTCATCAGTGGTTTCACAGAGATAATGTGTCCATTGAATGATATGTTGAAGAAAGATGCCAAGATCTAATGAAACACTCAGGCTAAAGAAGCCTTTGAAGGAATCAAAATGTCCATTGCCACTGCCCCAGTTCTGGTCAGCCCTGATTATCTCCTACCAGTCAAAGTCTATTCCTTTGCTTCAGAACATTCATGTGCAGGGATCCTCACATAAAAAAGGAAGGAGAAGATGAATGATTGATTTATTTCATGAGCTACCCCTTAAAGAACATAGAGCTTAGATATCCAAATCTGGATAAATAATCTTTTTCCTTGGTTAAGGCCGTTAAGAAATTTAGACACTACATCCTTCAGAGAAAAATCATCACTATTGTTCTAGATCTAGTAGTCAAGTCTATGCTGATGCAAAATGAACTAGGGGAATGAAGGGGAAAGTGGATGGTAATATTGCAGGAATTTGACATTGAGATTCAACCAATGAAATTGGTAAGAGGTCAAGGCCTCACCCAGATGATGGCCAAAATAGAACAAGGTCTGGTGTGTCAGGTATACACCAATGAAGAAATAGTCACTGACATATGGTATCAAGATGTAGTTTACTACTTGTTGTAGAACTATCTCCAAGAGGGATTGAACAGTTCCCAATAGAGAGCTTTGAAAAATAAGAGTAGCTCATACATGTTAAAAAATGGGAAGCTCTACAAATGCAATTATGATGGATTGTACCTAAGATGTTTGGATCAAATGGAGGCCAGACAAGTTCTCATAGAATTTCATGATAAGTATGGCATCAGACATGGATCAGCAGAGGCTACAACTCATCAAATATTGAGGTTCAGCTATTATTGGCTAACTTTGTTCAAAGACACCCATGAACATGTATGCTCTTGTCATGTTTGTCAAACCAGTGCCACCTGAGAGAGACACCTAGCAATTCCCCTACAACTTGTTTATGAGGTGTGTCCTTTTTCTCAGTGGGGGCTAGACTTTGTGGGAACAATCAATCTTCCATCTTTAGTAGGACACCAATACATCTTGACTGCAACTAATTACTATACATGCTGGCTGGAAGCACAAGTTCTAAAAAATTGAGGTGATCACCAAGTTCTTGGAGGAGTTCATAATCATGAGGTTTGGCATGCCATTTTTCCTAGTATGTGATAATGCTCCTTATTTCTCATCAGTAAATATCATTCAATGGGCCTTCAAGAATAAGGTAATTCTAAAATTCTCCTCCAATTACTACCCGCAAGGAAATAGATTCATTGAGTCAACCAACAAGAACCTAACAAAGGTAATCAAATGCCTTTTGGATGACAACCCCAGAGATTGACACACTCACTTGAAATATGCCTTATGGATAGATCGTGTGAGAGTCAAGAATGCCCTAGGGACTTCCCCCTACTACTTAGGTTATGGTTTACAACCCGTCTTTCCAATGAACCTAAAGATACCAATTCTAAGATTTATGGATCAATACGTTGAAGGTGAGGATTAGGTACAGATTCATCTCATGAATTTTTCAAACCTTGAAGAGAAACAAACTATGGCCCTAGAACATGTAGCCAAGCATCAAGTTATTGTCAAGTGATGGTTTGACAAAAGAGCAACTGTAAAAGCCTTCTAAATTTCTGATCTAGTCTAGGTGTGGGACAAAGAAAAACAAAAACTAGGCGGCCACACCAAGTTTCAACATTTGTGGATAGGCCCATTCCAGATTGTAGAGATCTTGGGAGAAAATACCTTTTGGATTCATTCTCTTGATAGAGAACTGGTCCCATTGCCAATCAATGGCCAATTTCTGAAGCATTATTTCAGGTCTTGATGGGCCCCCTTGTATTTTATTGTATATCCTTGTATTTTATTATCTTTTTTTTTTTTTTTTCTTCCAGTCTTGTCATCTGTGTCTTTTCTTTAGGTCTTTTCTTGCAGGGGGTGAGTGCTTTAAAGTTTAAGTGGTCAATTCTAGGTGGTCCAGGCAATGGATATAGGTTTCCCATTGCCATAACCTTTGAGGTAGTTCTATTTTGTAGTGAGCCAGAGATGGAAATCATAGGTGAGAAATTTTCTTTTCAGACTTCTCAGAGGAGTTTATCAGAATCAACCATCCTCTACACTAACACATATTTTAAAGAAAATCTCGAGCCACAAGCTTCTCAAGATAAGATTCCAGTCTATTCTTGGAGGTGCCCATGGTCACGAAGGAAGCCTGAAAGTCAGAACCCTTTTCATAGCTGAGATACAGACTAAAAGAAAAGAGAAAGAAAGTAAAAGGGAGGAATGTATAAAGATGAGATAAACAAAGGAATGCTCAAAATTAGGACAACACAGTCTAAGCGCTGCCCCAGTTTTCAAACAAAGAATAGAATGAGAGCAACAAATGATATTTCATGAAGCTACAAGGAGATTTGAAGCAGTCCACATGGAACAAAATTTTTTGAAAACAAGATTTTCTCAAAGGGATCGACTTAAAATTGAAGCAAATTGAGTCTAAGATCCCTCCTATGAAGTCTAAGAACTTCTAACAAAGCTCATTTGTAGTTGGGAAGGGGTGACTTTAGCAACCTCTGTTGGGGCTATCAATGCTTTCCTAAAAATAGTGCAAGGTTAAATTGACTTATGGCTAACTTTGGATTAGTGGGCAGTGATCTGGCAATGACAGGATGATCATCAGTGAGAGATTATGACAAAAAGGATTTCAAGGGAAATTTGAACACATGCACTCACACACTATATGTAAACATTATGGTTTTCTCTACCTTGGTGCGATGAGAAACATGCTCGATCTGAATATTTTTGTACTTGGCTCATTGCAAATTAGGATTGTCTCTAGGTGAAATAGCTCTGGGAAGCCCAGGTTGTTTCCCTTTCTTTGTTTGGGCCATTTTTTGTGGTCCCACAACCACACTCCCCTAATGGGATTTTCAAGCCTCAGGAGCCCCCTTCTACTTTTTGCTTGTTAGTTTTTTGTCTTTGGTTTTTTCCCTTAGTTTCTTTTTATCAATTTTTGGGTTTTTTCGGCCTTGTCACCCTTTCGCACCTTCATACATCCAAAAGTACAAAAAGGTAGGTGGAGCAAGTTGTGCCATTTTCAGGTCTTTCAGCTTTAACCCCATTTTTGGACCTTTCAGACATCTAAAACCTTGGAGGTCCGACTCCTATTGGGAGTTGACCTTTTGGAGGTTTGACACCCCAACAAGGCCAAAATGGCCAACATCTAGGGTGTTTATGTCGGTCACTTGGGTAGCCTATAAAAGGTGTGAAGGGTTTTCAAAGCTCATTTTTACACCCTCTCTTTCTCTATTTTAGAACTTTGGTTGTGCACTTTCACTTCTTGCTTGTGCTGTCACTTTTGTTGGTCATCTTCAAGTCTTCGGTGTTTGTTTGAGGTTTGTCACCCTTTTATTTCTCTCTTTCCTTCATTTTCTTTCATTTTTTCTTCACTTTTGGTCTTTAGGTTAGGTCTTTGGGTCTTTCATCTTGTTGGCCCTATCCTTTAGAGTCTGGGGTTTGTTTTTCTTTGAGTTGGCCTTTTCAGCCATGGGGATTGTCAAGGTAGTCACCCTACATCCCTTGGTGAGTTTGTGATCAAACTTTCCCTCGGACTCATTTTTTGAGTCTGACTGTAAACCCTAGTTTTAGATCTTCAGGGTCTAAAACTTTTAGAGTGCTCAAATTTGCAAAATTTCCTAAGTATGCTCTTCAAGGATTTCAACATTTTGGTGTTGTCACACACCAAAACATCCTTCTCCTCTGAAACACCTAAAATGAGAGTACCCTCTGCTAGAATTGTGTATGTTGTGGCCTTTCAGCCCTTTTAGATGTTGAAGATTTGTCTTCTCTAACTCATTGAAACTCTTTGCAGCCTAAGGGAACTGCATCAAAGCTCTTTTTAGCATTTCAGAGTTTTGGGCCTGCGAAGGTTTTTCTCCTCTGATTCACCAAAAGAGGGGTTCTAGTGAATCAAGATTTCTTCGCACTCTCAACCTTTTTGACCTTTTGGAGGTCATGCACCCCTGAAGGTCCAAAAGGTGAAAAATATTTTTTATGGCCTCTTTTAAGCTTAAAATTGTCAGTATGTTCTATTTTCTGATTTTTTTCTCCCACCATGTTACTGATTCATGTCTTGTCCTCTCTATAGATATGGCTAAAAAGGTAGTAGCATCACCAATGATGAAATACCAATTCAAAGGCTACCATCCACTATCCAAAGTGATGAACCTACATGTAGGAATAACCAATACAGACATTGGAAACATAAGTTAGAATGATTACCTAAATAAGTGTGCTTAACTAGTGGGATGATTATAGGATTTCACTTCATTAGTCTACTGCTCTCTAGTGAAAGTGGCGTCTCACCCAATTTCCATCCAGTCATTAGAATTGATCAATACATTGGCCAATAGCTACATGCCAAATGAGTGCATGGTCAAGAACAGCATGGGAGAGGTGGTCCTGGACCTGAGGCCCGATAATATTGAAGATGTCTTCCACTTGCCCAAAGGGGTAGATAATTTATTCAATTTCAATATCAACAAGGGAATGGAGTTTTACAACAAAGACATACATACATCTCACAACATTGTCAATAACTAGTACCTGATGCAGCCATTACCCAGGAAGAGATTGGATAGAATTGATATGAGAAGAGGGTATATGAAAGAAGATATCTAGGTGGCCATAAAAATGATCAGTAGGGTGTACAGGCTGCCTAAGTCCTCTCAACTAGAGCCTTGGATGATCTTCCTAATCCAAAAGATAAAAGAAAGACAAGCGAGGTTCAATTGGGCTTCCATTTTAAGTGACAATTTGGATGAGCAGTTGGTTTTGGTTAAGACAGACCCACATTTTCTACATGACATCCTATGTCATTTACCTATTGGTTGCTAGGTCATTGTATCTAGGGTTGACCAAGGTTGGGACAATGGGTGAATAGAACACATGGCCATTTACCTTGTATCCTCAATTGGTGAGGAAAGACTTCTACACACACAATAGCCCAGAGTTTAGAATAGTCAATGATGGCTTCATTTTTTCAATCATACGCTCCATTGAGGGAGATTATGCCAAAAGGTTGTCAACAAAACTAGCAACTAAAGTAAAGGCCATTGGGGCATTCTACATACAATTTCGGACCTTCACTTACATTTGGGTGGCAAGAAGCACACTGGCATCAAAGAAGCTTCCAAGGTACCCTTCTGATAGGGTAGTCATCCTGGAGATCGAAAGGTAGTTGTCTGATGCTCATGAAGACATTAAGCACAAGAAGAAGCATTGCTGAGATTTTCCCATTTCCATTGGCCCCCACTGCATGCTAGACATGAAGGTCTACAAGTCTTTGACTTGGGAGTGGGATGAATTCCCACTGTTAACTTACAACTTGGTGAGGTCACACTTTGATCCCATTGGTACCTAAAACCACATAATGGGAAGGCACTATGTTCATGAGCCACACATAGAGGACCATTGGGCTAACTATATTAATGATTATGAGGTAAGGGTCCATGATTACTGCCGAATGAGTCTAGAGATGGCACAGGGTACCCTTTCATTGAGAATTCCATAGAAGGTGGTAGATGCTGATTCAGACAAGATTTTGGATTCCATATACAATACGAATAAGGTATACACAAGGGCTATATTAAATATAGAGATAGATTAGGAGGAAAATGATAGTATGAATTTTAGAGCCTGACATATGATTAAGTTGACTAGGTCTTGGATTTCTCGTCCTTACCCAATGCATCCACTTCCAATGAAACAACTCCTAGAGAAGCCCTCTCAAGAAAAGAAGAAGGGAGAAAGGGTATGAAGCCACAATTCAAAGAGGTTTCTCCATTGAAGCTAGAAACTATGTATCGACATGAGTGTCCCACTGCATATGGTCTAGCCACACACTCCAAAAAGGAAAAGAGAAAGATGACCAGAAGTATTGCACCCCCGAAGGCATCGCCATCTAGTGACCTTGATTCACCAAGCTCGAAAAAGAGAACAAAATTCAAGATCATAGGACCCAAGCTGACTGAGACCACCAAGGGGAATGTTTACAAAAGGAAGAAAGGCTTGATGCCTACACAAATAGATACCCTAGTCAAAGATGATGAAGATGAGTTGGATGAAGTTCCCCTTAGTAGGAGGAATCGGTCTATGGGATTCTTGAAGAAAAGGAGGATAATAGACTATGATCCTAAGGATGTTGAAGGGGCTACACAGGGAGAACTAGTGAATTTGGATGTGCTTGGTGATGATGAGTTTGGCATAATAGATTTCATAGGGTTGCATGGTTTCAAAGAGTCTGAGAAATAAGCTCCTATGCAGTTTACCAGTCTCTTTAGTGGCTTGAGAGAGGATCTACAAAAGGGACCCCAAGGACAAGATGATGTTGAGATGACTGAGGCCCAAAAGGAAACTACAGAGCCAGAGAAGGACTCTTCTAGTGGGGTCACCTTAGAAGAAGATGTCACTACAAAAGTACCCTTCATTTCATCCTTTCCACCTCTACCTCCACATCAAAACTCTCTGAATCCACCTTCATTTCCACTTCAAATGCCACATACCACTCCACTTTCCACTCTAATGTAAACCACTTCATTGCCTTAGCAACCATCTTCATCCCATGTTCCCTTTCCAACTCCAACTCCACTAGTCCATTCAGTCACTCCCCTCATGTCTCTTGCACCCTCCTTGCTTAACATTCCTCCTCAAGTTCCCATACCTGCACCACAAGTTCATGATGAGTCATTTCCATAGAGCTCATAGGAACTAGAGAAAGAAGTAGAGGTCATAGGTGAAGAAAGGATGGAGGAAGCTCATGCAGGGTCTGAAGAGCCAAATGTTAGAGGAGAATCACCCCAAGAAGAAGAGCCACATACTGAGGAAGAAAAACAACAAATGGATATAGAGAGACAAATAGCTGATGAGTAGCAAACTATTGATGAGGAGGAACATGAATGGGATGCTAGGAATGAGCAGGAAATAGGAGGAGAAGAAGAAAGTTAAGAGGAAATAAGGACAAAATGCCTAGCATCTTCTTCCACATTAGCTACTCTTTATGAGCCATTGAATGTGTTCTCAAAGCCCACATGGTTTACCAAAGAAGTGTAGCCAAGGGTCAGAATATACATTGATGATGAGGTTGATATGACCACACTAGGGCATGCTTTCCACCAAATGACACTAGTTCCCAAAGCAAGGAGAATGTCTTATATAACACAAGACCAAATGGAGAGGTGGAAAGCACACATGGTTGTTCTTACAATGGATGTCAGTGTAAATGAGATCACTCTGGATGACTATGTGTTGGGGGAGGTGGACTTAGGAGAGCCAACTAGGGAAGGTATAAGGAAAAGCTTGGCTACTTTGGGCTTGAAGAATGCTCTAGGCTTCATGGATAAAGATGAAGAAATGATAAAATCTCTAGAAGAGCATAACGAAGCTATGAAGAAGTTCATTTTGAAGACAGTGGATCCAATTGACCCAAATAACCTTGAAGCCTCATTATAGGCAATTTTGGAGAAGAAGGGGGATATAGATATAGATGTTCTACATTCTTTTATATAGGGTTGTGCTGAATGAAAGCTTTATTTTGAATAGTTTTCCAGGCTTTCCCTCAAAAGGATCCTAAGGCCCTTTCAAAATATTTTGGTAGGAATAACTTCCTTGGTGGAAATCATGAGTGAGGAGAATGGTTAGAAGAGACCATCCTTAACTGGCAGAAAGTGTTGGATGAGCTAACAATGATAAGGAAGCAACGCTTCCAGGTTTTGATGAAGATATATGACAATTTTGAAGAGTGGATCCAAGAGATAGCTATGAAATTGGCCATATTTGAAAAGGTTCTCAAGAGGTTGAACAAAAGAAGAGACAACAACATGCTTTTTGTAAAAGAGTTACATGAGTTCTTTGAGGGTCTAGACTTGGATCTATTTGACAAAGATGATGATAAGACTATGTTTTTAGTAAATGACATCATCAATCAATACTTAGGCATATTTTGAGGGGTGAAATCTAAAGAAGACCTCTAGCAAATGTTTTTATCAAAAGGAGGAAATTCAGAAAATGCTATCTCAAGAGGATGAAATAACGGCTTTTGCAAAGGAATTGATTGACCTCAGAGATAGGTAGAAAGAGATCGTTCAAGGGATCAAGATGCCAAACTTTGATGAAGTGCTGGAGATAGTGGATCGATTCAAGAAAGCACATCCAAAAGTACCTTCCAGCCAGTGAGCATCTAGTCCAAGATCTGCCAAATTTTGTGTACAAAAAATCCAATTTTGATACTTAGCCAATTTTGCAGTGCCTAATTTTTGACATTTTGGCCATGAAGAGTTTTCGGCCACCTACAAGTCCAACAAGTCTGACAAGTCCAAAATTCTGGGAGGGAAGACTTGGCACTTGGTCAGTTTTGGAGCTTGAGTTTTTCAGACCAATTGTCGGGATTTGGGCATTTTTTTTGCACGTCTGAAAGTTGACATGAGTTATCTCAGAGATCATTTTCCAGTCATCTGGGCTTCCTTTTTGGGATCGTTTGTGCATGATTTTGGAGTTTCTTTCAGTTGGGTCCATGTGGAGTAGCCAGAGCCAGAGATCAAGGGTGGAAACATGAAGATTATCAAGTGCATGCACAAGTTCCAGCTCCATTTTGAGATGTTTGATGCATAATTTATTCAAATATTTGTAATGCATGAGGTTTAGTTTCGCGCTAGGATAGTTTAGCTAAGCTTTAGAAGTATTTTTATTTAATGCAAGCTTTAGTTTAAATTTACTTTCAAGTTCTAGTTGTAGCTAAACCCTAGCTGGGAAAATATGAGCCCAACTCTATAAATTATAATAAAATGATTTAATGAGTGTCGACTTGATGATTAATATAACAAATAAAATTGGTGCTTCATTCATGGTATGATTTATCTACTATCTATGTGAGATTTTTGAATGTGTGAATTGATCATTCTTTATTTCAAAGAGCCAATTGGTTGTTTAATGATTTTAAGCCTGCGATCTTTAGTTCGGTGTTTGCTGGTATTGCATTACTGTGTTGTGACAAATTTTTGAGAAGATTGTTCTTTGATGCTTGAAGATTAACTTGTCTCATGTGTGCAGACATCTGGAGTGGCTTCGTGATTTGATGAGTTTTGGCTTATCTTACGTCTGCATTTGCTCAATTTCCTTGATGATTGCACCCATTTAGCTAAAGATTGTGACATGATCTGATCTCTATTTTGTGGGTTTCTTCATCTTCTTGGTTATTTAATTCGCATGGTGGTGTGATGCTAGCATATGTCCATTAGATTTCTTTTCAACAATTTCATTCAATCACTCATTACCTTAATCTTTCTTAACTTTCCTTGCAAGTTTGTTTTTAATAGATCAATTGAATTAGCAGTGCTTACATTTCTTAAATCTGAAAATTGAACCAAAAGAGAGATATTATGGAATCCTAAAGTTTGTTTTGCAATTTCCCTTGAGAGAAGAACCAAATTAACAAATTGACATTTGTCTTTTGTTGAGCTATCCAAGCGGTTGAGACCCAGCCAAAAGGAACCTTGAGATTGATTCCATCAGTCTTCTAAGAGGGGGATTCACTCATGCAAATTCCTATTCATTATCTTCATGTAAAAATGATGCTCAACACTCTCGAATTCTCATAATTACTCTAGAAAATTTGCATATGAAGCATCAAGCTTTTGCGAATAGGTGACTTTTTGAGATCATTTCATTATTTTCATAGCTTTTGCATAGTTTTCATATCATTGTTAGATTAATTGCATATCAATTTCGATCCATTCTAGATTAGATTCATACAATTTTTCATCTTATTGCATCTAAAAATCCAATAAAATAGATTAATCTGCATTCATTCTACATTCATATCTATTGCATTCAAATCTTCATTTAGGTGTTGCATTTTCACTGATCTCAGTCTAATCTAGGAATATCATACTCACACCTACTAGAAGACAATAAATCACCTAGTTAGCTTAGTTCCAATTATTTGCAGATTTCAATTTTGCTAACCTCTAATATTCTACTGAAGTGTTGTTTCCATAGCTAGGTACAATTTTCACACACACATCAAACATTTTTATTCTCAAGAGGATCCTTGTTTGGAACTGGCTATTATTCCTACTGTGTTGGATATAGTCCCTCTTGTGAGTTCCCCACCTTCCCTAAATGATATAGACTGAGATGGGGAGAGTAGGAAACACAATTTATTGGCTTGTCCTTCATGGTAGCTTTTTGTGTGTTTACCTATTGTATTGTGCTTCTCCCATGATGTGTTTTCTAAAGGTTTGTTAGATTCTTTTATACAACCCTTGTTACTTTGTTGGTGCAAGGTGATAAAGGAATCAAAACTGTTGTGCTATTCCTCTATATGTATCTCTATTCTTCTATATGTTGTCTTCATGTTATGGAGTACCTATGCTATTGTTTGTAAATATTTTCCTTTTGTAGTATGCTTGGATTTATGACTTGGTAGCACTGGTTCTTTTTTGTCTCCATGTTGTGGTTTGAAAAGACTCTTCTTCATAACTCTTGTGTTTTATTTCCTCCATTATAATTGTAGTTCTACTTTCTTTGGGGAATGATGTCAATTTATTTTCAATAATATCATATATATATATATATATAATGTTATGATCATATTGACCCCACGCCAGGTTGATCCCTTCTATGTTCTCTGTATGTTTATGTGGTATTTCCATTGATTTGTCTTCACTTGGGGGCATCTCGTAGTGGAAATGTAATAAGTGGACTTGTTTATGTTTCTATTAAAACCATTTCTCATATTAAAGTGTTAGCAATGAATTTAATGTGGGGGCATACTCTCTACTCACTTTTTGCACACATGTGCTTTCAAAATATTTTTCAAGACTTGAAACTTTTCTCCCTTTATGGATTAGAGACTAATCCTTAAAGCATGGATTTTTACCTTATAGGAGCTCTTGATCCCTCCAGTTTCAATTTTCAAAGTTATGATCCCTTAAGGTCATAGGTTTCCTTGAGACTAGATCTCTCTTTTATTTTGGCTTTGCCCTTTTGGAATAGAATATTCCTAAGGATGAATTCTTGATGGGTTGACTAGTGAGTAGCCACATTCACTAGGCAGTTCAACTCCATCTTTCTAGTTGCATTGTTTCCTTGTGTGATTCACAATGGGACATATGTTCTCATTGGGTGAGGTAATCACACCCTCTTCTCTCTTTTTTCTAGTGATTTCTCTCTTATCATAATCTTGGGGTTGACAAATACTTGAGTCCTTTGGGGCTTGAGTGTCACTTTGTCCCTTTGATTTCAATAAGATTTTCTATTTCATTGTGATCTCCTTTACCAATAGTTTGCATTGAGTCCATACTCTTGCTAAAGTGGGGGCTAAATGTATCATCAAAAAATGGAAGCACTTCCATTTAGAACTAGTTTATCCCTCTAAATAAGTGGTTTGGGGTCATGTCAAATGCCTTGGATGGGTTTTTGGCTTGGATCTAGCTTTTTCCCTTGGTCTGCCCCATTTTCCACTTATTTCCAGCCTATTTCTAGCACCTGGTCATGTGAATTTGAGGTTCTTCACCTTAGGGTCAAGGTCAAACTTATAAGTCAAGGTCTACCTTGACCTTGACCTAGGGTCTAGATTTCAAATTCCACAGGTTTTTAGATGTTAGGTTTCAGAAAGTTTTATTTCCTGCTTCCGGGTCAACATTTTTGGGCTTTGAAATGGTAAACTCTTAAATTATATTTAATTTAGGTCCACTTCCAAGGTTAAAGGGTTAAATTGGAATTTAATTCTCCTATGTAGGCCTCTCTAGAAGTTTGTGCCCTAAACTTGTATACAAGGAAGCCTTCTCCTTTCATTTTCAACCAATCATTATCAATCGATTCTATTATCCATCGAATACAAGCATAAGGTAAAATCAAGTGATCAATAAATTATCAAGCAAGAAAGAAAGAGAAAGAAATCATTCAAACATTCATCTATCCTCAATCATTCAACCATTCAAGATCTAATTCATCAAGGAGATCCATTGGTAGCCATTGAAGGATTCAATCTCTATGGAGCCCTCTTGTTGAAGATTTCTCCCTCCATATTCATTCAAGCTTCTTCATATTCCAAGATCCATTAAATATTGGCATTGAAGATCTAATGCAATTGATTTGAGACATCCTACATCCAATTATACATTCATTTGGAGCATCCATACTTGTGGATTCAAGGATTCGAATCCTCCACAAGGGTTTCATCATAAGCAAGGTAAATTACTCCATTTACTTTATTAATTACTACAATTTCAATTAAATTTCAAGGTTAATTCCAAAACTGGGGTTTAAACAAGGTAAACCCTCATCCAAACAACAAAACCCTTTTTCTTGCAGGTTCAGGTGCGAGACAATGACTTACATATTAGATCTGAGTACCCTTTTCAGAAAACTTTTGGGATACATGAACATAATTTTTGTTAGAGTTGTGTAGGTCAAGGTTGACATAAAGGGGTCAAGGTCGACCTTTATCTGGTTCAAGGTTGACCTTTCTCAGAAAAGCAAATTTTTTCTGGGTTTTCTCTATCTCTATGCTTTTGTTCCAGATTCGATTGCAAATTTTCCCAAAACTCAGTACAGACACCAGAAAATAGTGATTTCTAGATCTTCTATACTTTTGAGGTTAGTACTTGTCTTCAATTCATTTTAATTAATATTTCAATACCCTTTTCTAAAAGGGAATATAAGGTTTTCCTCTTTCTTCCTATTGTTAATCAATTGATTCATTTAGGCATTAACTCTTTCTTTGTGGTTAATCAATTTGGATCTTTCCTTTGGGAATTTGGGATTAGGAAGAGAATATTACCTTCTCCAACTCCTACATATACAAACCTATCAAACCAAATCATATCAATCTACATATCTCTTTTCATACCTTATAGGTCCACGTATATTTTGTTCAATTTCTCGCATGTTTGCAATTTGGTGGATATATTGGATGTTTCAGGTCCTAAGATCTTTTTCTTTTGAGGAATGACTCATCTTAGGCTGTTATTTTGTTTTAGCAACCTTCTTTCTTCTTTAAGTAGTGTACACTTCACTTTTGTAGCATTATTTTATGCACACACATTGAGATAAAGTGTCATTCTATTGCATGTATGAGATTTTGCACATGTTTATGCTCTATGTACTTGCACTCCATTATAAAGTGCCAGGGGGGTTTTATTTTTGCCTTTTTTTTCCATCTTATTTTTTCATGTGAGTGTTCCTCCAATGATATTATCCTCAGGTATCTTTATTTGTGTTTGTACTCTCTTTGCACCTTTAATATTCCTAGTATCGCATAGTTTATATTGGATGATCTTTTGAGTGTACATGTCATTACTCCCTTGTCAGCATTATGGGGGGGTTTCTACTATTGGTTCTACTAATTCCTTGGTTTGATAGTGTGAGATATGTATTCAATATTTGATTCTATGTACTAGGTAGATGCAATGGCTGGGTACCTATGCATTCTAGTGAGATGGATCATTTACCATATAGACACTCTTCTTTTTCTTATTTTTGGAAGCACTCTTCTAGCTTTGATTGATCAGCTCTTCAGAATTTGGTGTTTTATGCCATCTATATCTTTGAGTTTAGGTGTTTGCCTTTTTTTGCTTCCTAATTCAAGTTGTGTCATTTGAGGGGACTCGTGCATATTACAATGTTTTGTATCTTTGACTTTAGTTGTTTACCTTTATTTCCCTCCAAATTTGAGTAGTGTCATTTGAGGGCACTCATGCAGATTACAATCTTCTCTACCTAGTCATATTTCAGTGAGGAATCTTTAGATCAACAGTTAGTTCTTGACAGAGTTTGCAACTTCTTGCTTCAATGATGTTCTACATGTTCATCCTTGTTCCTATTTTCTGGAACATTCCTAAGTTTTGGAGGCTTCTTTAGTCCTTTAGACTAGTTTGTGTCTCTTTTTGGAGTAGAGTTTTTCCCATGTAGTTTTCTTGATTTATCTGATTTATAGAGACTCTCTTTTGTACTTGGGTACCTGGTTAGGCCTTTTGTTGTCAGGACCCATTTTCTTTCAATAGTTCTTTCTAGGTTTTTAGCTTCTCCCAAAGTTAGTCTTAAGGGGGGGGGGGGGGTGTTAGAGTAATAAAGTGTTTTCTTATTAATTAAATCATGTTTGATTTAATTACTAAGTCACTTATTATCTATTTCTGCTTAACCTAAAATTTAGGCATATAATAATTAATTACTTTATTAATTATTATCATGCAACCTAGGTTTGTTCACCCTTTTAGGGTTTTGATCTCCTTTTATAAGGATTGATCTCTCTTGTAATCTTATTGAAAAACATTCATTTTATTGAATTGAAACTTTTGTTTTTGAACATCAAGAATGTCTCCTCTTTCATGGATTTATGAGTTCAAGCCTCTCTAGCTTCTGCTTATCTCTCTTTCTATGACAGGTGTTTACATGCAGGTGTTCTTGGGAGCTATGGGTTGTTTTATCATCAAATCCAATATAACATTCTTTTCATATCCTCCTTTTGATAGAAAATTTGATGGAGGTCTTCCTTCATATTTATACTAGCCATAATTCCCATGAACTACTATACAACACTCTTTATGGGGCACATTATGTGATTATCTTCATCTTCATAAAAATAAAGTTCAATACCTTCAAAAAATTACCATATTTATTTGATCTAGATCATTACTTCCTCTTGTTTCTTACTCTGTTTAGACATTTTTGATAAAATTTTATCATCCAACCTATGTCTTTGATCCAGGTCTCAAAATTGTCAAGCTCTGACCCTTCATATATCTTAACCAAAACTTGGAAGTACCACTTATTTATTGTTTTTAGGTCCCTAAGAATCCTTTTCCACTTGTCAATCTATACATCCAATCCTTCCTCATTTCCTATCATGTCCATCAATTTGGTGACCTCTTGAAGAATAACTCTAAACGGCCCAAAAATTGCTTGGATAGTGGCCACCTTCTCAAACTTTTCAAAATTCACTTTCCGATCTGAACACACATGAATGAAAGAATGAGGTATATCTATTGGTAATTATAGGGAAACTATCTTCTCTAGGAAAGCCTATAATGAGGCTTCTAGGTTGTCCAGGCCAATGAGACCTTTTTTTTACAATGAATCTCTTTAAGGCTTTATTTTTCTTTTTTAATGCCTTTATTTTCTCCTCATATTTATCCATTAAACCTAAGGAATGATTTAAACCAAGTGTAGCTAGCATTTTAACTCCCTCCCTTGTAGGTTCACCTAAATTAACCTCATCAAAAGTATAGTCTTTGGCAGTTATCTCCACAATACTAACATTAATTTTTGGTATAGTGACATGCACCCTCCATTGGCCTCTTTGGTCTTGAGTGACATAATAAATTGTTCTTATCAGGGTGCTAGTGCTAGATTATCTTGCATGGAAAGTCTAACCCAGGACAACCATGTCTGTGTCTTCTTCCTCAGTGTATACCCTTCTCCTTGGTTGTATCTCCTTAGTGAAGCAGGTGGGCTTGGTGAATGCAGTGATTGGCTCACATGGAGGAATCAAAACAGAGGTAGTTTCTTCTTCTATTATAGACTCCACCTCTTCCCCTTCTTCTTTCTCTAGATCTTCCCTTTATTCTAAATTTTAATTTCCCTCTATCTCTTCCTATTTTGTTTCCTTATGTTGTTCTTTAGTAGTGGGATCATTTAGTATGTCCTCATGTGGAGGACTAGTCTCTTCCCTTTCTAAATCCTCAAGAGCTTGTTGGTCTTCCACATCCTCAATGGTCAAATTAGAAGAAAAAATGGGAGTGAAAGGAAGAGGAGTAGGAAGTTTAGATGAAGGAAGAGGAGTAGGATGCAAATTTGGGGATTTGGTGTAGGAATTTGAGATTCAGATAGTTTTGTTGTGGTATTAACTTCACTCCCCTTGTTAACTGGTTCTTCTTGTGGTAACTCCCCTTCATCTTCTTCCTTCATTTAGATGTTTGGGAGATCCTAAGTATCATTGTCTTTAACTTCTATTGATTCTCCTATGGGAAGAGGCATTCATGGATCTAGTTCTTTTTCAGTAGCCAGTTCTTCCATTGTTTGTTCAATTGTAGGGGCAATGAATTGGGATGAAGGAGGAGAAAAAGTGAATGGAACCCATTCTTGAGTATTTTCCTTTGGATTTGGTGCATATTTCTCTATCATTTGTGTTGGGATTGGAAAGATAAATTACTAAGAGGGGAGGGGTGAATCAATACCCTCAAAAACATTAACACTTAAAAATTTGTAATAGTAGATATCTGTTAACTGACTGATTCCATTATTTGTAACATACATTCATATAACTGAAAATGTAAAGTGCATGTAAAAAAAACAATAAATCATCCATGAAAATCCATACTCATGACATAGATAATTTGGTTACATAGAAACCCTTGTTAGAAGGTAAAAATTGTGGTGGGGATAACACCCACAAATCTTCACTACTGCAATAAATAAAGTATACTAGCCAATTATTGATCACTTTTGATGATCTTACCCTGTTAGGAGTAAGATAAAGATTGACTAGAGGTACCTGGTTAGAGGATTTTAACAATAGAAAGTATGTATGTACTCAGTTAAGAGATTTAAACAAGAACTGTTAAGTTCACTCTGATAACCTATAATAGTTAAACTAATAATAGTAAAGTATATGTAAATGACAACTTATACTTGTCTAACTTGGATTTGTGAAGTATCAAATAAATATCACCTCAATGTGATGTATATGCTCTTCTGTTCTGCTTGGTAGCCTTGTATGTCATTCTGAAAACTATTTTCCTCTATCATAAACCTTTTGTCATAAAATCCTGTGTCTAATCTCCTAATGTTCTTAGTGCATCTACTGCTTCATGATACTTTTTCATAATGACATCTGTTACAAATTTATATCAAAAATTCTTGACCTAATTATGGTTTGCAATCTTAGAAAACCTAAGATCAATGGTGTAGAAAAATAACCTAGTTCTAATAATTACATAGGAATCATCACCAAATTTAATAATTATGATCATATTAAATGTTGCCTTGATCTTGGTAAACCATTTTCTAATCAGTGTGAACCACTTTCTTAGGTGTATGCACCATTCCTGATTACTATGCCATTTCTTGCTTTACTTGATAATCATTACATTCATTGTTCCATAAATTATGGATGCTTAGTGTGTATGAATGCTCGGTGGTCACTAGTTCGGTACTCAGTAATTTCCTGATGCTTGGTAAGTGTGCTTGGTCAAACCTATTGTATCATCTTAAAATGGAAGCACTTCCATGATAAGAGCATTTAGCCCTCTGAGTAAGTGGTCTGGGGTCATGTTAAGCACCTTGATCAAGTCTTTACATGTATCTAATTTTTCCCCCTATTCTGCTTCCCTCTGCACTCATTTTCCACTTCATATTTGCATTTCCTAGCAATTTGGGTTAGGGTCTTGAGGTTTTTGACCTCAAGGTCAAAGTTGACCTTGAGGGTCAAAGTCAACCTCAACCCTGATCTAGGTCAGGGTCAACCCTAACCTAGGGTAGAGTTGACCTCATCCCTAACCCCCAGTTCAAATTTCAAGTTTTTCTGATTTCTAGGCATCGGGTTTCAGAAAGATTCTTTTTCCCACCTTCGGGTCAACCATTTTAGGTTTCAGAATGGTAAATCTTTAAATTTCATTTAAACTAGATATATTTCTAAAGGTTAGGACCTAATTGGGATTTAATTCTCCAAGGTGGCCCCTCTAGAAGATTGTGCCCTAGTTCACTATAAAAGGAGGCCTTCCTCCCTCATTTTATGCATCCATAATCAAGAAATTGAGATCTCATTCTCACTAAGCATTCAAGCATTCAAGAAAGCATTCAAGCATTCAATTATTCAAGCATTCATCGATCAAGGAGATCCATTGTTAGCCATTGAATGATTCAATCTCTTTGGAGCCCCCTTGAAGATCCATCCTTCTACATTCATCCAAGCCTCCTCATATGCAAAGATCAATTCAAGATTGGTGTTTAAGATCAAATGCCATTGATTTGAGACATCCTAAATTCACTCTAAATCCATTGGAGCATCCCTATTTGTAGATTTGAGGGTTCAAATCCTCTACAAAGACTTCAACATAAGCGAGGTGAATTGTTTCAATTACTTTGTTTATGCACACTAAATTTCAATTCAATTTCAAGGTTAACTCCTAAATTGGGGTTTGACCAAGGTAAACCCCCCATACAAACAAAACCCCCTTTTTCTTGTAGGTACAGGTGCAGAATTTCAGATCTGAGAGTAGATTTTGATACCCTTTTCAGTGAACTTCTGAGATCTGCAAACAAGGTCAAAATTGACCTTGAAATAAAGAATGTAGCCTTTGACCTTTTTTGAGGGTCAAAGATTACCTGCCATCAAAAAGACAAGATTTTTGAGTTTTCTTTGTCTCGACATTTCTAGTACAAAATAGGTTGTAGAATTGCCCAAAAGTACACACAGACATCATTAATTAACATTTTCTAGATTTTCCCTAATTTGAGGCTAGTATTTGTATTTCAATTATTTTAGATTTTAAGCATAACTCTCCATAGGGAAATATAAGGTTTTTCTCTCTTTCATATTCTCCATAGATTGATTCGATTGTGTATTAACCTTTTGGTTGATCAAATTGGATCTCTCCTTTGGGAATTTGGATTTAGGAGTGGATCTCATATTTCCACCATACATCACATTGAATAGAGGTGATTCCATTTTAACCCTATTCACCTGTATTTGATTAACTTGTTCTACCTCATCTTTGGTCGGTGTGAAGGCTTTGTATGCTAGACCGACTGAGTTATTTGTCTCCTTATTCCAACTTTTACTGACTAAATAACTTATTGATACTAATAATAATCCATTAATGCTCAAATAGAGAAAACAATCTCCCCCTTTGGCATTAGTATCAAAACCTTATGTATATGTATCGATTAACTCAAAAAATATACTAACTCCATATATATACATACTATATATACATATAATGTTTTCTTTATAGACTCCCCCTTTGTGCATGCTCTCAGTGGTGTGAATTACATAATGGCATATACACGACTTTCCCCTTTTTGAAATTAATGCCAAAACAACAAAAAGTACTTACAACTTATAAAAAATGTGCTGGTGGGTTTTCTTCAATGATTCTAAGAGATTTTCTCATTCCTTTTTCAAGTTGTCAAGAGCAATATGCTCTAGACTGACTTGCGCATGCACATCAAAAATGTTTTCTAGTACATATATCTCGGGGGTGGAAACTGAAGCTTTTGCCTTCTCTATATATATCTCCATGACTTTTAGGTGTGGAAGTAGCTCGGCTTGTAGCTCGGTGACTTGGTCACTTATGGTATCTTCCTGCTTTCTAAAATATGATCTCAACCGCCTAAGTGCTTGAACTTTTGATATATGTTTGGGAAAAGCATTTGGCTCAGTTAGAGAGCATTTAGCACTAACCTTAATTTCTTCATCCAATTTCTTAATCTTTTCACTAACCTCAGTAGTGAACTGGTCAATAGTGCATAATTTAAACAAATTTTGAATAATTTTTTGAGTAATAGATTAAAGCTTGGTTATTACCTCAGATAGCTTAACCTTGTTTATTATCACTTCTTGGCTTATTCTTTTTGCAAGTTTCAATTGTATCTTTGTCTCTACCCTTTCCTATATTCTCTTTTCTTCATATATATTTGGGGCATTTATGTGACATGTTAGAGTTGCAAGTTGATCAAGGATAGGAGTATCCTCATCAACATTGATCTTAGGAACTACCTATAGTAATATATCTCTAACATCCTCTAGAATTTATTTTCTATTGCTCTCCTTCTTCAGTTTTTCTTGTGCAGCCTTCCTTGTGTAGAATTTCCCATATTTTCTAAGTTCCTTGGTGTCTAAAGTTCTAAGGTCACATTTTGGTATTTCAATTATTTCATTGAGTGTAACTAGTCCTTTACCATGTTTCTTTTTCTTCTTGTTCTCTGGTGGTGATGATTTGATAAATGGAACTAGAGCTTTAGTCTCCACATTTGTCTTCTTGGGCTTGGTAGACATACTTTCTTCCTTAGTTTCCCTGATGACTGGTGTCTCAGTGGTTTGTCCTTGGGCATCGGTGGTGGTGTCTATTATAGATTCTACTAGTTTTGATTCTTCTGGTGTTTGTGATGCTGCCTCTATTTTCTCAAGCTGATGGGAAGTATCTTTCTCTATTGTTCCCTTATATGTTGTCTCCTATTTCTTAGTTGTATCTTTTTGTTGCTCGGGGGTTAATCCTTTGGGTTCCTTCTATGATATGATCTCAATAGCTTGTACCAAAATTGATAAGTCACCTGGTATCTCACTTGTTTCTACCTTGATGGGTCTAGTTTCCTCAATTGTATCTGTAGCAATATTCACATCTTCATCATTGTTGATATCATCAAGATCTCCATTTGTTATGTCTTCAATAAGTACATCATATGTCCCTATTATTACCAATTTCTCAGGAGGATCCTTATACTCTTCTCTATAACCTATAGGATAAAAATCAATAGCAATGGTAGTGTCTAGTACCTCAGTGTCAGATAGATCAATCAATTCCTTAGTAGCTAGATCTACATCATTTGAGTGCATACCTTTACCTTTCTTCTTGCTTTTCTTCTCGGGTATGACTACAAATGCCAGTTTCTCAGCTTCTGCTTGGTCAATAAGAATTGTAGTCCATAAGAGTTGACTGTTCTCATCAACATCCTTAAGCTTTCCTGGAAGAATATTTAGTGCTCTACTCTTCACTAAAAATCTCTTTGAATATTGTGTCATCAATTCTTCAATCTTAGGAATCGATAATGTAGGCATAGCCAATATCAGTGAATGTTCCCTCATCTTTTTCTCAGTGTGCAAGGCATAAGTCCATCTTGTTGACACTTTCTCATAAAAAATCTTAGGTATATATTTAGAAAATTCAATTGGTACCTTTTTAAACTTGATCATCATCTGTATGATTACTTCTTCTATCTTTTGTTGATCCTCTATAGACATATGTACATACCAACTCATTTTTGGGTTGCTAAGACCGTTAGTTTCATTTATTTCCTCAGCTAATTCATCAAATAATTGATTTTTATTTACAAATACTTCAAATTTATCTAGGTCTTCTTCTTCATCTTCTTCATCAATTTCATCCTTTTCCCTTATCAACTTTCTCCTCTTCTTGGGTAGCTCAGAGGTGGCTTGAGCACCTCTCTTTTTCTTCTGATAGGTCTTTGTAGGAGTGGGCCTAGAAATTTTCAAAACTCCTTTCTTTAGAGGTGGAGAAGTAGTTTTTGTAGACCTTGTCCTTGCTCTTGTCTGTACTTCTACTTGCTTCCTCTTTCATGTGGCATTGACCAGTGTAGACTAAATATGTTTATCTAACTTTGTCACCTCCTTGTCATGCTCACTATTACCTATTAGTAACTGTTCCTCGGTTGCCACTTCAACCAAAATATCCTAAGATGCCTTTTACTCTTTTTTATCATATTTGAACTATTTTAGCAATGTGTACATCATTTTCTTAGACTTCTTAGTCACCTTGACTCTGACTAGATCCATTTTATTTCTTTGTTTAGCCTCTTCATAAGTTCCAAACCTAGTTTCTAGTGGATCTTTGGGCTCGGCTAGTAAATCCTTTATTGACCTAGAAGCTCAGTCAATGTCAAGTTCATATCCCATCGGTGCTAACCATATTGTTCTTGGTTCAACAACCTTTACCAAAGTGTTTTTGATGTCCACTGAAACAAATATCATCCTTATATTCCTCAGCTAGCTGTCCTAGTATTCTTATTCTTTAATGCATTTGGTCTTTGAATTTATTAAAATATACATCCATAATGCTAACAAAATCTTGTCCCAAAATTTGAATAAAATTATTTATTTGTAGAATGACCGGTCAATCAATATTCCAGTCAACATTACTGACTAAGGGGAAAAAGTTTTGCACATAGAAAAATATGTATAGTAGTGAACCAAACTTACATGTGTTAGACTTTGCCAACCTGATGGTTCTCATGTTCTCTTCTAACTATTTCAATAAGATCTTGGTGAGATCCAATTGAAAACTTTTCTTTACCATCTTATAAGATATGTCCATAGCTCCACATGGCACACTATTAGGTCTGCTAGATTGAAATAATTTTTATCCAGTTGCATATGCACCGAACCTAGTCTCAGGATCAACAATGGTGTTGATTCTCATGCCTCTACCATCCCATTTGGTTCCTACATCTTTTCTAATTTCATCTCTTAGTGCACTCCCCAATTCTTTAGCCTTATCAGTTATGGAGTAACCGGTGACTACGTGTATTATATCCCTATTGATTTTAACTAGTTCACCCAACCATAACTTTCCCTCATGCACACAACTTAATAAAATCCTAATCCATTCATTCTTGAAAATCCTAGGGAAATACATAGCATTAACCAAACCTTTCACCTCCAAATGTGTGTTCTCATCCTTGAGCTTTCCATCTACACTCAACTCTTGGAAGGTGGATTGGATCTCAAAATCACCTATCTCTCCAATTTTGAAGTGTATGTATGCATGACTATCTTTGACCAACAAAACCCTAGGTGGTATGCTTGAAAATGCACCAATTTTGTTGATTTGCAAAGCAACCTCAGGATGTAATTTATACTTCAACTCATTACAAGTTGTAGACTTGATTAAGTTAACATTCTTCTTAGTTTCAGACTTAGATTTCTTAACTTTTGATGAGGACGCCATTATTCATCAAATTAGGGCTTCGAGAGATAACAACAAAATAACTCATTGAAAATGAAACTTACTTGTGATTGTGATTAACCTGTTCAAAAATCTTTTGAATCTATGCTCAACTTCTCTAGAAATTCTCAGCTCAAATTCTCACTCAAAATTTCTATGTTCTCCATGTTCGCAATGTAAAAAAAATGACTAAGTCCACCATGTATGTATAGAAAAATTTCAAATTCCTACTCAAACTTTAGCATTTAATGCTTGACCTAACACAACTTAGTAAGAGTAGTTGCACTCAATTTATACTTCAAAAAATCATAAGCTCGGTTAATACTAAGATATCACTCAGTTAATACTACAAATTGGTTAACCTTTCCATTAGTTACCGACTAGAAAATACATACTTGGTCTTGCTTATACCGACTGTTCACATTTAAAGCTCAAAACATATAAAACCATAGTGCATCTTGTTTCATGCAGATTTGGTATGCAAACACTAGATATAAGGAACTATTTGTTAGATATAATTGATTAGAAATTTAGTTCCATACAAACCTTTTATGACTTAGCTGGAAGTGGTGATGTCACCCAATCTAATGAACGAGGTGTCACCGACTACATTGCTTGATCCTGCATTATCACCAGATACTTTTCTCCACATTGTGTTTCTTATCCTCATGATTTCCTCAATCATATTACTATTTTCATATGATTGTGTCTCTAGTGCTCAAGCTCTATGGTCCTTATTTAAGTGACCAACCTTGTGACAATGTAAACATTCCATACCAGTATTTGTCCAATTGTGAGATCTACCTCTGTAGTTATTTCTCTTACAATTTGATGCTATATGTCCATATCTGCCTCATGCTATGAAATTAACCCATGTGTTGTAATCCCAAGTATATGCATTACCTTGTCTTCTCAGTTGATAGGTTTTTTTCTATTCTTCTACTATCTAGACTTGCTTCATCTTTGTCCTACATTCTTGTGATATGTTTCCATGCATATTACAAGTACGATAATATTTTTCCATGTAGGGTTTCTTAGGAGTCCTATTCAATTTAGATCTATTCTCATGTTCTTGATGTCCATACTTATTACAGTTATAACAATAACCATTAAAATTAGGAGTGGATTTAGGAATACCTTTTTCTTTGCTCCTACAAACATTTTCTATGTAGCCCAGTTTTCCACAATGATAACATGATAGCTTCTTTGGCCTTTGGTTCGAGTAGACATTGTTCTTTTTAGCTTGAGTTGATCTTCTTAGTGTAGCCTAAACTAGTAGTGTTGCCAAGTTCTCTCTGACTAATTAGAAATTAATTTATTTTCTTAGAATTGTCTTCATCTTTCTTGATCATCTCATTATGTTGTTGTTTCATTTTGACCTCATTTTTCAATATTTTATTTTCCTCTCTTAGTTCACCGATGTCTTTTAGTTTCCTTGTAAGCTCACTATTTACTCAGTTGACTTCCTGATTTATGACAACCATCTGATTGGAGATTTCAAGGTGATACTTAGCAAGTCTCAGTATCTCAAATTGCTTCTCTTGTAGCTTCTTAGTCATTTGTATCTTGTCTTCAATAGCACAGTTTCTTTCTTGTTCTTCTTGCCTAGCATTTTTCATGACATCAATCATCCTAACCATCTATGTCTCTTGACCAATCTACAAATCTTTGACTTGTTCAGTAAGATGTGGGTTCTTTTTCAGATAAATAAGATATTGCTCCTTCAGATGCATCAGATATACTGCCAGATCGAGATCCAGAATTCTCAAATGGGTCATCTATCTCTTCTTCATGATAACCAGTTTCATTGTACTGAATTTCCATATCCTTCCTTTGAAATAGTAACTTCTTCAGTTCATCTTTGGCTTTCTTGAATTTTTTAATGAAGATTTGAATATGTATCCTTTGATTCTCAATAGTCTTTTCCAACCTATATCTTTCCATTCTTAGATATTTTCTCTTTAGTGGTTAAACTTCCTTAACAAGAGATCTAGCTCTGATACCAATTGTTGGGATTGGAAAGATAAAAAACTGAGAGGGGAGTGGTGAATCAATACCTTCAAAAACTTTAACACTTAATTTTTTTCTAATAGTAGATACCTATTAACCGAATGATTCCATTGTTTGAAACATATATTCATATAACAGAAGTAGTGAATACAATAGTATATACATTGAATAGAGTACAAATTAGAGTAGACACAGACAAGACACCCTATGGATTATGGTTTGGACATGCACCCTCAATCAAGTATTTTAGAATTTTTGGAAGAAAATGTTATATAAAGAGAGATTATCATATTGGAAAGTTTGATCCTAGAAGTGATGAAGGTATTTTTCTTGGATATTCTTTAAAGAGAAAAGCATATAGATGTTACAATAAGAGAACTAAAACTATTTTTGAGAGCACAAATGTTAAAGTTGATGAAAATTTCAAATTTTAGGAAAGAATTCTTGATTATGAATCTGATGGAGAAGCTCATCCTAAGCCTAACACTGAAAATACTGAGTTATTCTATGAGACTAACAGTGAATTGTTGAATGAGAGTCATGCTGAAGAAACCAAAGAGGAATCTAGAGAAGAATCTATAGTTGAAGCAAGATCTAAGACTATGACACTGAATAGGTATCTATCAAGACATCATCCTATTCAACAAGTTATTGGAAGTTTGGATAGAGGAGTTCTGACTAGAAATAAGGTACATTTATGTTTGATTTCTCAAATTGAACCTAAATCTACTAGTGAAGCTTGTGAAGATGAACATTGGATTAATGTTATGAGAGAAGAACTAGATTAGATTGAAAAAAACAAGACATGGGAATTGGTCCCTAGACCTAAAGATAAGAATGTGATTGGAACTAAATGGGTATTCAGAAACAAGATGAATGAACAAGGAGAAGTAGTAAGGAACAAAGAAAGATTAGTATGTAAAGGATACTCACAGCAAGAAGGAATTGACTATGAAGAAAATTTTGCACCAGTAGCAAGAATTGAAGTAGTAAGAATGTTTTTGGCCTATGAAACTTTTAAGAAATTCAAAGTATATTAGATGGATGTAAAGTTCACATTTCTGAATGGTGAATTGGAAGAAGAAGTCTACATTGAGCAGCCTCAAGGTTTTTATTTGACTCAAGAAGGAGACATGGTTTGTAAACTAAAGAAAGCATTATATGGACTAAAGCAAGCACCTAGAACTTGGTATGCAAGATTGGATAAGTATTTGTTAAAATTGGGATTTACTAAAGGAACAGTTGATAGCAATCTGTACACAAAAGAAATTGAAAATGGTTTGTTGATTATAGTTATTTTTGGAGGAGAAGATGAGGCTAGTGACAAATTTGCTGATGAGATGAAGACATAATTTGAAATGAGTATGATTGGTGAGATGAAATACTTTTTGGAATTACAAATAACACAGAACAATGATGGTATCTTTGTAAGTTAGACAAAGTATTTGAATGATTTGTTGAAAAGATTTGGAATGGAGAACTGTAAACTAGTTGGGACACCTATGGTAACTAGACATAAACTATCTAGCATAGATGAAACACTAGCAATTAAATAGAAGAAATACAGATCTATGATTGGAGGATTGTAGTACTTGACACATACAAGACCTAATATAGCACATTCAGTTGGAATTGTAGCAAGATTTCAAGCTGAACCTAGAGAATCACATTATGCAGCAGTAAAGAGGATACTGAGATATTTAAGAGGAACAATAGACTATGGATTGTGGTATGAAAAATCTGATGATTTTACCCTATGTGCATATACAGATGCTGATTGGGGAGGTAGTGTTGATGATAAGAAAAGCACCAGTGGTAGAGCCTTTTTTCTTGGAGGAAGATTGGTTTCTTGGCTGAGGAAGAAGTAGAATTGTATCTCATAGAGTACAACAGAAGCAGAGTATGTAGTAGCAGCAAACAATTGTAATTGGATAATTTGGATGAAGCAAATGCTGAAGGATATTGGAATTAAGTTTGTTTAGCCTGTTGTCTTACATTGTGACAACACCAACACAGTTAGTATGTCTAAGAACCCTGTATTACATTTTAAGACAAAGCATATAGAGATAGAGTATCATGTTGTAAGAGAGAAAGTTGCTGAGAAAGAAGTCAGACTGGAGTACATAAGAACAAAGGAATAGATTACAGACATATTTACAAAGCCTAAGCCTAAGGATACATTTGTGTATTTGAGAGGTATGCTTGGGGTTATGCTCCAACCTACTTGTTGTGGTCCCACAACCATGCTCCCCTTTCCTGGCCTTTATGGCCTCAGGGGCCCCCCTTCTGCTTTTTGCTTGCCTTGTTTTTGTCATCTTTAGGGTTGGTGCCCTTAGTTTTTTTTAGTTTGTTGGCCTTTTTAGCTCTGTTGGCCTTTCAGCCTTGTTAGACTTTTCAGCCTTTAGGTGTTCCACAAGGTGCGAAGGGGTGAAGAGAAGGAGCGAGGGTGCCTTTTGGTGTTCTCGGCCTACCGGATGTCCAAAACATCCAAAATGGCAGAAAGGCCACTGAGCGGGGGTGATGATGTCACCAATCTCACACTGCCTATAAAAGTCATGAAGGTCTTTTCAAACCCTCACTTCTCAATTTTTCTCCTCCATCATCCACTCACTCTCTTTTTTGCCGCTTGTCATTCTCACTCTGTTTGGCTCTTGTTTCCTCGCTAGTTTTCGTCAGGCTCTTCATCTTTTGGGTAGGTGGTCTCCTCCCCTTTATTTTTTCTTTTCTTGTTGTTTCCTTTTTGTTTCTCATTTTCTTGCTTCATTTTCGGTCTAGGGCTGAGTGTTTTCCTCTTTTTGGTTTGAGTCTTAGGTGTAGGTTGTTTTTGGTTAGCCTTTTCAGCCTAAGGGATCTACAGGGTAGTCTCCTTGCATCCCTTGGTGAGTTCATGGTTGAAACTTGTCATTGCACCCATTTTTCAAGTTCTAGCCCAAAACCCTAGTTTCAAACCTTTGGGGTCTGAAAATTGCAGAGTACACCAAGATCTAAAATTTTCTAAGTCCTTGAGTTGTCGATGTTTCAGTGTTTTCGCACACCGAAACATCTTGCACCCCCAAAACCGCTGAAGGAGACATACCTTTTCCTTGTTCTCGCTAAGTCCTCAAGCTGTCGACCTTTTAGAGGTTTCGCACCCTGAAACATCCCAAACCACAAAACCACCAAAGGATGCACTCTTATTTTTTCCTCACTTTAGGCTTGCAGCTTTCAACCTTTTCGACCTTTCAGGCCTGTCGACATGTCCTATGTCTAATGAGTCTGAAATGGCAAAAGGGCTAGAATCTCTGGTCTTTACTTTGAAATCATGATTTCAGTAGATGGTGATGCTTTCCCAGTTTCTTTTCTCTCATTATGTTATTGATTCAGGCCTTGTGCTCTTTTATAGATATGGCTAAGAAAGTACTGGCACCACCGGTGATGAAATACCAATTCAAAGGATACCATCCATAGTCTAAGGTTACAAACTTTCATGTCAGGATAATGGACACTGACATCAGGAATGTGAGCTGGAATGAGCATCTGAACAAGTGTGCTCAACTAGTGGTCCATTCAGAGGATTACAACTCATTTGTCTATTGCTCCCTAGTAAATGTAGTGGCACACCCTATTTCAATCCAGTTGGCAGAGCTGATTAACACACTAGCCAACCACTATGTGCCAGATGAGCGCATGGTCAGAAATAGCATGGGGGAAGTGGTCCTAGACCTAAGCCCTGACAACATGAAGGATGTTTTCCATCTACCCAAGGGGGTATATAGGTTCTTCAACTTCAATGCAAACAAGGGAATGGAGTTCTATAACAAAGATACGCAGAGGACTCACAACATTGTTAACAATGAGTACCTAATGCAACCCTTACCCAAGAATAGGTTGGACATAATTGATATGCAGAGGGGCTACATGAAAGGAGATATCTAGACTATTATAAAAATGATAAGAAGGGTATATGGTTTGCCCAAGTCTCATCAATGAAATGGAGCAACAACCCTTGATGCAATTCACCAGTCTCTTTGGAAGCATGGGAAAGGACCTATAGCAAGAACCCCACACACAAAAGGAGATTGAGATGGTCAATGACCAAGAAGGAAGTACAGAGCCTGAAAAGGACTCTTCAGTAGGGGTTGCAGTGAAGAAAGGAGTAAGTGCACGGGTACCTTTGGATGCATCTGACTCACCTTTTCCTCCATCTCAGCATTCCACACCTCCCACCATTCCACTTTAGGAGCTTACCACTACCCCGCTTTCCACTCCTGTGTAGGGTGCTTTGCTATCCCAACAACCTTCTTCATCCCATGTTCCTTTCCCAACTCCAACTCCACTAGCTCATTTGATCACTCCCCTTGTATCTTCTACACCTCCTCCACTCAACATTCCTCCTGAAGTTCATATGGAGTCAATGCCCCAGAGCTCGCAGGAGCCAGAGAAGGAAGCTAAAGCCATCAACAAAGAGAAGGTGGGAGAAACTCACATTGAAGAGTCATAGATAGAAGAAGAACCACCTATAGAGGAAGATAGGCCTCATACAGATGTCAATGAGAAAATAGCTAATGAGCAGCCAACTGTCGATGAACAAACCACTGATGAAGGGGAACATGAGTAGGGAATGGAAGAACCTGAGCAGGATACAGAAATGGAACATGATATAGGGAAAGAGCAAGGAATGGGGAAGGAAGAAGAAGATCAAGAAATGGAGATGACAGGTCACTTGACATCCTCTTCCACATTAATAACTCTATATGAACCATTGAATGCATCATCAAAGCCCACATGGTTCACCAAAGAGGTGCGGCTGAGGGTGAGAACATATACTAATGAAGAGGTGGACATGACCACTCTAGGGCATGCTTTTCACCAAATAAAACATGTTCCCCAGGTGAGGAGGATGTCATATGTAACACAAGATCAAGCGGGAAGGTGGAAAGCATAATTGGCTATTCCTACAATGAGCACCGACAAGAAAGAAATCACTTTAGATGATTACATGCTGCAGGAAGTAGATTTGGGGGAGCTAACCAGGGAAGGTAGTAAGACTCTAGCTACTCTAGGCTTGAAGCATGCTCTAGGATTCATTAACAAGGATGAAGAAAAGATAAAAGCCCTAGAAGAACAAAATGAAGCCATGAGGAGATTCATTCTGAAGACAGCAGGTCCAATTGACCCTGATAACCCCGAAGCCTCATTACAAGCAATTTTGGAAAGGAAGGGGGAAATAAATATAGATGTACCACATTCTTTTGTATAGGCTTGCATCAAATGGAAGTTAGATTTTGAGGACTTTTCCAAGATGTCCCTAAAGAAGATTTTGAGGCCACTACAAGGTATCTTGATAGGAGTGGCTTCATTGGTCAACCTCATGAGAGAAGAGGATGGTGTAGAAGAGATGATGCTCAAGTGGCATAAGGTCCTAGAGAATTTGGAGGTAATTAGGAAACAACGCTTCCAGATTTTAGTCAAGATATATGAGGGGTCTGAGCTCAACAATTTTGAGGATTGGGTCCAAGAGGTCACTATAGCTCTAGCCATGTTTGGAAAGGTTTTGAAAAGACTAAATAAGAGGAGAGATGATAGTATGGTCTTCGTGAAGCAGTTTCATGAGTTTTTTGAGGGTTTGGACCTGGATCTATATGAGGAGGATGATGATAAGACAATGTACTCTAGAAAAACCATCATCAGGAAATACATAGATATATTTCAGGGGGTCAAGACAAAAGAAGATCTACAACAGATGTTCTATTAGGAGGAGATCCAAAAGATGGTGTCTTGGGAAGAGGAGATCAAGGCTTTTGCAGAAGAGTTACTTGCCTTCTGAGATCATCAAAAATAAGTTCTTCAAGGGATCAACTTGCCCAATTTTGAGGAAGTATCAGAGGTAGTAGATAGATTCAGAAAAGCACATCCAAAAGTTCTCCCTATATAGTGAGCATCTGGTTCAAAACTGCCTCAATTTTGTGTATAAAAATTTAGTTTGATACTTAGCCAATTTTGCAGTATAGGATTTTTGGCCCTTTTGGCCATAAGAAGTTTTTGGCCTACAACAAGTCCTATAAGTTTGAAAGTCTAAAATAATGGAAATAAAGGGGCTCAACACTTAGTCAATTTTGGGTTTAGGATTTTCGGACCAAGTGTTAGGTTTTGGGCATTTTTTAGCACGTCCAAGATTTGACTCCAGTTTTTTCATAGATCACTCCTTAGTCATCTGGGCTTCCTTTTCCAAATTGTTTGTGCATGATTATGGATCTCTTTCAGTCAAGACCACTTGGAGAAATCGAAGCCAAAGATTAAGGGTACAAACATGAAGATCATGGAGTGCATGCAATAGTTCTGGCCCCATTTTGAGATATCTGATGCTTGATTTATGAAAATTATTGTAATGCATGAGGTTTAATTCCATGCTAGGATATTCTAGCTAAGCTTTAGAAGTAGTTTATTTAATGCAAAGCTTGAGTTTAGTTTTACTTTGGAGTTTTAGTTGCAGCAAAACCCTAGCTGTGAAAATAAGAGCAAGGCTCTATAAATTGTAGTAAAATGATGTAATGAGGGTCGATTGAATCATTAACATAAGATATAAAATTGGTGCTTCATTCACAATGTGATTTTTCTACTGTCTATGTGAAATCTTTGAATGTGTGATTTGCTCATTCTTTATTTCAAAGAGCTGATTGTTTGTTTGATGATTTCAAGTCTGCGATCTTTTAATTTGGTGTTTGTTGGTATCATATTGCTCTATTGTGATGAATCTCTGAGAAGATCTTTCTTTGGTACCTAAAGATTAACTTGTCTCACATGTGAACGCATCTAGAGTGGCTTCGTGATCTGATGAGTTTTGACTTATCATACATTTGCATTGTTTGAATTCCATTGATGATTGCATCTGTTCAGCTGAAGATTGTGACATGATCTGATCTATGTTGTGTGGGTTCTCTTCATCTTCTTGATTATTTAATTTTCATGGTGGTGTGATTGCTAGCATATGTCCATTAGGTGTCTTTCAACATTTCCTTTCAAGTTTCTTGTTACCTTACTCTTTCTAACCTTCTTTGCAAAGTTTCTTTCAATAGGATAATTTAAACTGGTATTATTTTTCATTTCTTAAATCTGAAAATTGGATCAAAAAAGAGATATTGTGGAATCCTAAATCTGTTTTGTAGTTTCCCTTAAGAGAAGAACCAGAAAAGGCCTCCTTGATAACAAATCTACATTTGTCTTCCATTGAGCTATCCGAGTGGCTGAGACCCAGCATTAAGAAACCTTGAGATTGATCTTATCAATCTTCCAAGAGGGGAAGTTGCTTGTGCAAATTCCTTTTGAGAGCGCCCATCTATCAAAAAATTTATTTCATGTGAACTACTTTGATGCTCCTTGTATAAGCTTTACAGAATGCCTTTTGTAGCTCTTTCCTTTTTCCTTTCTTTGTTTGGGCTATTTGTTGTGGTCCCACAACCACGCTCCCCTTTCCTGGCCTTTATGGACTTAGGGACCCCCTTCTGCTTTTTTCTTGCCTTGTCTTTGTCATCTTTAGGGTTGGTGTCCTTAGTTTTTTTAAGTTTGTTGGCCTTTTCGACATCCTTAAGTAGTTTTAAGGTCAATGTTTAATATTTTGTGTTTTCTAGCTATGATAAGAAATATGCTACGTTATTAGTTATTATTGTATCTTAAGGATTAGTATATACCAAAAATAGGAGATCTTGGAAAATGACTATCAATTTTTATAAGTTGAATTTAGTGTGTATCAAATCTCCTTAATAATACTAATTTTATGAGTGATGTATTGGATAAAAGTTCAATAGATTGGTAGGTTATCAGGAGTGTGGACTTCTAAAGTCGTAAAAATTTTGATGGGTTAATAAGGAGTTAAAATTTAGAAGGTATGATCATTGGTACATACTTTATATCTATTTAATGTGGTTGGTTTCCCCTAAATATATATGCTTCTCATTATAATAAGGGGAACAAGCCACATGTAATGTATTTTCCAATGGCATCATTCACTTCATTCTTATATTACACATTGAATAACTTCACCATTGAGTTTAAAGTATCACTAGTCATCCTCCCCTTAAGCTTTGCTACCCTTGAACTATAGATGAAAAAACTTGAAATCATGTTTAGTGGAAAGTATTAGTATACATGGTATGATTATTCTTTAAAGGGTACTAGCTCAATGGAAGAGCACCTACTTTACAAGTAGGAGGATGATGGTTCAATTCCATCATGCCCCAATATGACTAAATTAATGACTAAATATATAACAAAATTAATGACTAAATATATGACTAAATTAATGACTAAATATATGACCAAATAAATGACCAAATAAATGACCAAATAAATGACCAAATAAATGACAAAAAAAATGACTAAATAAATGACCAAATAAATGACCAAATAAAGGACCAAATAAATGACCAAATAAATGACCAAATAAACTACCAAATGACCAAATAAACAACCAAATGACCAAATAAACTACCAAATGACCAAATAAATGACCAAATAAATGACTAAATATATGACCAAATCAATGACCAAATAAATCACTAAAATAGTTTAGTCATAAATTTGGTCATGAGATAAATGACTGGCAATAAACTACCACTGGTCACGTGACCAAATTTGGTCATTTATCTACAATTTTTGGTAATTTATTTGGTCATATATTGTTGTTTTTGTACTAGTGGTAGCTTTACAAAATGTCTTCTGTAGCTCTTTCCTTTTTCCTTTCTTTGTTTGGGCTATTTGTTGTGATCCCAGAACCACGCTCCCCTTTCCTAGCCTTTATGGCCTCAGGGACCCCCCTTCTGCTTTTTTCTTGCCTTGTCTTTGTCGTCTTTAGGGTTGGTGTCCTTAGTTTTTTTTAGTTTGTTGGCCTTTTTGGCCTTGTCGGCCTTTTGGCCTTGTCAGCCTTTTCGGCCTTTAGGTGTTCCACAAGGTGCAAAGGGGTGAACAGAAGGAGTGAGGGTTCCTTTTAGTGTTCTTAGCCTACCATATGTAAGGCCACTGAGTAGGGGTGATGACATCTCCAGTCTCATGTTGCATATAAAAGGTGCGAAGGTCTTTTCAAACCCTCACTTCATGATTTTTCTCCTCCGTCATCCGCTCGCTCTCTTTTTTGCCGCTTGTCATTCTTGCTCTGTTTGGCTCTCATTTCCTTACCAATTTTCATTAGGCTCTTCGTCTTTTGGGTAGGTGGTCTCCTCCCCTCCATTTTTTCTTTTCTTGTTGTTTCCTTTTTGTTTTTTGTTTCTTAAATCTAAAAATTGGATCAAAAAAGAGATATTGTGGAATCCTAAATCTATTTTGCAGTTTCCCTTAAGAGAAGAACCAGAAAAGGCCTCCTTGATAAAAAATCCACATTTGTCTTCCATTGAGCTATCTGAGTGGCTAATACCCTAGCCTTAAGGAACCTTGAGATTGATCTTATCAATCTTCCAAGAGGGGAAGTTGCTTGTGCAAATTCCTATCTGTTACCCCTCGTGTAAAAATGATGCTCAACACTACTTTTGAGTAGTGATGTAGTTGGTTGCATCCATCCAGTGGTATATAAGCTTAAACTTTCTTCTGAACTAGATGTTGGTACTTCCTCTATGGGGGAGTATGTGTATCTGAGCTGAGTCATAAGGACTCTTGTGAATGTATTTTTGAATAGTATCTTTTGACATTAGAGTTTTTGTTGACATAATGATGAAATTTCTATCATTGATGTCAATGGGGGAGAAGTATTCATGAAAAACCATTTGTACCATATGTTGGAGAGAACTGAATAGGAAAACAAAGCAAGATTTAACTGATGAAGAGGATTCAAAAATGTTTGTCAGAGCAGTAGTGTTGCAGTATTGGATTTTTGGAACATTGGATGTTTTTCATCTATGTTTCCATCAATTCCAATGGGGGAGATTGTTAGGAATGAATGATAAATGTTTGGTATTCATTCTTTAGTAGTTGTTGTTTCATTCATGACTATGATTGCCATTGATGTCAACATAGTGACCTTTTGGAGACTTGCAGAGAAGTAGACAGTGTTTTGATTAGCGCATGTGGTATATTGTATTTGGAGCTATGAGATGTTGAGGATATACTCTTTGATATGTCATATGTTTATGGTTAAGAACTTAGATAATAATTCATGTATTCATGGAATTTATGAGCATTTTGGTGGAAGCAGTATTCAGGCAGTGTTCCTGAGTAGCGGTTTGTGGAAATCAGATGATATCTCCTAATCGGGATGGAATCTAGTTTTTCATAGTTAAAGGGAAGTTAGAGAAACATTGATAGTGACATGAATGATAGCATAGACTTTGAGGTCACATGAGTGAAGATTTATTATATTTGGAAGCTGGTAGTTTTGTGTAATTTTGATGTAGCATGTGGAAACTTTTATTTTGTAATTGTGTGCTGACTCAATTGTAATTATTTGAGTGTGGTATAAAGGAAGGAATGTTTTTCCTTGTTGTAAAGTGGAATGAGCATGGTTGATTATGGTTGAATGTGAATGTATGCATGAAGTGAAGAAAAGAGCCAATGAAGTTGTGAAAGTGAAATTGTGAAGGAAGACATGCGAAGTACAGAGATCTGAAATATAGATCTAGTGTAGCAGTGAGTGCAGTTTGGCATAGTGAGGAGGTAAAATATTTGATATTATTCTATTGGATAATCTTAAGGTTAGTTAGATAGTGTGTTCAGTGATCTTTCCATTGAAGCTGTTTGGGCAGTGGGTCCTTCTGTCTTCCATAACTCTTAACAGGGTTAAAATCTTTTAACAGGGATTCAAAATCTCCTAACAGGGATTCATATGTACTGAATGTATTTCATAAGACTCCTAATAGAGTCCATCCTTTCATAAGGAATATTCATATTAGTGCATCTTTTGTGGGCATCATTCCCACCGGGGTTTACTCTTTGATCAAGAGGTTCCCTAGTCAACATATCTTGTGTTATTGTGTATGAATATCTTTCTATGGTTGGTAATTATATTTCTTACATGGTTAAATGTTGTTGAAGTTGATAAAAGTTATAACTATTTGATAACTTATTCACCCCCCCTCTCAGTTATCTTGGTGGACTTTACTTTCTAACAATTGGTATCAAAGCAGCAGGTCCTTGAAAGAAAAGTTTAAAAACTTAAGGAAATCCATAGTGAATTTCAGAAAAAAAAGCCCTAAGTTTGATGGAGTAAATTTTAAAATCTGGAAAGAAAAGATGAAGACACATCTATTGTGTTTAGGACTAGGTTATGTGTTGATTACAAATAATGATAAGACTATCATTGAAGAAGACAATCTTGAAAAATATTCTAGTGATGAGAGAGATCTATTCATGTGTAACATACTTGCAAGAGAAGCACTTTTGATAGCACTTTCAGAGAATGGGTATAGTCAGGTAAAATGTTTAACAAAATCTTATGAAATTTGGAAAGCTTTACACTCTACTTTTGAAGGTGATGAACATGCAAAGAAAGCTAGATTACATAATTGGATATGTGCATTTGAAGATATAAGAATGATGCAAGATGAATTTGTAGAAGCTATATTGGTAGAATGTCATAAATTGTTGCAGGGATAAAATATTGTGGAGGAAAAAAGATAGAGAATGAAGTGATATGGAAAATTCTGAGGACATTGACTCCTGTATTTAAGAAGACAACACAGATGATTGAACAAGTTATACCTTGCACCATGAAATTTACAAGAGAGAATCTTCTTGGAAGATCAGAAGTAGTAGAAATGAACCTGAGGTTATCAAGAGACTTACCTAGAATGGAGACAACATTTAGTGCTCTTAGTGTTTGCCCTATTTTGTCAAGAAGCATCAGTGTGAGTGGAGATTATGTTGGTAGCAGAAAATCTAGAAATGAAGAAGACAAAAAGATTGAAGAAGGTATTGCCTTGCTTGTGAAAAGAGAACCAGATGGTAAGAAATTTTTTAAATGTTGGACTTATCAAGGATATGGTCATTTTGCATCTAAATGTCTTAAGAGAGTTCAAAAGTACAAAAATAATTTCAAGCCTAGAAGATCTAAGGAATGTTATTATGCTAATGATGAAGATCTTGAAGTATAGAAAGAACTCTAAGTGAGAGTGATATTGAAAATAATGATGACATAGGATTTGTAGCAATTAAAGAAGAGAATCCTAAAATTGATGTTAAGGAAGAAAAAGCCCTAGTTTCTGAAGTTGAAATGAAAGCTGATTGGATTATAGATAGTGGTTGTTCACATCATATGACTGGAGACATGAAGAAGTTCATAAAGTTTAACAAATATGATGGAGTAGTGAGAGTTGGAAACAATGCACCTTGTTTGATTAAAAGTATATGATCTATTACTGTTGATGGAAAGACTAATACTGATGATGTTTACTTTGTGGATGGATTGAAACATAATATTTTGAGTGTTGGACAGTTAGTTGATAAGGGATATCAAGTTTGGTTTACTGAGAAAACTTGTGTGATAAAGGATAAAGATGGAAATCTGATTGGAACTAGATCTAGAACCAGAGGTAATGTATTTCAGTTGAATACTACTAAGATGACGTGTTTGATTACTAAGATTGATGACAGTTGGTTATGGCATAGAAGGTTTTGTCATATAAACTTTGATAACATTGTGAAAGTGAGTACTACACTTGTAGTAAGGGATTTGCCTAAAATTATGAAGCCTACTAACATGATTTGCAAAGAATATGTGATGGCTAAGTAGAAGAGAAGTTCATTTCCTGGTAAGAAGTTCTCATCTACAGAGAAGTTGGAGATTGTTCATACAGACTTGAGCAGTCCTACCAGGACTAGAGGATTCCATGGAGAAAGGTACTTTATGATTCTTGTTGATGATTTTACAAGAATGATGTGGATTGCATTTCTTAAAGAAAAATATGAAGCATTTGATAAGTTTAAGATCATTCAGAATAAAGTTGAGAAGGAATATGGAATGAAGATTAAATGTTTGAGATTTGATAGAGGTGGTGAATTTACTTCTAGAGAGTTTAACACCTTTTGTGAAGTGAATGGGTATTAAGAGATAGTTTTCAGCCCCTAGAACACCCGGACAAAATGGTATTGCAAAAAGAAGAAATAGATCAGTGACTAAAGTAGCAAGAGCTATGTTATTTGAGAATGATTTGGCAAAGATATTCTAGAGAGAAGCAGTGAATAAAATAGTATATACAATGAGCAAAGTAAAAATCAGAGCAGACACAGATAAGACACCCTATGAATTATGGTTTGGACATGCACCCTCAGTCAATTATTTTAGAATTTTTGGAAGCAAATGTTATATAAAGAGATGATGATATTGGAAAGTTTGATCCTATAAGTGATGAAGTTATTTTTCTTGGATATTCTTTGAAGAGAAAAGCATATAGATGTTACAATAAGAGAACTAAAACTATTTTTGAGAGTGCAAATGTTAAAATTAATGAAAATTTCAAAATTAAGGAAAGAATGCTTGATTATGAATGTGATGGAGAAGCTCATCCTAAGCCTAAAACTGAAACTACTGAGTTATTCTATGAGACTGACAGAGAATTTTTGAATGAGAGTCATGCTGAAGAAACCAAAGAGGAATCTAGAGAAGAATCTACAGTTGAAGCAAGATCTGAGACTATGACACCGAATAGGTATCTATCAAGACATCATCCTGTTCAACAAGTTATTGGAAGTTTGGACAGAGTAGTTCTGACTCGAAATAAGGTACATTTATGTTTGATTTCTCAACTTGAACCTAAATCTACTAGTGAAGCTTGTGAAGATGAACATTGGATTAATGCTATGAGAGAAGAACTATATTAGATTGAAAAGAAAAAGACATGGGAATTGGTCCCTAGACCTAAAGATAAGAATGTGATTGGAACTAAATGGGTATTCAGAAACAAGATGAATGAAAGGGGAGAAGTAGTAAGGAACAAAGAAATAATAGTATGTATGGGATACTCACAACAAGAAGGAATTGACTATGAAGAAACTTTTGCATCAGTAGCAAGAATTGAAGCAGTAAGAATGTTTTTGGCCTATGCAACTTTTAAGAAATTCAAAGTATATCAAATGGATGTAAAGTAAGCATTTTTGAATGGTGAATTGGAAGAAGTCTACATTGAGCAACTTGAAGGTTTTTATTTGACTCAAGAAGGAGACATGGTATATAAATTGAAGAAAGCATTATATGGACTAAAGCAAGCACCTAGAACTTGGTATGAAAGAATGGATAAGTATTTGTTAAAATTGGGATTTACTAAAGGAATAGCTAATAGCAATCCGTACAAAAAATAAATTGAAAATGGTTTGTTGATTATAGTTATTTTTGTTGATGACATTATTTTTGGAGGAGAAGATGAGGCTAGTGACAAATTTGCTGATGAAATGAGGACACAATTTGAAATGAGTATGATTGGTGAGATGAAATACTTTTTGGGACTTCAGATAACACAAAACAATGATGGTATCTTTGTAAGTTAGACAAAGTATTTGAATGATTTGTTGAAAAGATTTGGAATGGAGAACTGTAAACCAGTTGGGACACCTATGGTAACTGGACATAAACTATCTAGGACAGATGAAACATCGATAGTTGAACAGAAGGAATATAGATCTATGATTGGAGGATTGCAGTACTTGACACATACAAGACCTAATATAGCACATTCAGTTGGAATTGTAGCAAGATTTCAAGCTGAACCTAGAGAATCACATTATGTAGCAGTAAAGAGGATACTGAGATATTTAAGAGGCACAATGGACTATGGAATGTGGTATGAAAAATCTAATGATTTTACCCTATGTGCATATACAAATGCTGATTAGGGAGGTAGTATTGATGATAAGAAAAACACTAGTGGTGGAGCCTTTTTGCTTGGAGGAAGATTGGTTTCTTGGATGAGCAAGAAGTAGAACTGTATCTCACAGAGTACAGTAGAAGTAGAGTATGTAGCAGCAGCAAACAATTGTAACCAGATAATTTAGATGAAGAAAATGCTAAAGGGTATTGGAATTAAGTTTGTTGAGCCTGTTGTCATACATTGTGACAACACCAACAAAGTTAGTATGTCTAAGAACCCTGTATTATATTCTAAGACAAAGCATATAGAGATCAAGTCTCATGTTGTAAGAGAGAAATTTGCTGAGAAAGAAGTCAGACTGGAGTAGATAAGTACAAAGGAACTGATAGTAGACATATCTACAAAGCCTTTGCCTAAGGATACATTTGTGTATTTGAGAGGTATGCTTGGGGTTATGCCCCAACCTACTTTTGAGTAGTGATGTAGTTGGTTGCATCCGTCTAGTGGTATATAAGCTTGAACTTTCTTCTGAACTGGATGTTGGGACTTCCTCTATGGGGAAGTATATGTATCTAAGCTGAGTCATGAGGACTCTTGTGAATGTATTTTATGAATAGTATCTTTTGACATTAGAGTTTTTGACATAATGATGAAATTTCTATCATTGATGTCAATGGGGGAGAAGTATTCATGAAAAACCATTTGTACCATATGTTGGAGAGAACTGAATAGGAAAATAAAGCAAGATTTAACTGATGAAGAGGATTCAAAAATGTTTGTCAGAGCAACAGTGTTGCAGTATTGGATTTTTTGAACATTGAATGTTTTTCATCTATGTTTCCATTAATGCCAATGGGGGAGATTGTTAGGAATGAATGTTGAATGTTTGGTAGTCATTCTATAGCAGTTTTTGTTGCATTTTATGACTATGATTGTCATTGATGTCAACATAGTGACCTTCTGGAGACTTGCAAAGAAGTAGACAGTGTTTTGATTAGAGCACATGGTATATTGTATTTGGAGCTATGCGATGTTGAGGATATACTCTTTGATATGTCATATTTTTATGGTTAAGAACACAGATAGTAATTCATGTATTCATGGAAGTTATGAGCATTTTGGTGGAAGCAGTATTTAGGCAATGTTCCTAAGTGTCGATTTGTGGAAATCGGATGATATCTCCTAATCGGGATAGAATCTTGTTTTGTGAAGTTAAAGGGAAGTTAGAGACACATTGATAATGACCTGAATGATAGTGCAAACTTTGAGGTCACACGAGTGAAGATTTATTATATTTGGAAGCTGACAATTTTGAGTAATTTTGATGTAGCGTGTGGAAACTTTTATTTTGTAATTGTGTGCCGACTCAATTGTAATTATTTGAGTGTGGTATAAAGGAAGGAATGTTTTTCCTTGTTGTAAAGTGGCATGAGCATGGTTGATTATGGTTGAATGAAAATGTATGCATGAAGTGAATAAAAGAGCCAATGAAGTTGTGAAAGTGAAATTGTGAAGGAAGACATGCGGAGTACAAAGATCTGAAATTGAGATCTGGTGTAGCAGTGAGTGCGGTTTGGCACATTAAGGAGGTAAAATATTTGATATCATTCTATTGAATAATCTTAAGGTTAGTTGGATAGTGTTTTTAGTGATCTTTCCATTGAAGTTGTTTGGGCAGTGGGTTCTTTTGTCTTCCATAACTCTTAACAGGGTTAGAATCTTTTAACAGGGATTCAAAATCTCCTAACAGGGATTCATATGTACTGAATGTTTTTCATAAGACTCCTAATAGAGTCCATCCTTTCATAAGGAATATTCATATTAGTGCATCTTTTGTGAGCATCATTCCCGCCCGGGTTTACTCTTTGATCAAGAGGTTCCCTAGTCAACATATCTTGTGTTATTGTGTTATTGTGTATGAATATCTTTCTATGGTTGGTAATTATATTGATTACATGGTTAAATTATGTTGAAGTTGATAGAAGTTATAACTATCTGATAACTAATTCACCCCCCCTCTCAGTTATCTTGGTGGACTTTACTTTCTAACACTAATTAGGGTTTGCAGTCTTAGAAAACCTAAGATCAATGGTGTAGAAAAATAACCTAGATCTAATAATTACATAGGAATCATCACTAAATTTAATGATTACAACCATATTAAATTGTATCTTGATCTTGGTAAACCATTTTCTGATTGGTGTGAACCGCTTGCATAGATGTATGTGTCATTCCCAATTACTATGTTGTTTCCTTCTTTTCTCAGTAATCACTGCATTTGATGTTTGGTAAATTAATGATGCTTGGTGTGTATGAATGCTTGGTGATCACTAGCTCAGTACTTGGTAATTTCCTAATGCTCAATAAGTGTGCTTAGTCAAACCTATATTAGATTAACTTGAAGTTGTGACTTATCTTTACTTGATGTGAAGGCTTTGTATGCTTAACCGACTGACTTGTTTGTCTCCTTATTCCAACTTTTATCAATTGAATAACTTATTGATACTAATGACAATCCATTAATGCTCAAATAGAGATAATAATTTGATCCTTGAATCCAAGGATGTCCTCAAATTAGAAACATAAAATTCATCAGGACCAAGGGAATCTAGGGGATCCATTTTCTCATCATGTGTACCTGTACCAACATCAGTTGGAATATTCTCTTCTTGAACTCTTCTTTTAGTGAATGTTTTTCCTGACCACGTTCTCCTTTCCAAGGGAACATGATATTATTCTTCTTCCTCCTCCTCTTGTAAAATTTCCAATAGAGGGGATGTATATTATCTCCTTCTCTTATCTTTTTCTCTACTTGTGTAGTTTTAGGTCATGTGACCTTTATTGTTGGGGACCTACTTGAGGTAGATGTTTGTCCTTGGACATTAGAGGACTGATCAATGGGTGGAGAAATAATCCTTGTTATTCTTGTCCTAGCCAGTTTTGCCTTTGAGTTTGAGCCATAAACCATTGGCCTATCATATCTATAAATAGTCTCCTTTTTAGGAGTCACCCCTTTGAACTTGGGCATCATTACTTTCTCTCCCTTCCTCTTCTCCCCTTTAGAAGGTGGGTCATGTTTTTGCTTCATTAGAATGAGATCCATTTTTAATGACCATCTAATTCAATCCTTAGTAGTTTCTACTACATGTTTTTTCTTTGAAATCCATATCATCATTTTCTTCCTTATCTACCTCTACATTTAGTATGTCCCTTGTGTATATCTTATCCTGATTGCACAAAGCATACAAAAAATCTTCAGTTTCCTATTGGGATATGAAAGATATTGTAGTAAGAGGGGAGGGGTGAATCAATACCCTCAAATTTTTTTACTGAATCAACAATCTGCAATAGTAGTATTTATCTAACCAACTGATTTCATTGTTTGTAACATACATTCAAATAACTTTGTAAATATAAAGTGCATTAAAAATAAAAAATAAATCATTCATGAAATTTAACACATGACATAAGTATTTTGGTTACGTAGAAACCCTTTTTAGAAGGTAAAACCTACAGTGAGGATGACACCCCTAAATTCTTCACTGCTGCAGTAAATAAAGTATGTCAGTTAAGGCTACAAGTGTGATCACTTCTGGAAATCTTACCCTATTAGGAGTAACAATGAGATTGATTAGATCTACCTCATGAAATGATTTTAGCAACACCAAATAAGTGTGCTCTTAGTTAAGATATTTACAACAGACTGTTAAGTCTACTCTATTAGAAGATTTATTATCCTGCCATAATGGTTAGAAGATAATAGAAAATATATGTAAATGACAACTTCAACTTGTCTGAATTAGAACTATGATATACTAAATAAATATCACCTTGATGTGTAGTATACTACTCTTTGTTCTTCTTGGTAGCCTTGTATGTTTATGAATAAACTGAATACTATTTTTAATGACTGCTCATTCATGCAAACCCTTGTCTAAATTATGATGTCATGTTAGGTGGCTACTGCTTCATGATTTCCTTCCTTGATGATAATGTCAAAATGACATCAATTACAATTTTATAGAAATTTTTTTTGACCTAATTAGGTTTACAACATCTTAGAAAACCTAAGATCTACGGTGTACAAAAATAACCTAGATCTAATAATTACATAGGAATCATCACAACAATTATTGATTACATCCATAATAAATATGCCTTGATCTTGGTAAAATGTTTATAGATCCATGTAAACTATTTGCATAGATAAATCTTCCATTACTGATTACTATGTCATTTCCTGAACAACTCGATAAACACTACCTTCTTTGTTCGGTGAATAAAATGATGCTCGGTGTTTACTGACTTGATGCTTGATATACTCTAATGCTCGGTAAACATACTCAATTGAACGTATATCCATTTGAATTTTAGTTTTTCCTTGTGACTTCTTGGTATGAAGGCTTTGTAAGTTTAATCGACTAGCTTCTTATAGCTTGCTATTCTATCCTTTACTGACTGATCAGCTTAGATTACAGACTGATCTAATTGATACTAATGACAACATCTAATTTCTCAAATAGAGATAAAAATCTCCCCTTTTGGCATTAGTATCAAAATTATAATGTATATGTGCTGAATCTCTCAAAAAATGATCAAAATGTTCTAACTCCATATATACATATACATATACTAACTCTTCTACAAAACTCCCCCTGGGTGCATGCTCTTGGTACATAGTGAAGTACATTGGCATATACATGATTATTTCCCCCTTTTTGAGATTAATGCCAAAAACAACAAAAAGTGTACTTACAACTTATAAAAAATGTGCTGGTGGGTTCTCTTCAATGAATCCAAGAGGTTTTCGCATTCCTCTTTCAAGTTGGTAAGAGAAATGTGCTCAAGATTGACTTGTGCATTCATATCAAATATAATCTCTTAAACTGATATCTCTAGTGTAGCAACTAAGGCTTGAACCTTCACAATGTGTCTATCCATGATCTTGAAGTGAGGAAGCAACTTGGGTTGTAGATTGGTGACCCGACCACTTATGATATCTTCCTGCATCCTTAGGTCTTCTCTTAACCACCTCAATTCTTGTACTATAAGAATATTCTTATTAAAAGCATCTGGCTCAGTTAGAGAATCATTTTCACTGGCTAATATTTTTGCTTCTAGCTTCTTAACCTTCTCACTGACCTCGATAGTGAAAGTTTCCACAATGCATAACTTAAAAAAAAATTGTATTATTTTCTGAGTTATTGATTGAAGCTTAGTTATAACCTCAAAAAGCTTTACCTTATTAATTACCACTTCTTGGATGATCTTTTCTCCTAGTTTTTTTTGTATTTTTTCCTCTACCATTTCTTCTATCCTTTTCTCAGCATCTATGTATGGGGCATAGATTTGGTTGGTAAGAGCTGCAAGTTCATTCAAAATATGTGCATCTTCATTTATTTGGACATTTGGGACAACCTATTATAGAATTTCTCTTACATCCTCTAGAATTTACTTACTCTTACTTTCCTTCCTCAATTTTTCTTATGTTTCCTTTCTTGTGCATAGCTCTCCATTCTTAATTCCTTAGGGTCCAGAGTCCTTGGGTCACAGTCATGAATCTCAATTATTTCATCTAGAGTGACTGGCCCTTTTCCATGTTTCTTCTTCTTCTTCTTCTTCTTCTTCTTCTTCTTGGACTCTTGAGAAGATGACTTAACAAATGGAACTATAGATTTTACCTCAACATTTGGCTTGTTTTGTTCAGTTGACACTATTTCTTCCTTCTTCTACTCCTTGGTGACCTGAGTCTCAGTCGATTGGATTGGAGCCTATGATGTAGTGTCATTGGGTGTAGTCTTGGTAATATCTACTTGTGTGTCAGCCTCTTTTATCTTAGGATCATTTGTCTCTATAGTATCTTGAGTGCTTAGTCCTTGCTCCTTTATTGTATCCTTTTGTTTCTTGAGGATTGAGCCTTCAGGTTCCTTTTGTGTTATGATTTCTACTACTTAATTTAATATTGGAAGGTCACCTGGTATAAGACTTACTACTAGCTCGGTGGGGGATTTTTCTTCTTGTTGAGATCCAGTAATTGTAATGTCCTCATCATTGTTGATGTCATCAGGGTCCCCATTGGTGATGTCCTCTATAAGTACATCATTTGATCCATCATTAATTCCCTATATTATTACCTGCTCGAGTGCATTCTGGTGTACATCTAGGTACTTAGTGGCATCGGTAGTATCAAGCACCTTGGTGTCTAATAGCTCTATGGGTTTCTTAATTTCCAAATCTACATCATCTGCATGGATGTCTTTACCTTTCCTCTTAGACTTCCTCTTGGGGATTATGGCTAAAGCCATCTTGTCTGCCTCAACTTGGGCTTGTAAAATAGAAGACCATAGCAATTGACTGTTCTCATCAATTTTTGCCATATTTTCATCAAGTATCTGTAATGCTCAGCTTTTCACTAAAAATATTTTGGAATATGTCTTCATTAGTTCCTCAATCTCAGGGACTGCCAATGCTAGCATTGTCATGCCTAGGGATTGTTCCCTCATTCTCTTCTCAATGTTCAATGCATAAGTCCATCTAGCTAAAATTTTATCATATAAAGCTTTTGGTACATACTTTGAAAATTCTATGGTTACCTTCTTGAACTTGATCATCATTTGTATTACTACTTCTAGTTTATTCTAATCCTCATTTAATAAATGCTCATAATAACTTATTTGTAGATCACTCAGACCTCCATTTTCTATTATTTTTTTAGCAACCTCATCAATAGAATGATTCTTATTTACAACAACCTTAAATTGATCCGTGTCATCTTTATCATCATCAATGTCATCTTTTCATCGTATTAGCTTCCTTATTTTCTTTGGTACCTCAGTGGTAGCTTTAGTACCTCACTTCTTCTGATAAGTTTTTGCCAGTGTTGGCCTTTATATTTTGACAACTCCTTGCTTCAGTGGTGGTGGATCTATAGTTGTTGACCTTGTTCGTGCCCTAGTTTGCAACTATACCTAATTATTCTTTGGAGTGGGCTTAACTAGTATAGATTGTTCATCTTTGTTAGACTCAGTTGCCTCATCATCATGTGCTTTGTTAGTAAGAAGTAACTAAACTTTGGTTTCTACCTTAACCAGAATGTCCTCGAATGCTTCTGCATCATCCAAATCTTCTCCAAATTGTTTAACTAGTTTGTTGATCATTTTTCTAGATTTCTTGGTTGCCTTCCCAATGAATAGATCCATTTTGATTCTTTTCTTAGCTTCCTCATAGGTTCCAAACCTAATAGCTTTTGGATCCTTAGGCTTTGATAATAAATCCTTGATTGACCTAGAGGCTCAGTCAATATCAATTTCATATCCCATTGGGGCTAACCATTTGGTTCTCGGTTCTTCTGCCTTAATCAGTGTGTAATCTGTATCCACTCATAAATAGATGTCATTTTCATATCCTTCTACTAGTTGTCTCAGTATCCTACTCCTTGTGTTCATCTTATCCTCAAATTTCTCAAAGTAACTATCCACCATACTCACAAAATTATCTCCCAAACTTTTTATCAAATCAGAAATTTGAAGTGTCACAGTCTTGTCGGTAGTCCAATCAACATTACCAATTGAAGGGAAAATTTTTTGCACATAAAAGAATATGAAAAGAAATAGAGATCTAAACTTACACGTGTTGGATTTTTCTGACCAAATAGTCTTCATATTCTCCTCCATTTGTCTTAACAACAACTCGGAAAGATCCAACTAAAATCCCCTTTTCACTATTTTGTATGCAATATCAACTACTCCACACATTACATTGTTAGGTCTACTTGATTGAAATATTTTATACCAAATGACATATGCACCATACCTTATTTTGGAATCTATGATTATGTTAACTTTCAATCCTCTATTGTCCCATTCTACTCCAGTAGCTTTCTCTAGCTAGATTCTCAATGCGCTCCTCAATGCTTTGAATTTATCAGTGGTCGGGTATCCTATTACTGCATGTATGATATCCTTTTTTATTTTTATGGGCTCATCTAGCCAAATTTTCCCATCATGATAATGGCTCAAAACAATTCTTATCCACTCATTCCTAAAAGCCTTAGGAAAATGCATTGTGTTTGTCAAACCCTTGACTCTCAGATGTTCATGATCATCTTTCATCTTTCCACAAACACATAGCTTTTGATATGTGGCAATGAGTTCAAAATCACCAATCTATCTGATTTTGTAGTGAATGTAGGAGTGTATGTCTTCAACTATAAAAACCCTAGGTGGTATGCTCAAAACAACTCCAAATTTGTCAATCAGGGAAGCAAATTTAGGGTGACATTTTTACTTCAGCTCATCACATGTAGCAGACATAATTAATATCACTTTCTCCTTATCTACATTCTTGGATTTGTTAACCTTAGATGGGGATGCCATTGTTATTTATTTAGGGTTTCAGGAAATATCAAATAAATAGCTCGGTGATGATAGCACTTACTCATAATAATGATGAACACGCTTGAAATCCTTCAAATCTTTGCTCAAATTATATGAAAATATTTTGCTCAAATTCTCTCTATAGACTCTTAGCTCTCCGTGATCATAGTGAAAAATAAGCTAAGTCCACCATGTATTTATAGCATTTTCAACTTCCCGCTCAAACCTTTTTGCAATAAATTCTTGACCTAACACAGCTTGGTGACAACTATCACGCTCGGTGTATACCATGAAATAAGATAAGCTCAATTAACACATGCAATTCTACTTAGTTAATACTAATGCTCAGTTAACCTTGCTCATAGATAATGACTAGTAACTTCTCACTTGGTCTAGCATATACCGACTACAAATACTTAAAGCTCAAAACATGTAAAACCATAGTGCATCTTCATTCATGAAGATTTGGTATGAGAACACTTAATATAAGGAACTATATGATAGATATAACCAATTAGAATTATAAGTTCTATACATACCTTTTCAACTTAGGTGGAGGAAGCGATGTCACCCAATCCAATGGATGAGGTTTCATTGACTACATTACTTGACTCAACATTATCTCCTGATGCTTTTCTACACATAGTGTTTCTTATCTTTATGATATCTTCAATTGTATTTCTATTTTTCATAGATTTGTGTCTTTTGTGCTCGGTCTCTGGAATCTTTAGCCAAGTGACCGACTTTGTGATAGTGTAAACATGCCATACCAGTACTTGTCCAGCTATGAGATTTGCCTCTCCAATTCTTCCTCATGTAGTTAGCTACAATATGTCCATATATTCCACATGGTGTGCAATTAATCCATGTGTTATAATCCCAAGTATAAGCATTACCTTGTCTTCTCCGTTGATAGGTCTTGTTTTGTCCTTTCGGTGTCCAAACTTGCTTCATCATCTTTGTTCTACACTCTTGTGAAATATTTCATGTTGCAAGTGTGCCAATATTTCTCCATGTAGGTTTTTTAAGGATTCTTATTCAACTTAGATCTACACTCATGTGCTTGATGTCCATACTTGTTACAACTATAACAATGACCATTGAACTTAGGAGTGGTTTTAGGATTACCTTTTTCTTTACTCCTACAAACATTTGATGTGTGGCCTGGTTTACCACAGTGATAACATGGTAGTTTCTTATGTCTTTGAATCTCATAGGTATTCATCTATTCATCTTTCTTAGATGATCCTCCTTTCTCGGTATAGCCTAATCCAATAGTACTTCCAAGTCCTCTTTGACTAATCAAAAATTAATCAATTTTCTTGGAACTATCTTTAGTTTTCTTCATCATTTCATTATGCTGAAGCTACATCTTCACTTCCTTTTTTAGTCTTTCATTTTCTTCTCTTAGTTCACCAATGTCTTCAAGTTTTCTTATTAGCTCACTATTCACTTGGTTGATTTCCTGACTTACAACAATCATCTAATTAGATATCTCAAAGTGATGCTCAGTAAGTCTTAGCATCTCAAATTCCTTTTCTTATAGTTTCTCAGTCATTTGTCTTATGTATTCAACAACCAAATTTATCTCTTGTTCAAATTGTCTAGCATTATTCATCACATCAATCATTCCTACCATTTGCGCTTCTTGACCGATCTTCATGTCTTTAACTTGTTCAGTTAGATGAAGATTTTTCTTAGATAGATTAGAAATTTCTGCTTCAGATATGTCAAATATATTGCCTGAATTGGATCCAGAAATCTCAAATTGGTCATCAATATTCTCTTCATGATAATTAGTCTCACATAGCCAAAAAGCCATATATCTTATCTGAACCAGTAAATTCTTCAATTCAACCTTTTCTTGCTTGTATTATTCAATAAAGATTTACATCTGAATCTTTTGATTCTCAATAGTCTTGTCCAGCACGTATCTTTCCATCTTTCCATCTTTTCTCTTTAGTGATTAAACTTACAATTAAGAGAACTAGATCTAATACCAATTTTTAGGATAGGAAAGATATAGTACTAAGAGGGGACAGGTGAATTAGTACCCTCAAAATTTTTTACTAAATCAACAATCTGCAATAGTAGTGTCTATCTAACCAACTGATTCCATTTTTTGCAACATACATTCAAATAACTTTGTGTGTACAAGGAAATGTACCTTCATAGAATTAGTATTGAGCAATAAATGAAATAGTAACTAAATAAACCACAATTATAGAAACTATTTAGAAAATTTAAGATCAATTGAGTATCCTATGGCTCTCTATCTAAGAGTGTTAATAGAAACTCTCAGCAAGCTACCATTAATGACAATCTTAGAATGAGAAATGATAAAGATTAAGCTAAAGCTAACAATTAGATCAAATTGAATGCTAATTAAGCTCTTAAAATTCCTTTCTAGATATAAAATGTAAGAGGTTCAATGCAATTCTTAGATGTGTGGTTATGAATTATGAGAATTTTGGTCTTCCTTTTATAGATTTATGCAATGGTAGGGGGTGTAGTATAGTTGATCATGATTAAGCCTTGGTTGAGTCTTTGGTTCCACCCTTTGAAGAAAATGAAAAGTTTGTGTACTCAAAGCTTGGGAAAAGTAGACAAGATCAATGGATAAGATTCTCTTTCACTTTGAGTGATTGAGATTGAATTTGGCTTGATCCATGTGAACGCATTTTCTCAAATCCTATTGGTTGATTGAATTTCCTCCCTTTGTGGTTGTTGAGAGAAATTATGATTTATTAATTGATTTAAATTCATTTCTTTAGCTATGTACCCCTTGAATGGGTTGAATTTGATTTAATCCAAAACTATACAATTAATTGATTTAATTGCACTTTGATTTGATAGAATTTGATTAAAATACTCTCAATTTTGATTCATCTCAAATTAAGACTTGATTTTAATTTTGATTGGCTAATTATGCATTGTGATTCAATTGCTTTAATCTTGTCCTTGATTTGATTTGATTTGACTTGATTTATTACTCAATTGTCTTTGTCCATTTTTAGGTGATTACAAATGCTCCTCTTTGACTTGACGTGAGAAGTATGTCAATTCAAAGAATACTTTGATCTTTCTTGATGATAGGTCTTGATTCATTGATGGTCGATCTTTGATGTCTGATAGAAGATACAGTTCTGATGTTAGGATTGATGCAGTTCTAATGATGTTCGATGTAGTTCCAATTGATTTGATACTCTTGATGATCAATCTGATTTTAGATTGCTAATGTGATACTTGATTTGATGTGATTTGATGTTTGATGTCCCTTTTGATTGATTAGGGAAAAAAATACTGATAAAAGATTACGCTTTGATTTGATGGTCATGCCCTTGATTTAATGGTTTGATGATGATATGATTGCATGCCCCCTTAGGACATGAATCAAAATGATTGTGGCTGATTTGGTTGAGATTGGGAAATTTTGATTTGTTTCCTGATATAGAAATTTGAATATGCCCCTGATCATGAGAGGATTTGATGAGAAGAGATTTGATTGATAAGATGTTGATGCTCCTGATAAGTTGATGATGGTTTGGTATTGTTTGATTTCAGTGAGAATCACTTCGTTGATGTTGATGTCAATCTAATAGGATAAGTTGATGGGTTGATATTTCTCTCTCAAGATCTAGAGAGACAAAACAATGATTTTCCTTCCTCACGATCTAGAGTTAGGAGATTTGATGTGCTCAAGATGAGAAAATGGATGATAGGACAACTTGATTGATGTTAGATGATACCTTGGATGATTTGATTGATTGATAATTGATACATGATATGTTTAGATTTTTTTGTGATATGGAGTTGATTGGATGTTCTCATGATGAAAAATTAGAAATTGGTAGAAGAGAAGGTGATGAACAAGATTAGGTTGCTCCTAGTTGATCAACATGATTGATTATTGATGATGTCCTTGATGAAGCATGAATCATTTTGATGGATCAAACATTTGAAGATGTATCTTGATGACATTGATGTACCTTTGATGATTAGATTAAACACATTTTTTGATGATGGATATTTCAAGCATTGATGATGTTGATCAGGACTTTGATTATACATTGATGGACATTTGATGGTGTAGATTTCAAGACATTTGATGATGGACCATTGATGATATCATTGATCATTTGATGTATATTGATTTGATCTTTTGATGATGATAACTCTACCCCCTTTAGCTTTCCTCTTGCAATTTTTTTTTTATGCTAAGAAAGGCAAACATCTTAAATGCATTTAATCTAGGATGTATGCAGCTAACTGTCACTATTCAGGATTAGGAAGCTTATTTTCATCATTGAGCTTTTGGAACATGAAATTGGTACAACCCTCACTGGTTCAACCATGATGATATGAATACCTCTTTCCTCAAATTTTAACAATTACAAGTAAACAATAAAAAAATTGATCCCTTTCACATACAAATATCTTCGATGATTCTTTGATGACCATGTCATTAGATGGATTTGCAAATTGCTATGAATCAACCTAATAAGCACTCAAGTAGCAATAAATATCATGTCTTCATCATTTCTCATCTAGTCAAACATCATCGATTTGATAAAAAGACATGATTCCAAAAATTTAGTAACACTTTGAAATTTTTTGCTTTTGTTTATAGATCCATATTTCAAAATCTTCATCCACTTTGATCCTTAGTTATGTTTAAGCCTTTTTAGATTTTGATCTGATTTGATTAAGCTTTTTAGATTTTGATTTGATTTGTGAAATGTTGTTGTTTAGATCAAGTATTTGGATGTTTGAAATGTAATATTGATTAATAAGTTCAAGCGTAGCAATTTTTCAATTTTGATGCAATGATTTTGAGCCAACTTGTGTCTATTTTGATAAGCTAGTTGAATTCGGATTCGTGCCCCTAGTTTGATTTAGCAAAGATCACGCTTTGTTGGGCAATGTAACTTTTGAGAGATTACTTAAGATTTACAATTTTTAGATTTTTAAAATGTTTTTGGATTTTTAGAGATTTTTTATGTTTTGGATTTTTTAGAGATTTTTTTTTTTTGATTTGTAGAGATTTTTGATGTTTTTGAATTTTAGGGATTTTTTATGTTTTTGAATTTTTTTAGATTTTTGATGTTTTTGAATTTCAAATCTAATAGATTTCCACAATCCATTTATATGCACGTATCAGTTTTTGGATTCGATTGTGTGAAGCTTTTTACCATCAACGTTTCAGATCATACTACATGATCCATCATCAGGATGTTAGAGAGCAAGAAGAACTAAAAGATTACTAGTTCTCAAACAAGATCACATTGAATTTGTCCCCAATGCCTAGCAAGGTATAGGACATGAAAGATGGATTTGCAAACTAATGGATGCTAAATGAATAGGCAATGATGGATGTCGAAGCAAGTGTGTTACCCATAGGACCATATCCTCAAGATTATCCAAGGTAGGGAAAAATAATATCTCAATATAGGCCAATGATGTGGTGTTGGATAGAATATGGAATAATGACCCAGCGTCATGACAATGGTCCAAAGCAGTGGACATATCAAGAGAATTTTTCTATAACATATTTTCTATTTCTTTTATTCTTCAATTGGATCAAGATTAAGGGATCAATGTGGATAGGATCGCACAATCATGATAATGGGGTGATGGATGCTATGAGTGAAGGTTTGGAATTATGTGAAGGCTTCTTAGGAATAAGAAAGGTGGCTTTATGATAAGCAAGATCATGATAAGGTAGCATGAATGCAACAAGTGAATAGGCTGATAGGATAGGATAACTCATGTCATGATACTTATTGCTCATGGATATGTTCAACTTTTTTCAAGATCTTGAAGGTGGAAGATGTAATACGAATGCAAGTGAGATCAATGATAGAAAGATGGAGGATATGATGGATGAAAATTTCCCCCAAGTGTAGAGTGCAAGAGAGAGGAATTACACATCATGCCTGTTTGCTAGGTTTTCATCATGGTACTTGTCCAAGATGCCACAAGAAGTGGTTTTCACCATAGGATAGATTTATTTTCTTTTATTTTTCTTTTTCTTTTTCTTTTTTCTATTTTTCAATGGACTCAAGCCTCATGCTCTTTGGATACTCCTTGAAAAGGTATGATATGATGGGCCAAGGCTACTGAAAAGTATACTCAAAGATGTTGATAGGGTGATGGAAAGGTGATATGGTGGATAAGGTAGCGGGTGGCTAAAGATTTATGTGATGGATTGGATAAGGGAAATGGAAGGATAATGAATGAGAGGATAATAAGTGTTTCCATGTGTGGGCATGAAAAAGGGAATGGAAGAATAATGAATAGGAGGATAAGAATTATTATCAAGATCAACATTGATACACACCTTGAAGGGTAGTGGAATAATGGAGGAAAAATGAGTGAAATAGCTTGATACTTTGATATAAAAGAGGATATGGATATTGGGATACAAGGACTCAAAATGGATGGATTAGATGGAATATGTTTGGGAGAATGTGAAGTGGAAGCCTTTGGAAGCTTGAATGTCAACTTTGATTTCTCTTTTGTGTCCAAGTCCTTCAAAAGTGACTTGGGAATCCATACTTTCTTTGATTTGTCTTTCTTTTTGGATGCTTTAGAATGCATTTATTCAATGAGGGATTTAGGAACCTACATTTTCTTTGATTTTTCCTTTTTCTTGATGGACCTTTGTGGTCTCTTGAATATTTATTTTTTTCTTTCATTCACATGTTGATTAGATTGGACATAGTGATCTTCATACATAAGTGGATTCTTGATTTTATGATTCTTATGTTGTGCATTCAAATTTCTTCCAAAAGACTTGGGATTGGTGGATGAATAAGGTTGATATGGATGGTTCATATGGGTGGTATTATATGGAGGATTGACATGGATGGGTTCTTGGTTTCTCAAGTATGTATGTCTTTTTTGATCTTGATAGGGTATAGGGTAAGTGGATTATGGGATAAGAATGGTAGGAAAGGTAGATGGAGGGATATAGGGACCCAATATAGATTTGGAGAATGTATATGGTTTCAAATTTGGGATATAGGGACCAAGGATGGATTTGGAAGATGTAGAAGGATGATGCTTATGCACAAATGGAGATAACTAAAGTGTGGGAAGGATATCAACATATTTATTGTGAGTTGCATGGCCAAGGCTTTTGTCTTTCAGATTTATCTTTGTGCCAATAGGCTTATATGTAGCTTTGATAGGAGTGAATTTGATAGGAGTAGTTAAATCTTGAGATAGATATGGATGCTTATGAAATGTGGATGGGGGTACTTTGATCTTGAAAAGGATCTTTTGATAGCCTAGGAAGAATACTTTGCTTTTGGTTTTCGATAAGTTCATCATAGATGGAAGGAATACCTTGATCTTGCTTAGGAGATGGGTATGATATAGGAGGTGAAAGAATATGGGGTATTTGAGATGGAAGTGTATCTTCCTAAAAGAAATGGAAGGGTATGAAGGATTCATCATGAGATTCTTGGGGTATGGGACTTTGGTCAAATATAGGATAGGAAGGGATAATATCTTGATCTTGATCCTTAATAATACTTATTTCGTTGCACTTTGAATTAGTCTCTTGACATGGAGCCACTTCTAAGGATAATGTAGGATTTTGAATGTTCACATGGGATTCAGAAGGGATGATGGATTTTCATTTAAAATAGGTACAATAGGAATTTTAGCACATGAAGGCTTGGAGTCTATAACCTTTGAAGCATGAAAGAAGTTTTTAGCAAGATGTAGGTTAGCTTGGATCTCTTTTAGAGGTAGCCATTGAGGGTATACATAGTCATTATGAAAACCACTTGGGTCTTTGTTTGATGGATGAATATTGGATAGCTTTGCTTCTTTATGAAATGGAGGAATGGTGGAATAGGTGAAAGCTATAAGAGGACCACTACTAGATATTTGTTCATAATTTTGATCTTGCTTGAGAAAAGTATCTTTATTAGATGAGTCATTAGGATCTTTGATTTCAATTAAGTCATCATCAATAAGATTTTGAATTTTATTTTTCAACTCTATGCAATTTGAAGTTTCATGCTCATTATGTCTATGATATGCACAATAGTTTCTCAAAAAGATAAAACCACATGAAGTGATTTGAGGCAACGTGATGAGATCATTTTCAAGAATTTTTCCACAGCTGATTCGTATAACATTACTAAAGGAGTAAATGATCTATCCCAAGGATATTTGGATATACTTGTGTTTTTCAAAGAGTTTTTATATGATGAATATTGTTGAGATGGGACTAATTCCTCTTGATTTCCTTGATCAAAGATGAGATTCTCTTGATATCTTGAAATAGGTTCTTCATCAAATATTGGTTTATCATTAGGATATTTTTGATCAAATATAGGATTTTCATGATATTCTTTTTGATCAAATTTTTAATTATCAAAGATATGGCATTCATGATGTTTTTCTTGATCATAGAGGTAAGGAAACAATGTTCTTAATGAGAATTGGTTGGATGATGTTTCCATTTATTTTTCCACTCATGAATAGAATATTCTCTTGAATTTTTTTTGTTAATTGATTTTTGGATCTTAATGGATGTTTTCTTTCTATAATCAAAGACCTTCAAGCATAGCACAATGATTTTATCAATTATCACAAGAAATTATTCCAAGCAATCTACCTTAGGTCAAATTTGGCTTTTAAATGGCTCTAATGAGGTAGGCTTGCTAATTTATCAAGGTATTTAATCAAGATTCCATTCAAAATGGATATTAAGCTTTCATCCTCCAAGTATATTAAGAGGCTTCCCAACACTGGTATGTCAGAGTTTTGCGCAATCCTAAAGGACTACTCGAGGAAGTTCAAAAATTTAGTATCCTTTTGTCACACACCCCATTAAGGATGTATGTGTTTCATTTTATAGTGGGTTATATTCTCACAAAAAAAGTAAGCGTATCCCACTTTGGGTTGTCCCTCACACTGGCTTCATTAAGGAAAATTCTTGGGAGGCGAGACCACTAATGTTCTAGCATGTTCATGTCAAGAAAGGAAATGGATTTAAGAACAAGTTTTTGGGAATTTAATTCACCAAAAAGGTGAAGAGCATATCCCTAACTTTTCCTTAATTTCCCAAACACAATAAACACGGTACAATTAATAGCCCACTAACTAAAGATAATTGAGTATTTCTACTCTCTTCTACAAACAAGGGCTTTGCTTTTATGTGCTTGATTCCTCAACCTTTCTTCTTAATCAAAAAGTTCAACACCTTTGGCATTTTGATTCACTAGAAGAAGTGAAGAGTATAGGCCTAAATGCTAAACTTTCCAAACAAAGATAAGCTATTTTGTAATTACTAGATTTTTCAATGCTCCAATGCCACAATTTAAGGGAAAATATTCACTAGTTTGAAGCTTACCTTTCCTTGTAGCTAGCATAAGCTAGGGGCATTTTTGAGTTTTTTTTGTCATTTTTAACATTAGCTTGGCTATAGTTCCTTTCCAATGTGCTTTTACTCCAACAAAGTTAGTAAAAAAAAACAACAACAATGAAGGAAACCAAAACAAATTTGAAGAAGAAAAGTTTGAATTGAATCTTAAAGCCTTATTTGCAAATTTTAAGAAAAACTTGAACTAAGGTAAGAAAATCCAATTAAGTGATACAAACTTAGTTTTATAAGCTTCTACAATTTTAAGGTAGTTTTCATAAACTTGATTTTCTTCCTCCTGTGATTCCTCAAGAACCGATTTGATGTGCACAAAGTTCTCCCTCTTGATTTTCCTAGCCAAAGCCTTCCCTTCTTGGTTAAATCTTCTCTCTAGTTTCCTCACTTTTCGGTGATTAGACATCCTGTAGAGTCAAATAAATGATTTTACCATAGTTAGATGATGTAGATTAACAATTTAATGCAAAAGCGCTCCTGAAATGCTTAAAAGTGCTATTTTACTGATTAAAAGTGCTGCTAATTGGATTAAAAGTTCTATTTTAACTCTGTAAGAAAACTCAAAAGAGCACAAATAACTTGTAAAAGCACTGCAAAATATAGCGAAGGTGGTAAAAAGATAGTAAAAGCGCATAGTAAAATATCAAAAGTGCTAAGGAGTCAGGGAAAATGCACTGTGGATCCATTCAAAGGCACTGTTAGAATGATAGATAGAAAATAGAAAGTGTGAAAGTGTCATGGATCAATGCAAAGGCACACAAATTTATCATGAAAGTGTTGAAACAGTGCTTGAAAGTGCCATTTTTTCTATCAAAAGCATCGTTTAATCTATCAAAAGCATTGTTTCCTAAAAAATCCGAGAGTTAAACATGTGTAAATTTGGCAAAAATGAGATTAATCTGAGCGTTTAGTAAAGTGAAGCATTCTACCCCATGGTGGGTGCCATTTTGTGTACAAGGAAATGTACCTTCATAGAATTAGTATTGAGCAATAAATGAAATAGTAACTAAATAAACCATAATTATAGAAACTATTTAGCAAATTTAAGATCAATTGAGCATCCTATGGGTCTCTATCTAAGAGTGTTAATAGAACTTCTTAGCAAGCTACCATTAATGACAGTCCTAGAATGAGAAATGATAAAGAGTAAGCTAAAGCTAACAATTAGATCAAACTGAATGCTAATTAAGCTCTTAAAATGCCTTTCTAGCTATAAAATGCAAGAGGTTCAATGCAATTCTCAAATGTGTGGTTATGAATTATGAGGATTTTGGTCTTCCTTTTATAGATTTATGCAATGGTAGGGGGTGTAGTATAGTTGATCATGATTAAGCCTTGGTTGAGTCTTTGGTTCCACCCTTTGAAGAAAATGAAAAGTTTGTGTACTCAAAGCTTGGGAAAAGTAGACAAGATCAATGGATAAGATTCTCTTTCACTTTGAGTGATTGAGATTGAATTTGGCTTGATCCATGTGAACGCATTTTCTCAAATCCTATTGGTTGATTGAATTTCCTCCCTTTGTGGTTGTTGAGAGAAATTATGATTTATTAATTGATTTAAATTCATTTCTTTAGCTATGTACCCCTTGAATGGGTTGAATTTGATTTAATCTAAAACTATACAATTAATTGATTTAATTGCACTTTGATTTGATATAATTTGATTAAAATACTCTCAATTTTGATTCATCTTGAATTAAGACTTGATTTTAATTTTGATTGGCTAATTATGCATTATGATTCAATTGATTTAATCTTGTCCTTGATTTGGTTTGATTTGAATTTATTTATTACTTAATTGTCTTTGTCCATTTTTAGGTGATTATACTTTGTAAATGTAAAGTGCATGAAAAAAAACAATAAATCATTCATGAAATGTAACACATGACATAAGTATTTTGGTTATGCAGAAACCCTTATTAGAAGGTAAAAAATATGGTGGGGATGACACCCACAAATTCTTCACTACTACAGTAAATAAAGTATGTTGGTTAAGGCTACAAGTGTGATCACTTCTGGTGATCTTACCCTATTAGGAGTAAAAATGAGATTGATTAGATCTACATCGTGAAAGGATTTTAGCAACACCAAATAAGTGTGCACTTGGTTAAGAGATTTACAATAGACTATTAAGTCTACTATATTAAGAGATTTAAAATCCTGCTATAATGGTTAGAAGATAATATAAAATATTTGTAAATGACAACTTCAACTTGTCTAAATCAGATCTATGATATACTGAATAAATATCACCTTGATGTGTAGTATACTGCTCTCATACTCGATAACCTTGTATGTTTCTAAATAAACTAAATACTATTTCTAATGACTGCTCATTCATGAAAATCCTTGTCTAATTCTGATGTCATGTTAGGTGGCTACTGCTTCATGATTTCATTCCTTGATGATAATGTCAAAATGACATCAATTACAATTTTATAGGAAATTGATTTGACCTAATTAGGTTTACAACATCTTAGAAAACCTAAGATCTACGGTGAACAAAAATAACCCAGATCTAACAATTACATAGGAATCATCACAATAATTAATGATTACATCCATAATAAATATGCCTCGATCTTGGTAAATTTTTTCTAGATTTGTGTAAACCATTTGCATGAATAAATGTGCCATTACTGATTACTATGTTATTTCCTAAACAACTCGGTAAACATTGCCTTCTCTATTCGGTGAATAAACTGATGCTCGGTGTTTATTGACTTGGTGCTCGGTATACTCTGATGCTCAGTAAACATACTCGGTTAAAATTGTATCCATTTGAATTTTGGTTCTTCCTTGTGACTTCTCAGTGTGAAGGATTTGTTAGTTCAATTAAATAGCTTCTTATAGCTTCTTATTCCATCGTTTACCGACTGATCAACTTATATTACCGACTGATCTAATTGATACTAATGACAACATCTAATGCTCAAATAGAGATAATAGATCCACATGCCATACTTTAGGTGGAATGTAAAGGAGTAGGGAAACTTGTGCAAGCTCAAGAGACATTCAAAAATAGTCTTAGATCCTTACTTCATAGTCATCTATGCAGTTCATCCAATGATCTTCAATATGAGGCTCATGAATATAATGTCTTCCCATGATGCAGTTGTAAGTGCCTATGGGGTCAAACCTAGTTCTTATCAAATTGAATAGTTTCAAGGGGCATTCATCCCATTCGAATGCCAAATAATTTCACACTTTCATGTCTTGAAGAGAGTGAGGGTTGATGGAAATGGGAAAGTCCTAGAAGTGTTTCTACTTGTGCTTGATATTCTCATAGACATTGAAAAAGTTTCGTAGCCATCTCTAATAGAATTATTCTATCTAATGGGTATTTGGGAAGCTTCTTTGGTGTAAGAGTGCATCCTGTCACTCCAAGGCATGTGAAAGTCTTAAACTAGATATAATAGGTACCTATTGCCCTTACTTTAGCAACAACCTCTTCTGAGAGTTTTTTCACACAATCTCCCTCAATTGAATGGATGATTGCTAAGAAAAAAACATCATTAACAATCCTATACTCTATGTTATATTCATTCAATTTCTCTTTTCTCACAAGATGCAAATATACAGTAAATGGACATGCATTAGGTTGTCCCATAGCTCCCCTTTTCACTAAACTAGGGTATTCTTCCCTAGCGGCCAATAGATACATAATGTAGGATGTCATGTAGAACTGAGGATTTTTATTTACTATAATCAACTGCTCATCTAGGTTATTACTTAAAATAGTTTCCCAATCAAACCTATCCCTTCTCCCCTTTATCCTTTGAATTAGAAAAATCATCCAAGGTTCAATTTGGCTAGATTAGGGAAGCCCATATAACCTTCTCATCATGGTTTATGTATCCTAGATGTCATCTTTCAAATATCCCCTTCTCATTCCTATCATGTCCAACTTTTTCTTTGGTAAGGGGTGCATTGGGTACTCTTTGTTAACAATATCATAAGCAAGTTGAGTATTATTGTTAAACCACTAAAAACCCTTGTTGATGGATAATGCTTAGAATTTATTGACCCCTTTGGGTAAGTGAAAGACATCCTTAATGATGTCCAATCTGAGGTCGAGGAAAATGTCTCATGTTTTATTCTTTACTACCCTCTCATCACGAACATAGTGTTGCTTGAGGGTTATAATCATATCTGAAGATAATATTGACACCAAATGTGCTACAACATTGACCAAGCTTGAAAACACCAGAGAAGTACAATAAGTTGATCTTCCATTTGGGTTGGCACACCTATTAAGAAAGCCATTCCAATTCCAAACCTTAGAAGGAGCATGGTATCCTTTAAACAAGAACTTCATGGCCAATACAGTTGTATTTTCAGGAATTCTGCAAGAAAAAATGTAACTCATCAAAAAACACATTGAAAATAACTAAGAATCAAGCCAGAGATTCTTAGAGATCCTAGAGAATCAAACCCAAAATTTGAAACTAGAAAAATAAGTTTCTCTATTTTTTTGGTGTTTCAGAGTTTTGAACACAAAAGAAATCACTGGCCTCCAAAAACATGAAAGGGAAAAACAATGAGGAATTAAATTTCTATTTCAGTGTTTCAGTTGCGAAACAAGTGAAAAAATGTCAGAGACCAAAAATGTGAAAGGGAAAAAGGTAGTTGGTAGGTAGAAAATTGAATTTTGGAGTTTCAGAGATGTATTGGGATATTAGAGCCAAAAGGCCAAAAATGAGAAATGATTGATGGCCTTTCTATCTTTCATGTTGCAGATTTTTGAAGATGTATTGGGATATTAGAGGCTGAAACTTTGAAAATGCCAAAGGGACTATTGTCTTTTTTGAGACTTGTCGGTATCATAGAGTTTTGGGGATGAGGATAATATTTGGAGGCCAAACCTTCGATAATGTGAAAGGGACTTGCCTATTCTAATACTTGTCGGTATCAAGGAGTTTCAGGGATGATGAGAATATTCAAAGGCCAAATCTTCGATAATGCAAAAGGGACTTGTCTTTTCTTTGAGAATATTCTTGATTGGTCCTTCGGATCTTCGAGGGCCAAAACTTCGAGAACCAAGATGAACAAAATAATAAAACTAAAACCCTAACTTAACAATGCTCAAAACCAAGAAAGACCCTAACTACAAAGATGCCAAAAACACCAAAAAAACAAAAAAAAACAAACAAACAACAAAACCTTAAGAAAACCCTAGAACAAAAAAAGAAGAAAAATAAAGGACAAAAAAGGTAAAAAAATTGAAACCCAACCTGAGAAAAAGGGCTCTGACAAGATCTCCACGATGAATTTAAGAGTGGTGCAATGAGAATCGAATCCCAACCAACACAGAGGATAAAACAATAAGAATGATGCATCTATAAGCCTAGAAAAAACTCACTACAAAAGTAATGATCAAAAGCTTGAAAACAAGAAGTAGTAGAATGAAGGAAAGAAAACCCTTGATTGCTTTTATAAATCCTTAGGATGAGTGATGTCATCATTGAGTTTTGCACTTTTAGACTCTGATAGTGTGAAGCCCATGAGTTGTAGAGCCCCTCCCATAGTCTAATTTTTTATATGTTATGGTTGTTTTAGGATATTTAATTTATGTTAAGAATATCATTGATGCTTATGGTTTTACTAACTCCATACTTGCATGTGTATGGTTGATGTGTATGTTTTCTATTTCCATTTCACATGCCTGATGTGGTTGAGGGATAGAGTTGTAGTTACTTTCTTGCGAGATCCACACCATCCACTGATCCCTGCCATTGCCTGTTTATATTTATACATGTATATACTATTGGAAAAATGGTTAGCAGTCCCCTCAGGATTTGTGACATGGCTTAACTGCCTCCTATTTGTTCTATAAGTATAGTGGTTGTATCGGGCATTAATAGGTCAATCTTTTGGTGCAACGACAACCACTACTTGTAACAAGTGGTATTAGATCTTGGTCACAAGTTTGAATCCCCTCGGGTAATGCTGAGGGGGAGATTGTTGGAAAAATGGTCAGTGCTCCCCTCGGGATTCATGACATGGCTTAACTGCCTCTTGTTCCTTCTATAAGTATAGTGGCTATATTGGGCATTAACAAGTCAATCTTTTGGTGCAACAGTAGCCACTACTTGTAACATGTACATGCTTGTCTTTTATGCAAGTTTACAAGTACCAAGTATTGACTTCCCTGGATTGTCAAGATGAGCATGCCCGATCACAAAATATCAATAGTAAGAGAGGGGAGATAACATACAAATCCAAATCCTAGCCCTAGCCATTAATTGTCCTAAATAGTGGGCAAGTATCTATTTCTACCCTTTCGAATTCGTCAAAGTGACATGAATTTGTGAGCCCTTCCTTGGTGTGTGTTTGATATTGAGTTAGTCATTTTTTGAGTTTTGGGAGTCAAGTGGATTTGCTTGTGTGTATTATTCGATTTACTTAATTAAGTTAGGATTAATGGAGGTTTGAATATTTATATTTTGTGAATGTGGTAATTTTAGTTATAGAGCATATTTGATTATTAAAGGTAATTAAATACCTTTGTTAATTAAATGATTTAAATTTAGATTAAAGAGTTTAATTAGTTATTAAATCATATTGTAAATCAAAGGGCATAGTTGATTTATTTAATATTTGATTTATTAGTTTGCATAGCTTATTTGTGCTAAAGTATTTATTGTTTAATTAAATAATTACATGTAATTTAAGTTGCACTTTTGAGTTAAGTGAATTGGAAATTATAATTAAAATTAAAAGTTGAGTTTGAGTTTTATTTTAAAAGTGCATTTTTAATTGAGTTATTTTATCATGCAACTTGAGAGAGAGAGATGAGTTCTACTTTTGAGTTTGCATGTTTTGGAAACCCTAGGAGGGATAAGTTTTGGATATTATTTTCATTACGCTAATAGGTTTTGGAGGAGCTCTGGAAGTATTAGAAGATTTTTGGGAAAGCTTATTTTTGGTAGACATTGTTTTGTGATTGTTCGTAGGTTTGGATTTTGAAGGTTGGCTTGGGTCTACCTTGGCTTTAGATTTTCAGGCATAGGTTGAGGTAGGGTTTGAAACCCTCACATTCTACAAATTCTCTTTTTGAAAATATTGTATACTTCGTGTATGGGATTGTTATGTGTTTGATTTGAAATTAGCTTCTGTTTTAGATTTGAGTTGTTGCGGAAATTTGTAATAATTTGATTGTTAGTTTGTTATGGTATTTCGCTTTTGGATGTTTAGAAAACCTTGGAATAAATCATAGGAAATTGATATATTGTTTTCAATATGTGGCAAAAGTTTAAATTAAAAAAAAATCGCATGTAAAGTCTAAATCTATAAATGAAAGTTTTTGTCAAAACCCTAGTTTCTATTGGAGAAAAATTAATTTGTATCTATATGTTTTGCATGCCTACAATTTGTGGAGGTTTGATTTTCATCTATTATTATTTTTTAAAAAAATATATATATTTATATGTGTTGTTGTCAGTTCCAGAATTAATTTCTGGTTTATGGTCTTTTAAATAAAAGAAAAAATAAAATTAAATAAAACACAAAAAATGTTTTTGTGTTGTTTTGGATTTTTCTTAAAATAAAATAAATTTTTTTTTGTGGTGGGGATGGGACACCGCCCCCATACCCCATGCGGGCTAGGGAGCCCTACCGATGGTTTTTCGCATGGGAGTTGCACAACAGTGGTAGCTCCCTGCCGACATTTCCCACTGGGGCCGCACGACAACCGAGTTCCCTGCCAGCGACAACCATTGTGGGGCCGCATGGTAAGGAAAGGGGGGAGTGTGGGACAACCCCCCATAATAAATTATGTTTTATTTTAAATTAATTTGTTTATTTATTATTAAATGTAATTTACTTATTATGTTTGTTATTTTTATAAATTATTTATTTAAAAATAAATTTGTTTGTTTATTTTTATATGTTGATTTATTTATTAAAGTAGATAATATTTATTGAGTTTTAATTTATATTTAAAATAAGTTATTTTGGATATTTTTCTTTAAAGTGATATAATTGAATTGAGAGTTTCACAATGAAGTCTGAAAGTAGGATATAATTAAATTTATATGTTCATTAATTGATTTAATTGGGTATTCTTGGGATGTATTTGTTTAGTATAATGGTGATTTTATTGGCATTATTTGATTTAAATAAATGATGGGTTATGGATAATATTCTTTTAGAGTAATGTAAAGAGTAATTCATTTTATATTTTCTATAGGTGTTCTTTATGTTTAAATGGTTGGTTGTAATGGGTTTGTGAGTAGTCTTTTTTTATCTTTCTTTTGACCTTGTTTCTTAGTGGAATGTATTTGCATGTTGATTTCTTGGGGAAAATTGGTTGAACGGAGGCTCGTGGGTCTTTTCCTATGGTTGTTTGTATGTTTTCTTTGGTTGTGCATTATGACGTTATATCATGTCAATCCCTTATGTCTACATTGTGATGTTGTGATTATGGTCTTGATTATTCTACCCAACCTGGTTTTGTATCAAAGCATGTGGTTTATGTGAGCACTTAGAGAGTGCATTTATGAGGTCATGGTTTTGAGAACTAGTGTATGTTCCTTATGTTTTGTGGGAACTAAAATTTGATCAATATAATTCATGAGACATATGTGATTATTTATGCTTGTGAGCCTAGGGGAGGTTAAATAGGAGCATCTTAGGGAGTGGATTACAATAGGGGTCCAGGACCCAAAGTGGTCAGTACCAGGGTAACCTATCGTAAGTTGTGTAATAAGTGATAAGTTAATAAATTTGATAGACAAATATTGATAAGATAATTGTATGCCTCGCCCATGCCTTGAGTGCTTGTATAGGCTAAGAATGGGAATGGGATGATACCTAGAGAGTAGGTATGATTAGAATTCATCATCTTCATGAGAGGGTATTCTTATACCACATGGGTCATGTTGAGGGTCCGGGATCTAGAGTGGCCAGTCCAGGGTAACTCAACCTGATAAATGCTTGAGGGTTCGGGGTCTAGAGAGACTAGTCCAGGGTAACTCAAGTAGTTTACCATGTGATGACACTCCCATACTGTGTAGCCTAAGTCTCCCCAATAGTTTTTGTATTTTCCTCTAGTGGTGTATCTTTGTTGTCTCATTATTACCTAGTGGTTTATTTTGCATTATTTGGTGTTTGGTACATGTTGGTTATTTGATGTATATTTATCTTTAGTTGGTGGTACCTTTGAGTTAGAAATTCTTCAGGACCTTTGCTTAGTTTCCTTTGATTGAGTTTTTTATCCGAGTGGGGTTTGTTGTTATCTCCTCAGCATGGTGGGAGTGGACCTTTGGTTCCCTGAGGACGGGTGGTAGTGTTTTATTTTACTATTTGAGATTCTGACATTCCTATAGTGGTATGGGAGGATGCTTGTTCTATTATCTTCTTCTTATCCTTCATTGGAGGCTTGTTCGATCCTATCTTTGATGTTCATCATTATATTTTGTATCAGTGCTTCATAGTTGTAGATATTGTATTATATTTTGCATTCAATTATTGTGACATACCCTACAACTTGTGTAGAGGATGTTGTATCATTATGTATACCTTATGGTATTGGATGCACTTATTGTTATTCATATAGGTTAATTATAATTATTCTTAATCTAAATATTTATTTTATTATATGTAATTCTATGTATTGAGACCCTTGAGGATTGTTAACTTTAATTGAGTTGTGTATATGTACGTCTTTGTATCTCATGGTTGTGTTGCTTCCAAATTGCTATCATTATTGTTTATAAACTCTTAAGAAATAAAATATTCTGTAAACATAGTAACTTGTATTAGGTTAAAGTCCCCTTGGTTCTCTGGCAGGGTATTACACTTGGTATCAGAGTCTGATTTTCTACATTGGGAACTCTAGGAAGTTGTGTGCCCACTAGATGTCTAAACTGTCAAAACTTAGACATATAACTTTTTTGTATTTTAGACTATTATTTATGAACCTAGAGGTATGATATTAGACTTTTGTGTTTGGATTTGATTTTATATGAGTGTTGCATTAACTAGGTTTGCATGAACCTATCAAGTTATTATTTGATGTAAATAAGAATGTGTGCTTTATACAATTGATCACTAGATATTTTCTATAATGATGATGAACAAAGGTTTAGATCTATTTAAATTATTGAATAATGAATGATTGATCAATGTGATTTTTGGTTTATTCATAAACCAAAATTATATTGCTCTTAATGAATGTATGTCATGTTCATATTTTATGGCATGTTTTTAGATGTTGTTTTGTCTTTTGTTTTAGTAAATTCTTCATGCTTGAGGGATGCATATCCTTATTTGTTTGTAGGCTTCTAGGAGTAAGCCTAATTTCAGGGGAGGTGGATGTAGTGCCCCTCCCATAGTCTAAGTTTTTATATGTTATGGTTATTTTAGGATGATGAATTATATGTTAGGAATATCATTGATGCTTATGGTTTTACTAACCCCATACTTGCATGTGTATGGTTGATATGTATGTTTTGTATTTCTATTTGACGTGCTTGATGTGGTTGAGGGACAGAGTTGTAGTTACTTTCTTATGAGATCCACATGATTGATTGATCCCCACCATTGTCTATTTATATTTATACATGTATGTACATGCTTGTCTTTTATGTATGTTTATAGGTACTAGACATCAACTTCCCTGAATTGTCATGATGAGTGTGCCCTATCGCAAAATCTCAATGATAAGAGAGGGGAGATAACATACAAATCCAAATCCTAACCCTAGCCATTAATTTTCCTAAATATTGGGCAAGTATCTATTTCTACCCTTTCAAATTCGTCAAAGTGACCTGAATTCATGAGCCCTTCCTTGGTGCATGTTTGATATAGAGTTAGTCATTTTTTGAGTTTTGGGAGTCAAGTGGATTTATTAGTTTGTATTGTTTATTTGTGCTAAAGTATTTATTGTTTAGTTAAATAATTACATGTAATTTAAGTTGCACGAGTTAAATGAAATGGAAATTATAATTATAATTAAAATTTGAGTTTGAGTTTCATTTTAAAAGTGCATTATTAATTGAATTATTTTATTATGCAACTTGAGAGAGAGTTGAGTTCTGTTTTTGAGTTTGCATATTTTGGAAACCCTAGGAGTGATATGTTTTCTTTATGTAGGGATTTTGGGTATTATTTTCATTATGCTAACATGTTTTGGAGGAGATCTAGAAGTATTGGAAGATTTTTGGGAAAACTTATTTTCGGTAGACATTGTTTTGTGATTGTTTGAAGGTTTGGATTTTGAAGGTTGGCTTGGGTCTATCTTGGCTTCATATTTTTAGGCATAGGTTGAGACAAGGTTTGAAACCCTTGCATTCTGAAAATTCTCTTTTTGAAAAGATTGTATACTTCATGTATGGGATTGTTATGTGTTTGATTTGAAAGTAGATTCTGTTTTAGATTTGGACTGATGTGGAAATTTGTAATAATTTAATTTTTAGTTTGATCTAGTATTTCTCTTTTGGGTGTTTAGAAAACCCTAGAATAAATCATAGGAAATTGATATCTTGTTTTTGATATGTGGCAAAATTTTAAATTAAAAAAAAATGCATGTAAAGTCTAAATCTATAAATGGTAGTTTTTGTCAAAACCCTAGTTTCTATTGGAGAAAAATCAATTTGTATCTATATGTTTTGCATGCCTACAATTTGTGGAGGTTTGATTTTCATCTATTATTTTGTTTAAAAATAAAAATTATATGTGTTTTTGCATGTTCTAGAATTAATTTCTGGTTTATGGTCTTTTAAATAAAAGAAAAAAACAATATTAAATAAAACACAAAAAATGTTTTTGTGTTGTTTTGGATTTTTTTTAAAAATAAAAATAAAATAAAATAAAGTTTTTTTTGGTGGTGGGAACGGGACACCACCCCTGTACCCCACGCGGGCTAGGGAGCCTTGTTGGCGGCTTTCCCCATGGGAGCCGCAAGACAATGATAGCTCCTGCCAACATTTCCCACTGGGGTTGCACGACAACCGAGCTCCCTGTTGGTGACAGCCATTATGGGGTCGCACGGTAAGGAAAGGGGGGAGTGTGGGACAACCCCCCATTAAATTATGTTTTATTTTAAATTAATTTGTTTATTTATTATGTTTGTTATTTTTATAAATTATTTATTTAAAAATAAATTTGTTTGTTTATTATTAATTGAAATTTATTTATTATTTTAAATGAATTTATTGATTATTTTTATATGTTCATTTATTTATTAAAATAGATAATATTTATTGAGTTTTAATTTATATTTAAAATAAGTTATCTTAGATGTTTTTCTTTCAAGTGATATAATTGAATTGAGAGTTTCACAATGAAGTCTGATAGTAGGATATATAATTAAATTTATATCTTCATTAATTGATTTAATTCGGTATTCTTGGGATATTTTTTTTTAGTATAATGGTGATTTTATTGGCGTTATTTGATTTAAATAAATGATGTGTTATGGGTAATATTCTTTTAGAGTAATGTAAAGAGTAATTCATTTTATATTTGCTATACTTGATCTTTATGTTTAAATGGTTGGTTGTAATGGGTTTGTGAGTATTCTTTTTTTCTCTTCCTTCCGACCTTGTTTCTTAGTGGAATATATTTACATGTTGATTTCTTGGGGAAAATTGGTTGACCGAAGGCTTGTGGGTCTTTTCCTATGGTTGTCTGTATGTTTTCTTTGGTTATGTGTTATGATGTTATATCATGTTGATTCGTTATGTCGACATTGTGATGCTGTGATTATGGTAATGATTATTTTACCCAACCTGGTTTTGTATCAAAGCATGTGGTTTATGTGAGCACTTTGAGAGTGCATTTATGAGGTCATGGTTTTGAGAACTAGTGTATGTTCCTTATGTTTTGTGGGAACCAAAATTTGATTAGTATACTTCATGAGACCTATGCAATTATTTATGCTTGTGAGGCTAGGGGAGGTTAAATAGGAGCATTTTAGGGGAGTGGCTTACAATAGGGGTCTAGGACCCAAAGTGGTCAGTACCAAGGTAACCTATTGTAAGTTGTGTAATAAGTGATAACTTAATAAATTTGTTAGATAAATATTAATAGGATAATTGTATGCCTTGCTCATGCCTTAAGTTTTTGTATAGGCTAAGGATGGGAAAGAGATGGTACTTGGAGAGTAGGTATGATTAGAATTCCTCATCTTCATGAGAGGGTATTCTTATACCACATGGGTCATGTTGAGGGTCCGAGGTCTAGAGTGGCTAGTCCAAGGTAACTCAAGTAGTTGTCCATGTGATGACACTCCCATAGTGTGTAGGCTAAGTCTCCCCCATAGTTTATGCATTTGCCTTTGGTGGTGTATCTTTGTTATCTTCGTATTACCTGGTAGTTTATTTTGTATTATTTGGTGTTTGGTACATGTTGGTTATTTGATGTATATTTATCTTTAGTTGGTGGTACCCTTGAGTCAGAAATCCTTCAGGACCTTTTCTTAGTTACTTTTGATTGAGTTTGTTATCTGAGTGGGGTTTGTTGTTATCTCCTCAGCATGGTGGGAGTGGACCTTTGGTTCCACGAGGTCGGGTGGTAGTGTTTATTTTACCATTTGAGATTTTGACATTCTTGTAGTGGTGTAGGAAGATACTTGTTATGTTACCTTCTTGTTATCCTTCATTGGAGGCTTGTTCATTCCTATCTTTGATGTTCATGATTATATCTTGTATCAGTGCTTCAGAGTTGCAGATTTTATATTTGATTATTGTGACATACCCTACGAATTATGTAGAGGATGTTGTATCATTATGTATACCTTATGGTATTGGATGTACTTATTGTTATTCATATAGTTTAATTATAATTATTCTTAATCTAAATATTTATTTTGTTATACATAATTCTACGTCATGGAACCCTCGAGGATTGTTAACTGTAATTGAGTTATGTATATGTATGTGTTTGTATCTCATGGTTTTGTTGCTTCCACATTTCTATCATTATTATTTGTAAACTCTTAAGAAAAAAATTATTCTATAAATATAGTGACTTGTATTAGGTTAAATTCTCCTGGGTTCCCTGGCAGGGAATTGCTTGAGTCATGTGTCCTCATATTTTCAAACACTAGAAGTCTTAAAGGACTTTCTTCTTATCTCTTTGATACATGGGATTTCAACATTTTTTATTTTTGGAAGTCCGGGGCTCCAAGGAACTCCAAAACATTGAAAGTCTAAAAAGGACTTGAAACTTTCTTAAAACAAGGGCTTTTCCCTAAAAGATCCAAAGCAAGGGAAAAAACAAGAAAATCTAAAGACAAAAGAAATAAAAAAAAAGAAAAAAAAAAGGGGCCCCCCTTAGCCAAGAGGCCAAAATGGGGTGTGTGTTATGAAACCACAACAAATAGCCCCAAGAAAAGGAAGAAATGACCAAGGCATTCCTTTATCAAAAAAATTATATTCATACTCTATCTTGAAATAAATTGAACAAAAATGTCATTTGTAGAGATAATCTTTATACCATTTCTCAAAATTGAAGTCCTCTCATATCACTTCCAATGTGTGTATTTGTGTGTTCATTCCTTCGACACATTGGTGAATATTTCTTGGATAAAAGCCAACTGGAACTAACCTTCACCTATAGATAATAGATTCATCAAACTCAATCTAATCTTTCTCTACTACCATTCAAGCATCCATAGCCTTAGTAGAGGTTGCTAGAGTCACTCTCCTCTATCTTATGAAAAGATTTGAATTTCTTAATATTTTGATGGCTCTTTTAGGCTCACCATTATCTTTATGGAAGGTGAATTTCTAGAGCCATTATGCTCTGAATATGTCACTTCTTCAATTATCTTTATTTCAACATGTTTTGATATGCTAAGAAAACATTTAGGTTGTGCTACCTTAGTAATTGCATCCTTGGTGGATGTTTTCTTTTTGGAAACCTGGGGGATGATTAGGTTGTGCCACCCAAGCATTTGAGCTTTGATTTTATAATTTTTTTGTTGACATTATCTTTATGCATTCCTCATTTTGAATTCCTCTTTTTTTTTAGTCAAGACATAGATGAAAAAAGGTTTATGAGACTTGAGGTCATCCATAACCACAAGCTCCAATCAATTCTAGCAGATACTTACCAAAGGAAAAAAATTTCCAGTATCGTGTTTAAAGTGTGTGTAATATAAGAAATGTGGGGTATTGAAAGTGTAATAGTGTACATGTGTATTGAATGTGTGGGGGAATATAAGATCTACTTCTTAATCCAAATTCTCAAAGGACAAATCCAAATTGATTAATCATAAGGAAGTGATTTATGCACAAATGAATCAATCTATGGAAAATATGAAGAAAGGAGAAAACCCTATAATCCGTTATAGAAAATGTGAATTTGAAAGCTTAATTGAATGGAAGAAAAATACTAACCTTAAAATAGGGTAAATCTGGAAAAGACTATTTTTTGATGTTTGTGTTCAGTCTCGGGAGATTTTGTAACCGGATCTAGCCTGGAAATGTAGAAAAAAAGAAAACCCAGAAACCTTTTGTCTTTCAGAGAAACTTCATCCTTGACCTCAAGATTGGGGTAAGTTCTTACCCCAGGGTACAATCTTACCCCCACTAAAATTTGTCCTTGACTTGAAACAACTCCAATGGAAATTATGTTCATGGATCTCAGAAGTTTGTCAAAAAGGGTATCCAGATCTCCATTGATATTCATCGTCCCACACCTGCACCTGCAAGAAAAAGGGTTTTTGTTGTTTGGATGAGGAGTTTGCCTTGGTCAAACCCTGGTTTGGAATCAACCTTGAAATTTAATTGAAACTGCAATATATAAATAAAGTAAATGGAACTATTCATCTTGCCTATGTTGAAATCCTTGTCGAGAATTTGAATACTTGAATCCACAAGTATGGATGCTCCAAATGAATGTAGAATTGTATGTAGGATGTCTCAAATCAATTGCATTAGATCTTCAACACCAATCTTGGATGGATCTTGGAATAGGAAGAAGCTTGAATGAATGTGGATGGAGAAATATTCAATAAGAGGGCTCCAAAGAGATTGAATCCTTCAATGGCTATCAATGGATCTCCTTGATGAATTGGATCATGAATGCTTGAATGCTTGATTTCCCTTGAGAGATTATGAAGATCATATATATGTGTATGGTGAAAATGAGAGAGGAAGGCCTCCTTTTATAGTGATCTAGGGAACAAAATTCTAGAGGAGCTAACATAGGGGAATTAAATTCCAATTAGGCCTTAACCCCTAGAAATGGACCTAGCTTAAATACAATTTAAGAGTTTACCATTATGAAATCTGAAACAACTACTCCAGAAGTAGGAAATAAAACTTTCCAAAGCCAAACATCCTGAAACCTTCAGAATTTAAAATTTGGACCTAGGATCAGGGTCAAGGTCAACTTTGACCTAGGTCAGAGTCAAGGTCAACTTTGACCTAGGTTAGATTTGAGGTCAACCTTGAGCCTGAGGTCATAGATCTTAGTTTCTCAGGACTAGTTGCCAGAAATAGGTGGAGAGAGAAGCAAAATAGGGGAAAAATCTAGATCTAGTCAAAGACCCATTTAAGGTGCTTGACATGACCCTGGACCACTTACTCAAAGGGCTAAACCAATCCTAAATGGAAGTGATTCCATTTTCTAAAGATACATTTAGCCAACACTTTAGCAAGAGTATGGACTCGATGCAAAACTCTTGGTAAAGGAGATCATAATGAAAAGATAATCTTATTGAAATCAAAAGGACAAAGGAAACCTCAAGCCCCTAGGAAATCAAGTCTTCGTCAACTCAAAGATTAAAATAAGAGAGATATCTCTAGAAAAGAGAAAGAGAGAGAGGGTGTGATTACCTCACACAATGAGAACTTATGTCCCATTATGAACCACACAAGGAAATGATGCAACTGGAAAGATGGAATTGAACCACCTAGCGAATGTGGCTACTCACTAGTCGACCCATCAAGGATTCACCCTTAGGACTATTCTATTCCACAAGAGTAAAACCAAAAGCAAAAGAGATCCATTCTTAAGGACACCTTCGACCTTAAGAGATCAAAATTTAAAACTGGAGGGATCAAGAGATCCTAAATAAAAATCTATGCTTTAAGGATTAGTCACTAATCTATAAAGGGAGAGAATGTGCCTTGAAAAATATATGTAAATCGAAAGTGCATGTTCGCAACAAGTAAGTAGAGCGTATGCCCCCATGTTAAAGTCATTGCTAACACTTTAACAGGAGCAATGGCTTGAACGAAAACATAAATAACTGCACTGATTATGTTTCCACTATGAGATGCCCCCAATCGAAGAAAAATAAAGGGAAATACCACATAAACATACAAAGAACACATAAGCGATCCACCTACCATGGGGTCAGTATGATCATAAGATAATATATATATGATATTATTGAAAATGAATTGACATCATTCTCCAAAGAAATTAGAACTACAATCACAATGGAGGAAAGAACACATAAGAGATACAAAGAAAGTCTTTTCGGACCACAACATGGAGACCAAAAAGATTCAGTGCTACCAAGTTGTAAATCCAAGCAGACTACACAAGGAAACATTTATGAATAATAGCATAGGTACAACATAACATGAAACAACCTATACAAGAATAGAGATACATATAGAGAAAATAGACAACAGGTTCGATTCCTTTATCACCTTGTACCAACAAAGCAACAAGGGTTGTATAAAATAATCTAACAACATTTAGCAAACACATCACAGGAGAAGCACAGTATAATAGGAAAACACACAAAAAGATACCATAAAGGACAAGATAATCAAGTGCACCACCTACTCTCCCCATCTCATTCTATATCATTTAGGGAAGGTGGGTAACTCACAAGAGGGACTATATCCGACACAGTAGGAATGATAGCCAGTTCCAAACAAGGATACTCTTGAGAATCATAATGTTTGATACTAGGTGTAAGTGTTAATTGTGATGAAAGCATATTAGGTAAACCCATGTCAATGTCAATAGTCTCATATTCATCATTAACATCATCAAGAGTATATTCCTTATCCAGATTAATCAAAATAGGCTCTAAGATACAAATATAATCATTATAATCTTGCATTTTAACATCATTATTAGTAGTAACTTCTTCTAACACATCATGCACAGGCTTGTCAAAAGAAGGTAAAGAACTTTAAAGAATATAAATATGAGCCTTCACTTGAGCACGATGCTTCTTACAATGTTCATTAGCAGATTGATTACATTTTGTCTTGTTTGAAATATGTTGAGAACTAGGAGGTGAATAGGCTAAAAATGGAGCCTTAACAATGCACCTAACATTCAACACTACTCATTTGTAATATGCTTTGTTTTGAATTGGAATAGCATAAGTAAATCTGGAAATACTTGAAAATTAATTAGGTCAAGATACATACCACATCATGAAATTGATTTAGAAATACCTATTTTCTAAAGTCTGTGTAGAGTTTTGAAAGATTCTACAACTAGATCTAGGATCAGGAAGTTGAGACAGAGAAAACCCAAAAAAAATTTGTCTTTCCGGTAGAAGCTAGTCTTTGACCCTCATAAAAGGTCAAAGGATACATTTTTATTTAGAAGGTCAATTTAGACTCTGTTCACAGATCTCAAAAGTTTGGTGAAAACTAGGGTACTCAAATCTGTCCTTTGATTCCTGAAACGACTATAGATATCTGAAAAAGAAAGTTTTTGGGGTGGCTATATAGGGTTTTGCCTTAGGAAAACCCTTATTTTGGTGATCTCTACATCCATGAATAGCTAATTGAAATAGAATGTGTGTGTGTATGTATTGAAAGTATAATGCCAAGATCTAATCCTCTAGATCAAAACCCTAGCATGAATATGTATGAAACAACAATGCATAGATTTGAATAAGATAGAAAAACATACCAAGCCCCCAAGGCTGAAGTACTTCTACCAAACTCATAATCCATATTTGCTACTCCATGATTGTATCTTTGAATGCTTGAAAGTTGATAATGGTGGATCAAGGAAGAAAGGATCTCTCTTGCTCCAAGTATGTGTTCACAAAGATGCTTGATGTCAAAAATGGCACGATCTTCTATATCATCCTCTTGAAATCTTAAATCTTCACCATTCCTTACTTTCTTGAATCTTCTTGTTCATGAAATTTTCTCCTTGAGAGAACTTTATCATGAAATTTCTTGGTGGTGTTGTGAAAATGAATGCAAATGAGAGTCTTTATATAAAGGTTTCAAGGTGAGGCTCCCAAAGTAATGTGAGGACCCATAATTAAAATTTCACCTTGAATTAAGGTCCAATCACAATAACCAACTAATGAGGGAAAAAAATTAAATGAATTTTGAATTAAAAACTTTTTTCACTTGGATCTGAGGGCCCGACATTGATTTTGGGGCCCACCGGGACCAAATTTGAAAAAGGGGAACTCATTCCTGAGGGGGTCAAAGATGACCTCATCTCTGACCTAGGTCAGGGATGAGCTCAACTTTGACCTAGGTTAGGGTCAACCTTGACTCTGAACTAGGTTAGGGTCAACCTCAACTTTGACCCAGTGGGGCCAGATCTAGTCATAATCAGGATAGGAGGTCCCGGGGATGCCCGAAGACCTAGAAATGATGCCAAAATGGGACAAAATGGTAGGGAGAGGCATAAAATCCTATGATGATTTTGATGAAGGATAGGAGGACCTATTCTATTTCTTACCTATAAAATAGATCCATGGAAGAGGGAAATTAAGGAGAATCCTCAGGATCCTAACCCTAATTTCACCTAGAATGAAGAAATTAAGTGCATAATGCATCATAAATGCAAGTCTATCATGATAAATGGACTAAAAGAGGGTGCTAAACCTATCAAGATGGAAGTGCTTCCATTTTAAGATGATACATTTAGCCCCCACTTTAGCTTAGATATGACACTACATGAATATGCAAGCTAAAGTAAGAAAACATCATATTAAATAAAAAGGATATAGCCAAGTCCTCGATGTAAAGATCCTATAGAAAACTATTAGAACCTACAACACACAAGGTTAATGAAAATACATAAATCACCTAAGGCTTACTATATGACAATTTGGGAAGTATATAGATCCCCTTATGCCCCCCCTATTTCGGCTTTCTACTTTGGAAGGGTGAAACAGGGTGATAAGAAAAACTCTATATACTGGATATGTAGTTTATTGAAAATTCCTTTCCTAAACCAATTGGAAGGATTCCTAATCTTCCTAAACTAGTTCAAGGAGTTAGGTATCTGAATCACAATTCCAATGCCACTGATGAAATTGAAAAAAGAGCTACCAAACTCAAGTTATGATGAAAAGAGTGGATATCTATCTAAATGCATGAGAAGGGAAATCCAAGTTTACCCTAAGGAAATCATAAAAGAAAACCTAATTTTAAATTTTAAATAAGGAAAAGAGAGAAATAATTACTCATCCTTACCATTTTTAGATTCAAAATGAGGAAGCAAGATGTTGAGAAGAGAGGAACTTCAAGCGACACGCCTGGAGATTCTGAGACACTGCCTAGCTATCGGACGGTCACTACCTAAGGTGAGTTTGTTGTTGTCTACCTTTGTACTGTCTAAGCTTGATGATGAGGAGATGTAGTTATTAAAGGATGTGGGACTATATTGGGTATCAGTCCTTCCATAGACCAGACTACACTGAGCCATGCTATTAGCTCTGATAGAGAGGTGGGATGAGGGTACATGCTCATTCCATCTTCCCTTTGGTGAGATCACAATGACATTAGAGGATGTCTACAGGATCATGTGGCTTATAGTCTAAGGTGAGACCATCAGACCTAGAGAACATAATTCTTGTGAGGATATTTGTGTAGACACAGAGTATTGTACAGGATGGGTTCCACAGATGTGGACCCGGTCAGATCATGTCCTATTATCATCCATACTATCAGGCCCTACACCTTTAGTACGAAAGGTGATGCTTTTCATAGTAGCCTTGGTTGTGTTACCCAAATCAAAGGGTACTATATTTTTTTCACCTCTAACACATCTCATATAGAGGATGGAGAGAGATAGGACTATGTTCTCATGGGGTTGTGGCATGCTAGCTTAGCTATACCATGAGCTAGGTTAGCTAGTGAGGTATTAGCGAGAGAGTCTATTGATATGCACACTCCTGCAGATTTGGATGTTTGATCATTTCACATGTACACATCTACAAGGAGTTCTAGTGATGGTAGATGTGAGCACAACAAGAGCCTTCACGTATCCCTTGAGAGATATTTGATAGTTTGGAGATATGCTCTACTGGAGAGTACATCTAGACCACATTGCGAGCACAAATGTGATATGGAGACCCTATTTCTAGATGACAGAGTGGCCTGATACATGATTCTAGATGAGACATTCATAGTAGTGTAAGATGCTAGAGGGTCATCAAAGTCATATAGTGATGCCCTACTATTATGATCGGGTGATGAGGTAGTTCAGCCTGTTACAGGGAGTTCCTAGTGCAGTACCTCACTATGTACATCCAATGAGATACTATCAGAGACCTGATGCCATGTGCTAACCATCAATAGCATACATAGAGGATAGTGATACAAAGGACACATAGGACATAGAGATACCATCATATGTGACCTATTCAGGCATGAGCTAAGATTACATTAGGTACTAGAGTTTGTAGGGGATCTTTCCTATCTTTCCAAAGGATTACACCGGGATAGTGGAGCCATAGAAGAGGATGAGGATATTAGAGATGAGGAGGAGCACATCTTCAAGGGAGATCCCATGGAGGAGGAGAGAGAATATAGAGCAGAGGAGAGAGCGAAGGAGAGAACTGAGGACATGTCCCCAGCCAATGATACTAGTGTAGATATACCTATTACTCATGCATCACCACTGAGATCATGACGGCCCCCATGGCCCCACATAGAGATACCACCATCGAGGCCTAGATATAGAAAGTGTGGAGAGAGTAGTCACTCCATACCCCCACCATCTAGACACTTTAGTGACATCTAGGAGGGAGACCCAGGTATGAAACATGAAATATGATTGAATATGTGATTTGATTTGAGATAAATAGGACACTAGACTGATAAAAGTTTTCATTCTATAGATAGTGTAGTGGAGTGGAGGAGCTTTGTATCTGAGATTCTCAAGGATACCATTATATCCTACTAACTACTAGTTGATGAGTGAGAGTCTTCTATCAGTCAACAAGAGCTAAGATTGTGTAGAGAAAGAGAGGAGAAGCTGATGGAAGAGGTACAGAGTCTCTGAGGATGTTCACATGGTATGAGCATATTTAGGAGCCATACACGAACACACAAATCTTCATCTTCCCATCACAGAGTAGAGATATTTGGGAGCTATCAACCATCAGAGCGATGTAGTGATAGACATAGTGATAGATAGGACCATTGGCCACATATGTATCAGAATTTTGAAAAACTCTTTTTTTGATGAATGAAAAACTTTCTCTATTGATTAGTTCTATGTTTGATTACTATGCTTTCATCAATATAAAATTTAATAGAAAGAAAGAAAGAAAGAAAGTGCATAAACATATTCAATATGTAATTTTGCTAAAACTACATAACCTATAAAATAAATCTTTATAAGGAATACATAAATGCATAGGAAAAAAAATGAAATTAAGGATAATAACATTTAAGATGCATAATATTAATTGGTTCCTTAAAAGAAACACCATCCATATCAACAAGTTTATAAGCACCTAAACCAAAGTCTTCAGTAACAACAAAAGGTCCAAGCCAATTAGGGCTAAATTTTCCTTTTTCACTCGGTAAAGCATTCACATTTCATTGGCTCTCATAAAGGACTAAGTCACCAACCGTAAATGTTCATTTAATTACCTTATGATTGTATTGTTTCTAAAGAGATTTATGATAAGCTTTTATATGTTCTAATGCATGTATTCGTTGTTCATCCAACATTTCTAATTCTTGTAAGCGTTGTTCATGAAAATTATCTTTATCAATTATCCCATGAAATGAAACATGTAAAGAATGTATTTCTAGTTTTAAAGGCATAATAGCATTAGTACCATAGACAAGGTTATAAGGAGAAGTACTTGTGGTAGTAAAAACACTAGTCTTATAGGCCCATAAAGCATATGTCAGTTGAGTATGCCAATCTTTCGCATGCTTACTAACTATTTTTCTCAAGAATTGTTCAATAATTTTATTTGATGCTTTAGCTTGTCCATTAGAGTAAGGATAGTAAGGAGTTGAAAATCTATGTTGAATCCTATATCTCCAAGAATTTCATGACTTCTTTGTTTTTATAAGATGTTCCATTATTTGAAATTATCGTCAAAGGAATACCAAATCTTGTTATGATATTATTAAGGATGAAATCACAAATAACATCCACTATTGTTGAACAAAGAGGGACAGCTTCAACCCACTTCATGAAATAATTCGTAGCAGTGAGAATGTAAGTATGTTCTTGAGAAGAAGCCGATGAGATTTTTTTGATAAGGTCAAAACCCCAAACACTAAAAGGCCATGGAGAAACTTGATTACGAAGCTCAAGAGTAGGAGCATGAATCAAATTACTATGTTGTTGACATTGAGGACATTTCTTAACAAACATGAAAGAATCTTGTTCCATTGTTTGCCAATAATATCCCATTTGAAGCAATTTATTAACCAGAGATTTTCCACCAAAATGTCCCCCACAAGAACCATAATGAGCTTCTGCTAAAGCTACAGGAATTTTAGTTTTATTGCGATATCTTAATAATAATCCTTCAAAAGAGCGTTTGTAAAGTGTATCTCCTAAAATGATGTAACATGCTGCAAGTTTCCTAATGCTATTATGCATGTTCCTTGTTGTTGATTCAGGAAAAGTAACATCCTTCAAAAAATGAAAAATATGTGAATACGATTCATCCAAATGTAAATTGAAATAGTTAGAGGTAATCTTGTTAGAAATTGCAGGATATTTAAGAGTTTGTATAGTAAATTGAAATTTTTCAGCGTTGTAACATGCTGCAAGTTTCCTAATACTATGAGGTAATCTCCTAAAATGATGTAACGTGCTGCAAGTTTCCTAATACAATTACACATGTTCCTTGTTGTTGATTTAGGAAAAGTACCATCCTTCAAAAAATGAAAAATATGTGAATATGATTCATTCGAATGTAAATTGAAACAGTCAGAGGTAATCTTGTTAGAAATTGTAGGATATTTAAGAGTCTATATAGTAAATTGAAAGTTTTTAGCATTGTTCTCAAGACAAACTAAGGAAGTTGCGCTTGCCATGGCATCTGCATGTCGATTCTCCTTCCTAGGTAAAGTCTGAATCATATAAGAGGAGAATTGTGAGAGCACATCAAGAGCTAAATCTCTATATTTTGTCATTTTAGTATTCTTAGTTTGATATCCTCCTTTAATCTGTTCAACAATTAGTTGCAAATCTCCATATATTTGTAAATGTTTGATATTGAGGGATGAAGCTGCTCATAGTCCAACTTTAAGAGCTTCATACTCCATAATGTTTTTTATTATGGAAAATAGGTTTTAATGGGGCCCTAAAACCCTTACAGAACATATAAGTTTAACATAGATATAGAATTTAAAGTAGCAAGAACAAAATAGCCACAGTAAAAAAAATAGCCCCCCAACAAAAAGTAAGATAAAACTAGTAAAAGAAAGCAGGGAAGCAGAACAAAAAACCAGGAAAAGCCAATTGCCAGGAGAACAGCTCAGGCAATTTCTCTAAGAATCTTTGCAGCATGAATCTCGAGCTTGAACACCCTTTCAGCTACCTCCTTAAGGTTTGAGAGATCTTTATCAGGTTCTTGGGTGTCCTTTTTCATAGTTCTAGATCTGGTCTGCTTCCTCAGGCCTTCCTAAGGAGCCTTATCTTTTCCACTATCAGGAGACTAGTCTTCCTCTTTACTACCCCTATGTTCCTCAATTTTTTTAATCAACACCTTGATGTTATCATTAGAAGCTTTAAGGATATTATAGCTTTGCCCAACAATTTTTTGGAAGGTTCCCTCCATGCTCTGTACTCTCCTCTTCACTTCCTCCACTCTATTTTCCATATGATTCTCCCCCTCAGTAATCCTATTCTTATTGCTACAATTATCCCTCTCCAAAATTCTCACCCTATATTTTAGCTCCTGGATTTCATGATAGGTCCATTTTGTAGTTCTGTAGGTATCTATAACGTTGTTCTTAGCATTGTTAAGCACATCCATCTGGGGGTTTCTCCTTAGTGATGTCACTCAAAATGACCAACGCAGGATCAATAAGCTCCTCCATTTGAATTTTTCCTTCCTTAGTCTCCTTGACCAGATTTTTCATTATCTCCCTCTTGTGGCCCATTCCGATAGAGACATTGTCAAAGTTCCTCCATACCACATTCTTGTCTTTTCCAAAAATCTTGCAAGTGTACTTGGTAGACCCATAATCTTTAGAACCCTGCTCATTCTCATCCCCTCTCCCCTGAATCTCCTCTTCCTCATCACTATCCTTCCCCTCCTCCTGCCCTTCCTCCTTAGGATCTTCTTCCATATCTTTTCTTTTTTTCAACCTCCTAAAAGGTTTGTCATTAGGAACCTCCTCTCTGTCAGTAGGCATCTTGATAGTAATGGTTCTTTTTCCACCCTTCTCCTCCTTATTTTCCTCTTCTTCACAAAAGGTATCTTCTTCCTCATCAACATTGTCACCCTTTGTATCCATACCATCCACCTTCTCATTATAATCTCTATCAAATGAGATCTCAATGCCTTGATTAGGGTCAGGAATATCTTTTTTCTCTATTTTGATTTTCTTTTCCCCTTTTTGGTATGTGGGGTAGCCTTGTCATCCATATCCAAATGCATCTCTTGGATTTCCTCAGTATCAGATAGGATATACTCTTCCTCTCCCAAATCCACCTCCTCATCTTTACCCTCCTTGTCCCCCTTCCTATGCTTTATTTCTTTCCCTATAGTCCTAGCCTTGAAAAATTCAAAAACTAATAGCAATGACCCCTCATGGAAAGTAGGGTTACCAATAGGCTTCTCCCTATAGTCATTGATATTCTCATTGATAGATGAATAGAGATAGAAAAGGATATAAATCTTAGCCCCAGACCTGAAATGGTTCAACAACATGAAGTGGTAAGAGTAGATGTGGTCAAATCTCATGTCTAGGGAAATGTACTTGATTATTGCCCTCAGCACAAACCTCCACAATGGCTTGGTGTACTTGGGTAGGTAGTAGGTACTTTTCTTCACTAAAGCCTTCTTTTCCTCCACCAATTTGGAAAATTCCATCGCCGCCTATCCCTAAATACGCCTATCTCTATAGAACTTCTTCCCAATAATGGGTATGCCCGTCACCGTAGAAATAACCTCCTTCATCACCATGAAATCCACACCATCAATTTTGGCACCCCCCTCATTCCAATTCTTGACCATGGTGTGAGTAACAGATGGTTTCTACCCATGGAGCCAGTTAATGAAAGTAGTAACTTCACCTTTATTCAAAATGCTCCACACCTTAGAGCGTCGATGCCACTTCTCCACAATGTTATTAGTACAAGGAAAGGTTAATTTATATGATAAAGGGATGGGTTTTTTCATAGGCAGAATCAAGATGATACCCACACCAGAACCTATCTTACACTTAGACCCATCAAAATATAATTCCCAAATATCATCATGTTGAATAGCTAGAATATTATCATCAATAAATTCTATTGAAGTAGAACATATCGGAGTGAGGACAAGGAGCTTCAGCTAGATAATTTTTCAATTCTTATCCCTTAATAGCCTTCTGAGAAATAAAATTAAGATCAAACTCGGTAAGCAACATCACCCATTTTGCTAATCAACCAGAGAGATCAGTTTGTGAGAAAAGATGTTTCAAAGGATCAAATTTGACTATCACATTAACTTTAATGTTTATAAGATAATGTCTGAGTTTCTGACATGCATAAACTACAGCTAGACAATGTCTTTCCAAATCTATATATCTTGTTTCATAATCAATTAAAGTTCAACTAATGTAATACAAAGGTATTTCTTTACCATTATCATCAATTTGAGCTAACAATGTACTCATGGCCCACGGAGTCACTGAAGTGTATAATTGGAATGGTTTATCAAAATTAGCAGGCTACAAGATAGGAGGACTCACAAGATACTCCTTAAATTGCTCAAAAGTTTGTTTACATTCATCATTGCAAGAGAAAGTAGTATCCTTTCTAAGCAAGGAAGTAAAAGGGATAGTTCGGTCTGCTAAACTAGAAATAAAGTGACGAATAGCTTGTATTTTTCCTTGTAAACCTTGTAACTGAGAAACATTCTTAGGAGGAGGCATATTAACAATAGCTTCAATATTTTTGGTATCTACTTCGATGCCTCGCTTAGAGATTATAAATCCTAATAATTTACCAAAATCAACTCCAAAGACACATTTCTTAGGATTCAACCTCATGTTGTAACTTCTAATCCTTTCAAATATCTATCACAAAATAGTAACGTGATCTTCTCTTTTTATAGATTTGGCCAAGATTTCATCCACATAATCTTCAAGGATCTTATGAATGTAATCATGAAAAATCAAAGTCATAGCCCGTTGATAAGTTGCTCCTACATTTTTTAATCTAAAAGGCATCATGAACCAACAAAAGGTTCCCCAAGGTGTTATAAATGTAGTTTTAAATTGATCTTTAGAAGGGATAAAGATTTGATTATATCCCAAAAAACCATCCATAAAAGATAACAAGGCATGACCTGCTATTGAATCCACAATCATATCAATATTAGGTAACGAGAAATCATCTTTCAAGGATGCCTTATTTAAATATCTAAAATCAGTACACATCCTTATCTTATTTTCTCCTTTTGAAATAGGCACAATGTTTGAAATCCAATCTGAGTAATCAATAGAATGGATAAATCTAGAATCCAATAATTTTTCAATTTCTCCTTTGACTAATAAAGAAATTCATGGATTCATCTTTCAAATTTTCTTCTTCACGGGTTTCATATTTGGTTTTAAAATGATGTTATGAGTAACAATCTTAGAATCTATACCTGGCATATTTGAATATGTCCAAGTAAAGATGTCCTTAAATTCAAGCAAAAGGGAAACCAATTGATCATGTTCACCCTGATTCAAAAATTTCCCAATATTTATCATTCTTTCAGAGTTATTTTCATTGACTTGAATATCAATAGTTTTAGTGATTAAAAAATCACTTCTTATCAGAGGATCCATCAGTAAAGGAAGAGTATCATGTTCTTCATGTTCTCCAAAATAAGCATCAGTTTTTAAATAGTAAGGCTTATCTCGTTTGTGATGAAACTTAGATAAATCTTCATAAACCCCTAAAAATTCCATTAAGGCTTCATCTTTAGGAAAAATATCCAAAGAGGGTTCTTGATTAAGGTCAATAAGCAATGGGTTAACCAAATTCAACTTTCCACTACAAATATGATTAACATTAAGAGGAAAAGCTGATGGTTGTCTATAAGGATTTAATCCTAATCCATATGTATGATCATAAACTTTATTATCCAAAGGTGCTTGTATACCTTGTTAATATTTACCACATCCTTTCCCATTAAATCCCAATTTCTTAAGAAAATGATAACCAGGACCATATCGATCAGCCATGTCAAAAGGAATCCAAGGAGCGACATATGTCACAATGTCATAACAATCAGGCTTTATAGTTTCAATCATTTCATTAATCGAAGTGGAAACAAAATTACTTTTTAATTCTTCAGAAAGTGAAGAAGAAATAAAAACTTTTATCTCAAATTCATTTTGTTGCTTCATGAATTCCAAATCAGAGACCTTGTATTCTCCAATAAAAGTAGGATTAAAATCAAATGTCCCCCAATCATACTCAGTCAAAGAAGAAGATGGAGCTTCCTGTTGTTGAATCTCAAGTTGTTTTATCTTAGATTTTTGTATCTCTAGTTGTCTTTCAATCTCTTTACTAGATTGAAGAGGTTCGGAGATTTTGGCATATTCTGCATTTAAGCAAGGATTCGGGGCATCATTTGCATGTAATGTATACATTAAATTGTTATAGAAGAACCTAACCTTAGGATGAAGAGTAGAAGGAATTTCATGCATAGTATGTAACCATGGTCTTCCTAAAAGAAGGTTATAATTGAGAGGTCCAGGCATAACATGAATAGGAGTATTTAAGATAATTGGACTGACTTTAACAGGTAAGGTAATAATGCCCAAAGTTCTTTTCGCAATATTGTCAAATCCACGTATAGGAACATTATCAAGTTGAATAGTAGTAAGTTCAGCCTTAATTTCCTTGAGCATATCCATGCTACAAACATTAAGCCTAGATCCATTATCAATTAAGGTTCTTTGAATGATACTTTGATTAATAGAGACAGCTACCATAAGAGCATCATATTGATTCTGCACCTCTAGGGAAGGTAAATCATTATCAGAAAACATAATAGGAGGTATAGAAGGCATAGTATGCATACAATCCAAAATAGAATGAATGTTCTCTTGATTAGGAGGTGAAACATGAAGAGTAGATAAAGCTTTTTGCAATGCCTCATGATATGTCAAGGAGGTTTGAAGTAATTCCCATAAAGATATCTTAGCAGGAGTAGCACGTAATTGGTCAACTAAGTTATAATCCTTAAAGGTAGATGGATACCTAGGTGCTTGAGGAAGCATAGGTTTAGAAGGAGGTAAAGAAACTAGAATAGTAGGTTGCGGGTTATTTCATGTGTGATAAGCATGTGAAACAGAATCAGTGTTATCAAATAAATCTAAAGGATCTCTAGGTTTACCCTTAATTGTTATACAAGGACATCCTTTTACCATCATCAAAGGTGTAGGATATATCATTTTAGGTTTATCAATGTTACAAATAGTGGGATATGAATATAACCATGGACACATCCTATGGTAAAGGTCAATTGGAGAGGTTGTGGAGGAGAGTGAAATAGGAATAGGATCCATGGAGATCATATTCGAACAATTTTCATCCTCGCTACCATGTACCTCATTAGGGAATCTATCCTCTTGTAAAATAAAAGCATCATCAAAGTACTCAAAACAAGAATCATACATGTTGAATACAAAGAAAACACTAAAAGCATGAAAATGTAAATATTTTTGTATTTTTAAAGGAATTTTGCAATTTTTTTGTAATTTTGAAATATAAATGCAAGAAATAAATGCAAGAAATCTAATCTTATAAACATACAAGATCTAAATCTAACACCAAAAGAAAGAGTTGTCATAAACAGGTTCACCAAAATGAATAGGTTAAAAATGGAGCCTTAATAATGCACCTAACATTCAACACTATTCATTTGTAATATGCTTTGTTTTGAATTGGAATAGCATAAGTAAATCTAGAAATACTTGAAAATTAATTAGGTAAAGATACATACCTCATCATGAAACTGATTTAGAAATACCTATTTTCTAAAGTCTGTGTGGAGTTTCGGAAGATTCTGCATCCAGATCTGGGATCAGGAAGCCGAGACAAAGAAAACCCAAAAAAATTTCATCTTTTCGACATAAGTAGTCTTTGACCCTCATAAAAGGTCAAAGGCTACATTTTTATTCTGAAGGTTGATTTTGACTTTTTTCACAAATCCTAGAAGTTCAACGAAAAGGGTACTTGAATATGTCCTCTTATTCCTGAAACAACGACTGTAGATATCTAAAAAAGGGATTTTTTGGGGTGGATATATAGGGTTTTTCCTTAGGTCAAACTCCCATTTTGGTGATCTCTACCTCCAAGAATAGCTGATTGAAATAGAATGTGTGTGTGTGTGTGTATGTATTGAAAGTATAATGCCAAGATCTAATCCTCTAGATCAAAACCCTAGCATGAATATGTATGAAACAAAAATGCATAGATTTGAATAAGATAGAAAAAAATACCAAGCCCCCAAAGCTAAAGTACTTCTACCAAACTCACAATCCGTAATTGCTACTCCATGATTGTATCTTTGAATGCTTGAAAGTTGATAATGGTGGATCAAGGAAGAAAGGATCTCTCTTACTCCAAGTATGTGTTCACAAAGATGCTTGATGTCAACAATGGCTTGATCTTCTATATCATCCTCCTTTAATATTGCATCTTCACCATTCCTTACTTGATTGAATCTTCTTGTTCATGAAATTGTCTCCTTGAGAGCACTTGATCATGAAATTTCTTGGTGGTGTTATGAAAATGAATGCAAATGAGAGTCTTTATATACAGGTTTCAAGGTGAGGCTACTAGAGCAATGTGAAGACCCATAATTCAAATTTCACCTCAAATTAAGGTCCAATCACAATAACCAACTAACAAGGGAAAAAAATTAAATTAATTTCAAATTAAAACCCTTTTTCACTCAGATCCGAGGGCTCAACATTGATTTCGGGGCCTGTCGGGACCAAATTTGAAAAAGGGGCACAGATTCCAGAGGAGGTCAAAGATGACCTCATCTGTGAACTAGGTTAGGGAAAAGATCAAATTTGACCTAGGTCAGGGTCCACCTTGACTTTGACCTAGGTTAGGGTCAACCTCGACTTTGACCCAATGGGCCCAAATCCAATCAAAATCAGGATAGGAGGTCTCGAGGATGCTCAGAGACCTAGAAATGATGCCAGAATGCCAGGGAGAGGCATAAAATCCTATGATGATTGTGATGAAGGATGGGAGGACCTATTTCTAAGTCCTACCTAAAAAATAGAGCCATGGAAGAGGGAAATTAAGGAGAATCCTCAGGATCCTAACCCTAATTTCACCTAGAATGAAGAAATTAAGTATAGAATGCATCCTAAATACAAGTCTATCATGATAAATGGACTAAAAGAGGGTGCTAAGCCTATCAAGATGGAAGTGACTCCATTTTAAGATGATACAAGAGGAACAACTACCAGATCCTTCATAGGTTCTATAGGAGGATTAGTAGGATTCTCAACAGAATGACAAGCAACACTAGGAGCTTGATTAATAGAACTAGAAGCCATGGATAAAGGAGGTATGGAAGGTGTAGGTAAAAGACCATGATTAAGATCCATCAGAGGCATGCTTAACTTGAGGATCTTACAATGCTTATAGGCTTGATATGAATGAAAAAGATTATCAAGATGAGAAGGACATGAATTATGTAATGAAGGCCAAAAGAAGTCAAGGGTAGCACAATCCCTGGGCCTAGAAGGTTGATATAAACTATGATTAATCATCTTCACTTCTTCATCATGAATGAATTTAAGACACTTATGGATAGGAGAAGCAAAAACATGCATGGAATTTAACCATGGAAAACCAAGTTTAACTTGAAATTGATCAGAAGTAGGAACAACAATGAAGGTAGTGTTCATAGTTTTACCACCAAGTTCAACCGGCAAGCTAATAGACCCAAATAATAGATACAGAAAACCATTACAAGTTTGAATCCACACATTAGATGTATCATAAGAATCACGTTGCAAGTTTTTCATAAAAATATTTTCTTCAATAATAACATTAACTAAAGATGTAGGATCAACAAGACAACCATGCGTAGGTATCTAAGAAATCCTAGTATAAATGTAAAGGGGACCATCGGGAGCTTTAATAGTCTTAGAATCATCAAAGATAATCAAAAGCTCCCAAGGTCTTTTATTCTTAGGTTTTTTTTGAGGTTTAGGTTGAGATTTTAGTTTAGGCTATGATTTTGGTGTAGGTTGAGGTGGAACTTGAGGTTGAGCTTGAAGCTGAAGTGGAGATACAGATTGAACAACATGCTCTATATGGTTAACAATGTGATTAAGATCACCCATATTTGAATCATAAACAATACCTATAGAAGATGGCTGAGTAATGGTATTAGTATCATGTGTAGGTAAATGATTCATATAGATTTGAAGATTTTGATTAGAAGGAGAGATAGATTTGTTCCTGTGTGTGTGAAAATTGTACCTAGCTATGGACACAACACTTCAGTAAAACATTAGAGGTTAGCAAATCAAAGAAATCTGTAAATAAATGAAACTAAGCTAACCAGGTGATTTACTACCTTCTAGTAGGTGAAAGTATGGTACTCTCATATTAGACCAAGATTAGTGACAATGCAACACCTAAACGAAGGATTTAAATGATTGAAAATGATGAAGATGAAATGCAGATTAATCTATTTTTTTTTGGATTTTTTGTGCAATAAGATGAAAAACTTGATATGAAACTAATCTAGAATGAATTAGAATAATATAAAAATTGATCTAACAATAATATTCTATGAATGAATGTTATGAATGCTCAAAAACAATAAAAAAAATCTCACAATCACCTTTTTTGCAAAAGCTTGATTCTTCAGATGCAAATTCGCTAGAGTAAGTATGCAAATTCGAGGGTCCTTTTTGTGAAGAGCTAAGCCTTGATTATATAGAAATCCAGGGCTTGAGGATGCATTGAGAAAAGCCATAAATCACTCTTGATAAACTTGAGTTGATTTTTGAGTTAACAAGAAATCAGGAATAGATCAACTCATAAAATCATGCAAAAGCATTTTTTGACTCAAAATAGAGTTTAGTTCACTTTTTCAACTCACAATCAGATGAGTTTAGAAAGTTAACAAATTGAAATTGATATTTGATTTAAAGTTGGCTACTTTTAATTTAAAAATAAAGTGATTTATTCTCAACTAAAATGATTTTGAATTAAAAATAACTGATTTATGGGTTAACCAATTATTAAATCAAACTTTTATTCCAAAACTATATCATTAAATTTGACAATTTGATTTAATCAATTAAAAAAATATTCAACTGATTATTTTGAAACTTTTTGATTTTATTGTCAAAATAAAATAATATTAATCAGGAATAAATATATTTAAATTTAATTAAATAATTAAGTGACAAGATTAAATTAATTAATCAAATATTCAGCATATTCAATTAATCAACTTTAGGATAAATAATGATATTTATCACCAAATAATATTCAATTAGGACAATTAGGATAAATTAGGAATATTTAGGAAATATTCCCTGATGCAGAATTAAGATAAAATTGATTAGGGTTTTGATGATTTGATGGGCCGATGTGCCTTTGGTTAGGAATTTTGTGTCGATTTCGATCGATTTGTCGATGTAGGAGGTCAATGGTCCTATAGCCCATTTTTGGGATATTACATTTTTCCGCTCTTTGAATTACTGTGTGAAGCATAGTGGTTCAAAGATTAATCTATTTTTGATGATGATGAAAGATTAACCAATTTCAAGACAGAAATCGATTGAAAGATTTGGAAGATTTGATGATTTAGGTCTTGAATGACCAAGGATGATGTTAACTATAGCAATAATGAACCTATGATTATGAAAAAAGTATCAAATCACTTGATTCTAAACCTTATGATTATGAAGAAATGACTATCCTGACTCCAGACATGATTGTCCAAAGGAATCGAATGGATGTCAATCTGAACCCTTTAATTACAAAGAATCAAGGAAATAACACAAATGAACCGATGGTTACGAAAAGTTGATACAATTTACAAGTTGTGAGAGAACACTAGATTGATATGGATCTTGATGAATCTGATATGCTCCAAGCAATGTGCCTTAAGAGATGAGGTCTTTTGATGAATCAACAACTAGACATGGTTATTGTCTTGATTACTAAGGAAAGATTTGATTTACAGATTTGATTGATGTGCAATACCATGCCCCCTTCAGGATGAAAATCAAAATCTGGCAAGAAAGATAGCATTAAATGATTTAGAAGCATGTTAATTGATTTGAGAAGGGGTTGTGCATGTCTGGAGACACGTTCTGCATCATTTAGAGGTCCTGAAGACCAAGTTTGACTATGTTTGACCATGAGTTGACCATGGTTGACCAAGTTAAAATTTGAATAGTTTGATGTAAGATAATTAGTTAACTTGAATTCTAGATTTCGTTGATGGATTCAGAATGTTGAAATTAGCCAGGGGTGCCTACTTGGTGATTTGAAGAAGACCTTTGTGCGAATACCGAGTCCTTATGATATGTTTAGCATAGATTTTAGAGAATCATTAAGCATCAAGATAATTTGAAATCATGAGATAAATACAACCATGCAAAGTGCAAAATGACATGCAGAATGAAATGCAAACCTAGGACATAGGACTTAGTCACTGATCATGTGTTAGTCATTTTCATCACTAAATTTTTATTAGGTAATTGGATAAATCAATACAACATCCACTAGTTAGAAAACTATGAACATATGAATATTGATTTTTACGTCAAAGGCAATACAACACCCACTGGATAGACAACCATGGACATATGAATATTGATTTTGTTTTCAGAATGTCAGATTATATATAAGCACCAAGGCACAAATGCCAGGATGACCTAAATATCATGTCCATTTTGATATAACAATTTGTATAAGCATCATAACATAAACATTATGATGACCTAAATATGCCTTGCAGTACAAACATGCCAAACAATTGTATAATTCATTCTTTTCTCCAATGTGAATTACCCACAGTGACCCTTCGATGATAGTCATTCACATTAGGATAGAGAAATCGTTCAAAAAGATAGAAGCTAGATCAAACTTCCATGAAGCATCTGGGTATTGATGGTCGAGGTACACATGGACATCTAATACATGATGGAGGCACTTATAGTGGACACCAATTCAATCCATAATTTCCAAAGTTATTAGATTTTCACTCAAAGCTGAAAAAAATAAAAGATTATGCCCCCAGTCATCACTCTCTAAATCCCGTAAAGGACATCATCGAAGAGCTCAAAAGGACACAATATCAAAAAATCTCAATGTGAATCAGTAAGCATACAAAGAAGATTAAAGCATGCAATGAAGATTGTTTTCATTCATGTTGATGTGTTGGTGTAATTAAGTATTTACTAATTACACTTTACTTAAGTTTACTTAGGATAATGCATTTGCATAATTAGTTGTCTTTGAGACACCTAGGAGTTTGCATTTCATTTTAGCACATGGTTAGGAGAATCTCCACTGTAGGTGGTCATAGTTGTCTTCTCATACCTCTTTGTGTGTGAGATCCACCTTTAGTGATCTTATCACATTATCATCCTCTCATTGTTGCACATACTTTCATGTATAATGGAGGATGATCCACCTTTGGTGGACATGTGATTCCACCATGTCTAGTTGTGATCTTATCACTTGCATATCTTCTAGATATTTTGCATTGACTTTATATTGAGACATTTCTACATTGTATGAAATCAATCAATCAATTATCCATCATTTGATCATTATTGAATTCTTCATTTGATCATATTGTCTTGTCTCTCTTATTTGTGCTATCTCTTTAGATTCTAGATTTTGGCTTGTATTCTTTGCCTTAAGAAAATTCTTACATGGTATCAGAGCCAAATGAGTCTTCATTGCATAGCCATTGGAGAGCGATTCATTGCTTCAACTTTTGGAGGGCTGCGAACCAAATTCAGGATCAGCATTTTGTGGGAGCATTTTGAGCAAGATCAGACCTCACCATTGCATTCGGGTGGCTGTTTCTGTAAATTTTGACTATAAATTTGCCTACCATGGGCAAAAGTCAAATCTGAGGAAATTTTTTTTTGTAAACCGGACCTTTAAGGCTCGATCTGCAAAATTGGGTAACATTTTTCCAATTTATATTTCAGATCTGAATATTATTCTATTTCTGTCATTTACACAAATCTCCATTTACAGTATTATTTTAGATTTGTAATTATTTCTATTTTCGGATTTGGGATCCAGGTCTATATTTTTATGTGTTTTTTTTTGGCAAAAAATTTTGCTTGTTAGACCTACTGTGTTGGACAGATCCTACAAGTTGTAGCAACTCAAATCATCACTCTAGCACAGAGCGACATCACACAAGTCAGCAACAAATCTGAATGCATTTTATTGTTGGTCGGGGTGTTCCAGTTTATAAATTGCAAAGAGGGCATTTACATGGTGAAATGTGGGATAAAAATCCCACATTCCCCCCACCTCAAGCCCACCACCGAACCCACCATCACCGGGTACCAAACCCTGCTCTCACGCAGGCTTCCTACTCACATCTCTGCACGTCCCTCCCACACCACAGTTGGGGTTCTCCAATGCTCCCGATCTCCTCCACAGGTGGATCCTTCTCACATGGGCCACCACTGCAACCTGCGCCACCTCGAGTCATCTAGGGGCTTCCTCCCGCCTCTCCTCTGTGGAAGCGAACACCTCCATCCATCGGGTTCCCCGCCCTCCACCAGTCAACGCGAACCTCCCACCACTGCTCTGCAAACCCCAATGCGACGCCACAACTCCCTCCGCCAGCAGCTCAAACCCCAATCCATGCAGGCCCACACGGGCAGACTCCACCTCTGTACATGCAGCCATATAAAACTCACGGCCCAATCAAAATTTGCCAAGTGGCAGTCGGCAAAAAAGGTATTTTTAAAAAAAAAATTCAAACTTTCAACATTTTGACTATATTAAATTTGACGCCCGTTTGGACGTCAAGCGGTTCTTTTTTTCTTTTTTGGTGATGGTTCAGAAGACGTCAATTTTAACATAGTGTTTGCGTCGACACTTCATGAAGTAAAATTTGACGGCCAGGTGACTATCAAATCTGGTCTTTTTGCACTTTAGAGAACGTCATTTGAACGTCAAATATAAGCCCGTAAAATGGGTGACATCAGCAGTCTTAAAAAATTTCCAGCCCTCACCATTTGCAGTTGGATTTGGTAGTCCGACTTTGGGAGGCCATAACTTGGTCATACGGACTCCAAATTGAGTGCAATTTTTTTTATTTTGGCTAAAATTTCATGAAATTTTTAGTGGTGATGTTCTTTTTTGGTTTTGGATCATGGATTTTGTAGAAATTGCAGTTTTTGGTGATTGTACCTATCTAATCCCTATTTTTGCAACTTCAGAGGCTTCGTACAGGCTCATACAGACACATTTTCATGTGATTTATTTTTTAAAGTGCATAATTTTTTGTCTACTTTCCAGATCTAATATCAGTTTGGAGAAATTCTAAGTGGACATAGTACTTTCAGAAAGTGGTCTATTTTGGCCTATTAAGGCACTTGTAATTGATTAGATCTTTAAAGGATCTTGTGTTCTATCTTCTTGAGTTTGTTGTAGCTTCATATTTTCAGTTGTAAACATCAAAATCAGAAGTCCACTTTGATCAATTTTGTCAAGTGGCAATTGTACACGCACTAGCTATAAAGTGCCAAAATCATCATTTTGGGGGGGTTCTTTGATTGAGTGAATTGGGGGGTGTCTTGTGTGTTGGTGTCTCTCTTTCTTGTGCTCATTTTCATTTCTGCATCATGGGTTCTATTGCCAAATTAACTCCACATAACTATGCTACATGGAAAGATAATGTATGGAGCAAGTTAATGCTTAAAGGTTTAAATCCTTATGTGGATGGTACACTTAAAAAAACCTGTTGATGATGATACTGCTGCACTACAAATTTGGTCAAGAAAAAGTTATAAAGCATTAGGAGTCTTAAGAGATAATATGTCTCAAGCTGTCATGTATCACATCAAAACCATAAAACATGCTAAAGATGCTTGGGATAAACTTGAAGAATTGTTTGGTAAAGTGGATGAAGATATGGGATTCAAAATTGAGACTGATCTCCTCAAATTAGATCCCAGGAACTTTGACACAATTCAAGATTATCTCAACAAATTCAATGACTATAGAGCACAACTTGATGATTGTGGTAATTCCATGAAGGATGCGAAGTTGGTTAGTCACTTGTTGAATCATCTTCCTCCTAAATATGCGAATTTTGTTTCAAGTTACAATACTCACAAGTTAACAATGGGTAGTTCCTTCACTAAGCCTTCATTTGAGTCATTTTCAGAAATGTTGGTCTTAGAAAAAACAAAATTGGTGAGTATGGGGATTCTCAAGTCTTCAAAGTCTAAAGCATTGGTGGCTAATAATGGGAATCAAGGGAATCAAGATGGTAAAGGTTCCAACAAGAAGCAAAAGAAGTGGAAGGCCAAATCATAATCAGACACTCAACAATCTTCCTCCTCACAACAAGGAAAGTCTTCTCCCAACAACAAAAACAAGGGGGATAATTCTAAGAAGGAGAAGAAAATTTGTGAATATTGCAAGAAGCCAAATCATGATGAGCATCAATGCCACAAGAAACAAATTGATGAGTTGAAAAACATAATCAAGAAGCACCACATTGATTTTCCAAATGCCTACAAGGGAAAGGATTCAACACCTTCCACATCAAAGTGTAAAGGGAAAGCATTTGTGGCTAGTATAACTAATTCAGAGGAATGGATCTTTGATTCAGGTGCCACACATCATATGGGTGCCACAAAGGAACACTTTTCTTCCTTGAAACCATCTATGGTACCTCACATCTATGTAGGAGATGATACTCAAGTGGAAGTTGAAGGAAAAGGGGAAGTTGCAATGGAAAATGGAGCTTTCAAAGATGTTCTCTATGTTCCAAACCTTAGCACAAACCTTATTTCAATTTACCAAATCACTCACTATGGAGGTGGAAAGAAAGTTGAATTCCTACCTGATTCATTTGTAGTCAAAAATCTTAAGGATGATTCTATGGTGGCAATAGAAAAAGCCAATCATGACACAAGGCTTTACTCATTTTCTCAATTTGTACCTAAGACTCCTTCACATGCCTTGTTGACACACTCAAATTCACAAAGTAAACTTTGGCATGAAAGATTTGGACATCTCAACTATAGATATCTTTAATAGATTAGCAGCAAGGATATGGTCAAAGGTCTACCTCAAATCAAGTATTCAAAGGGTGTATGTTCAGGTTGTGAAATGGGCAAACATCCCAAAGAGAAGTTTGTTAAGGGGAAGTCTTGCAGAGCAAAATTTGTTCTTGAGTTGGTTCATAGTGATGTAATGGGCCCATTTCCAATGCCATAATTTGGCAAGGCTCATTATGTACTCACCTTCATTGATGACTTTTCATGCTACACTTGGGTCTACTTTCTTCACCAAACCCTTCACTAAGAGCAATTTTCTTCAGTTGCAAGCTCTCTTGGGGGTGCGGGCTATTCCATCAGGGGGGGTCACATGACTTCTCTATTCTATCTTATGGGGGGGATATTTTCCTCATATGAGGTCTTCTTTCTCATCTTCTCTTATTGTATTCATCTCTCTTTTGGGGGGAGGGTTTTTCCGATGAGGTTTTCCCTCTTTCTCCACTTTATGAGAGATTGCATTGTTCTTTCATATTGTACATGGGTACCTAACATGGCCTAGTAGCCGGGACCCATCTTGCATTGTGAGCTTAAGTGCATTCCCCTATGTTGCACTTAAGGGGGGTGTTGGTGTAATTAAGTATTTACTAATTACACTTTACTTAAGTTTACTTAGGATAATGCATTTGCATAATTAGTTGTCTTTGAGACACCTAGGAGTTTGCATTTCATTTTAGCACATGGTTAGGAGAATCTCCACTTTAGGTGGTCATAGTTGTCTTCTCATACCTCTTTCTGTTTGAGATCCACCTTTAGTGATCTTATCACATTATCATCCTCTCATTGTTGCACATGTTGCACATACTTTCATGTACAATGGAGGATGATCCACCTTTGGTGGACATGTGATTCCACCATGTCTAGTTGTGATCTTATCACTTGCATATCTTCTAGATATCTTGCATTGCCTTTATATTGAGGCATTTCTACATTGTATGTAATCAATCAATCAATTATCCATCATTTGATCATTATTGAATTCTTCATTTGATCATATTGTCTTGTCTCTCTTGTTTGTGCTATCTCTTGAGATTCTAGATCTTGGCTTGTATTCTTTTCCTTAAGCAAATTCTTACATGATGTTTGTTTTTGTTGTTGTAGATGCAAAATCTTTTCTGGTGAGGAGACTGACTGACTAACTTGGATGTAGCTTCAAAGGACTTCTGACTAGATATGACATGTCTAAGGTATTGAGGACTATAGCATATGACATTGATTGCCCCCAAGTTTGAACATTGATAGGATAGCGATGTTTTTGCTGACCGACTTTATTGAAAACAAGGATATATACAGACTAAAGAAAATTGAAAGCTAGGAAATACCAAGATTGTGTTGATAGATGGAGCATTTTGAACAAGTGGCATGCTTTTTCTAGGTTTTCACCATCTTGGTAGAGATTCTATTTTTGCTACCAAGGTGCCTATTTCTAGGTTTTCACCAGACACTTTTTCTTTTTCTCATTTTTTTGTATTTTTCATTTTTTGATTTTTTTTGTGATTCATCAAGGTGCCTATTTTCTAGGTTTTCACCAGGATGATCATCTTTTTAGGACTTTTGATGATTTTTATGATTTTTTTTAGGACATTTTACCATAGACTAAATGCCTTAGGTATAGAATTTCTTCAGATGGAGAATGTTGATTGGTTCTCAGAGCTGTTCTTCATCAGTTGTTGAGAGTTGATAGGCACCAAAGCCAAAAGTAGTAGTGATAAAAAAGGGACCCAGCTAGTTGGGTTCAAACTTCCCCTTGCATTCTCAATGTGATTGATTTTTAGGATTCTCTCTCAAGACTAGATTTCCAACCTGAAATTCTCTATGTCTGAATTTCTTGTTGTAGCCTCTAGACATTCTCTTCTAATATACTCTGAGATGATCATACGCTACTTGTCTGCACTCATCTAGTAGTTCAAGTTCTTGCAACCTAGACACTATGTAGTCATCAATAGTTACTAGACCATGCATTCTGATTCTTAGTGATGGGATCTCAACCTCAATATGTAGTACCTCCTTAGACCCATAAACTAAAGCCAATGGTGTAACCCCAGTGGGCATTTTGATACTTGTTATGTAGGCTTAGAGAGTTGGATTGATCATGAGATGCTAGTCTCTTCCTATTTTATTAACTATTCAATGTAGAATCTTCAACAGGTTCTTGTTTGATGCCTCTGCTTGTCTATTCCCTTGGGGATAGTAGATGGACAACCAATAGTGTATGATCTTGAATTTAGCACATAAGGAATCTAAGTCCCTATTCTTTAATTTTCCACCATTATTTGTGACTATTGAATGTGGAATTCCATACTGGCATATGATATAGTTCAGAATGAACATTGAAATTTGTTTGCCATTTTCTTGAGTCAAAGGGACTGCTTCTACCCATTTTGTGAAATAGTCTATAGCTGCAATGATATGGGTATGTCCACTAGAAGAGTGAGGATGTATAGCCCCTATAATATCAAATGCCCATTATTGGAAAGGCCATTGTGTAGTAAAGGTAATAATATCTCTCCCTGGTGCATGAATCAAGTTCCCATGGACTTGACATTTCTGATAGTTCTTAGCATATTTGATGACCTCTTTTTCCATGTCAGGCCAATAGTACCTAGCCCTAGTAAGTTTTTGAGCTAGTTTTAAACTATTGGAATGTGATCCACATATATTTTCATGGACTCCCTCTAATGCATGTTGAGACTCCTCACATTCTAAACAACTAAGAAGTGTACCATCTAGACTTTGTTTGTATAGATCATTACCAGTGATAACATATTAGGATGTGTTTTAGATAAGGTTTTGTTTCTCATGTCAGGTGAAGGTATCAAGGATGATTTGGTCTTGAAGGTAAGAAAATAGGTGTTGGTATCTAGAAGAATCATGGATTCATGACCTACAAGAGTGAAAGTCATTTGGGTTTCTAGGAAATCATAAACAGGGAATGATAGTGCTTCCACTAGGAACTCATAACATAGCTCATGTTAGAGATACTATAGTAGAGATGATAGCGTAGCCATAGAATTAGAAGCCTTATTCTCCATTCTAGGAATTTTATCAAAAGTGACTAAGATGAAATACTTCTTAAGGTCATCGACCATGCATTTGTATGGAATTAGTTTCTCATCTTTCATTTGGTACACATCATTAACTTGATAGATGACTAGCTGTGAGTCTCCATGAACATGTAACTCTGTCACTCACCACTCAATTTCTATCTTCATGCCATTAAGAAGGGCTTCATATTCAACAATATTGGTTGTGCAAGGAAACTTTATTCAGAATGCTTTAGGTATTGAGTAACCTTGTGGTGTTATGAACAATATGCCTGCTCCAAATCCATTATGTTTATAGGAGCCATCAAAGAATAACTACCATGTTCAAGAAGAGAGATTCATAATAGAGGAATCTAAGAGTTCCATTTGCATTGGTGTATCATCAAACAATGGTGCATCAGTCAAATTCTTAGCAATGACTTGGCCCTTGATAGCTTTTCTTTCAACATATTCAATGTCAAATTCACTCAATAGCATCACCCATTTAGCTAATCTACCTATGAGGGACGCTTTGCTCAATAATTATTTCAATGGATCTAGCTTAGCTACTAATTGTGTTGTATGATCCAACATGTGATGTCTTAGTTTTTGTGATGCAAAGATCACAGCTAGACAAGCTTTCTCAATCATAGAATAGTTTTTCTGATAAGCTACCAATGATCTACTGATGTAGTAGATAGCTCTCTCTTTCATGTTGTCATCATGTTATGCTAGCAGTGCCCCCAGTGATGTATCTATGGTGGAGACATATAGAATCAATGACTTCTCTTGAATAGGAGGCATCAAAATAGGACGATTTGATAGATATTTCTTGATGTGGTTAAAGTTATTTTCACACTCTTCGTTCCATGAAAAAGTTACACCTTTATGTAATGTCTTTGTGAAAGTTTGTGATATGTCTGCTAAATGAGATATAAAATGCCTAATTGATTGTACCCATCCTTATAGAGTTCTCATTTGGCTGATATTTTTGGGAGGTTGCATCTCCATAATAGCCTTGACTTTAGCAGGATCAACTTCAATGCCTTTCTTTGAAACACTATAGCCTAAGAGCTTTCCAGAATTGACACTTTTTAGGGTTCAGTTTGAGACTAAGCTTCTCCATTCTATCTAGTATTTTTCTCAAGTCATTCAGATGTTTTGATCTTATCATTGATTTAGCTAAGGTGTCATCAACATAATCCTCCATTGTTTGATGCATCATATCATGAAAGATAGATGTCATAGCTCATTGATAAGTAGCTCCGGCATTCTGAAGACCAAATGGCATGACATTCCAACAAAGGTTACCCCATGCACATGTGAAATTTGTTTTCTCCTGATCTTCTAGAGAAATTTTGATTTGATTATATCCCAAAAAACCATCCATTAAAGAATACATCTCAAAGCCCGATGTCATGTCTACTAGTGGAAAATCATCCTTAGGGAATTCTCTGTTTACATCTCTAAAGTATGTGCATACTCTGATAGATTTATCTAGTTTAGAAATAGGCATGATGTTTGAGATCCATTCAACATAATCAATAACTCAGATGAATCCAGATTTTAGTAACTTTTCTAGCTCAACTTTGACAAGAAGTGCTACATGTGGATGCATTTTTTGCAACTTTTGTTTAACAAGTTTTACTCCTGGAGCTATAGAGAGATGATGCATTATAAGACTAGGATCTAACCCTAGAATATCTGAATACTTCCATTTGAAGTTGATTTTCTTTTCTATTAGAAAATTAGTGAATGCTTGTTTCTCTTCCGCTATTAGGGATTGTGCTACATGAATCAGTTGTAGCTCCTCTACTGTACCCAAGTTGATAGATTGAGTGGGTTCTATCAGTACTAGAGATCTATCCTATAAATTACTTGAAAGGAAATCAAATATCTCATCCTTAGGTGCCTCAGAGAGGTTTTCACCTTCAGATACATCTTTTATTTTTACTATTTTAGGTTTTGAGACTACCACAAAGTGGTTTTCACCCTCATAACTCTTTTTCTTTTTTGTTTTATTCTTTTGACTGAGATATTTGATATCTGACTTTGTCATGCTAATGCTAGGTTCACTGATGGAAGTCATCATAGGTTCAATGATATTGAGATAAGATGCAAGGGCATAGTCTGATTTGAAGGTATAGATGTCTTGGTTTGGATCATTGGATGTTTGATCAATAAGCTGGATGTTGGATAATAAGCTCTGAAAAGGATTAGCTAATCATATTAATGCACATGGTATTGGTAGTATTGGCTATGATCTAAATCTCTAATTTGAAGGTGATATTACTACTTGAGATGTTTAGTTCATTAAGAGTCACAACGTCATTATTAGATTCCTCTTCGGGAGTAGGTGGACCAGACTCATTAAGTTTGTCATTTCACTCTAGAATCATGTTGGGTGTAGGCTCATATTGGTGAATGACATCTACATGTTTCTCTATGATGAGTTCATCTTCTTCTGGAATGACTCCCCATTCATATTCATTGGATTCATCTTCTGATTCTAGACCTCTAGGAAATCTAAGAACATGTGTGAAATCTAGACGGATTCCCCAAGATGGGTTTCCTTCAAATTATGAATGAAATTTTTACTCATGAGAGTCTATCTCAAAATCACTAGTGTTTTCTTCTTGTTTGGATTCAAGATCAGTCGATTCTTGTGTGGTGACTGTCATTTGTTTAGCAGTAGGTTCTTGTGTTTCAACCACATTGATCTTTTTTATCGATTCATCTTCAGCTTTGAGCATGTCTAAGATATTTTTAAAAAACAATTTCATAGGGGAAAATATCTATAGTATTAGAATCATCACTGTCACTTTGTTTGTTTTCCTATACCTCATTATTGTTCTCTTTTGGTTCTATCTATTCTATGATGTGAGAAGAGGTCCCCTTGAGATAAAAGGGTTTCTTTCGATAGCCTAGATCTGGTATCTTTGTTAGGTCTACCAACATGTCCAATGGGCGTCATGAGACCTTTTCCTCTCACTCTTAGAGGTCCTTTTCCAAGATATCCCAATTTAGTTATCACTTTATCCCCTAGCCCATATGACTTTGAAGGAATTTTTTGTGTTTTAGAGTCACATGTTTGAACAGTTTGGGATTGAGACTCATCTTTTTATAGCCATGCAAGCATAGCTTCATCCTCTTCAAGCTCTTGTTTGAACACTTTTTCCATGACAAAATTTCCCTTATAGATAGAAATAGGTTTTTAAGATTCTTGTTTTGGCTGTTTTAAAGACTGTCCATAAGATTTAGGTGAGATAGGGAGAGATGTTAGAGATATTATTAGTTCCATAGTGTATTCTCCCATGTTGGTGTCCTTGATTTTAACTTCTTTTGCAATGTCTTTCATCTTGGATGTGGATGCCATGTCTATTTTCTTGGTGAAATATTCTCTATTCTGCAGAACAAGTTTGTCAGCACTCTCTTTCAAGGCATTGCAAGAGGTAGATATGTCAATTGGAATTGTCACCTCTACTCCTTCATAAGGAAATTTTAAATATTGATGGTATGTGGATGGAATAGCTCACATTTCATGTATCCAAGGCCTCCCTCAAATAATTTTGTAAGCCAAAGGTAGATCTAGAACTTGACAAGTGATGTCTCTGATAACGAGCCCTATTCTAATAGGTAGTACAATTGTTCCTTTGGAAGATCTTTCTTGTTCATCATTTTCCTTTATATTTATCTTATTTTTAGGATCAATAGTATCTTTTGATAATCCTAGTTGTGTGATCAAGTTGTAAGAATAGATGTTTAGACCATCACCTCCATCTATCAACACATGTTTAACACAATGGTTTTGGATCAAGACTTCAATGTGCAAGGGCTGGTTATGTAGATGACTCAAGGGATTTCCATCTTCCTCTAAAAAGGACATATACTGGGGTGATGTCAGATGACCAACCATGGTCTGAAATTTGTATAGATTAAGATTTTCAGGAACATTGGAACTAAGCAGAGCTTTATCCAAAATAACTTTATGAGCAGGAGATATCTAAAGCAACTCAAACATGGATATTTTTGCATTGGTATGTTGGAGTTATTGGACAATACTGTATGATGTAGGTCTTGTCTCTTTTGGATTTGATGATTTAGAGGTAGTCCTCTATTTAGAAGCAGATGAAATATTGAAAGGCACCTTAGGGACATTTGAGGAATCTGAGTTTTGTCCTTGTAGATATGCTTGAGCTTGTGATCAAGTTACTGCATTTGCTGATTGATTATCTCTATCTTCTCGTATAATGGTGATGACATTGCAATACTTAGATAAGCAAGGTTCCACCATGTTTATGACAACATTATTTCCAGAATAGGTGTAATTGACCTTAGCACCTATGTTAGGTTGAGAAGATGAATCTCCTTTATTATGCTTCGGAAATGGTTTTGTGAATGATGTATGATCATTATTGCTTTTATGATTGTCAATTACAATTTCTCTAGTGTCAATTTTGTCTTGTATGAGATGCTTTAAGCACATACAGTTGCTGGTTTTATGACCCTTGTTGCGATGGAAATCATAGAAATTGGTCTCTTTCCACCATTTAGGTTTAACTTCAGGATCAAATGGTCGGATCTCAGGCAACATGATGATTTTGTTTTCCAATAGATTTTTCATGGTAGATTCCAAGGACTCTTGAAGAGGAGTAAACTTGCATTTTGGATCTATAGCCCAAGGTTTATAGTCAACTGGCTTCTTGTTTGATTCTGTCATTTTTACCTCTAAAGCTTTGATGGCTTGGGTACCAATAGTGAGATTAAAAGTGGGTGCTTTAGGTGGAGCATGAATATTATCAACAACACCATCTATGATAATGTTCTTATTCTTGTTCTAGTTTTTTCCTTTGTCTTTGGAACTGGATCCTGATTTATACTTGTCTTTTTGAAGCGATATGTCTCCTTTTTGCACAACTACTTTCTCAATTTTGATGGCATTTTCTACCATTTTGTCAAAGGATGTATGATTTTGAATTTGAAAATGGTAGTTGATTTATGGAACAAGGTTTTTGATGAAGGTTTATAGCTTTTCAGTTTCTAGAATGGGTCGAGCATAGAGTGAAAACTTTTTCGTCCATCATTTGAGGAAAGTCAGGAATGGTTCTCCTGAGTTTTGATACAGATTGCAAATGTTGATCATTGTGACTAGATGCTAGATGTTTTAGGAGTATTGTTGATAGAAAAATTTGATTAACTCCCAAAGGTTTTGATTATTGGAGGAATTTTTGAGAACCAATGAATGGCTGCTCCTCCCAGAGATCATGGGAAAAGATGCATTAGATAGGTTGGTTCATACATGAACTCCATGGATTGAGTACAAAATTCTTTGATATGATCTTGGGGATCAGATTTTTCATCGTACTTATCATATTTAGGAATCTCCACTCTTTTTGGGAATGGTGGCATGTACAAGTTTTTATCAAATGGAAAGGGATGTAGAGCCTCCATAAAAAACTCCTTAGGTTCCTTCTCTTTTTCTAACTTGTTGAGCTTAACTTGCATGAAATGCATCTATTTCATGATGGTTGTGATGGAATTTTCTTCCTCTTGTGAGATGATATCTTTGATATTAAAGTTTGGAGGAATTTTTGCCCCTTGTTGGGCTAACTCTAGGAAATATGCCTCTCTGTCTTCCCTCAAGAAGTGTTTCATCATTCTCTTGAAGTTATCATTGTTTTGATATTGGGAAATTTCAGAAGGTGTGGGTTCAGGATCTCCACCATGATTGGAGTGATGACCTTGGGAACCTTGGTTTGCTCCTCCTTGAGACATTATAGGGGTCTGAGGACTACCCAGGATTGATTGATGTGGGATTGATTGATTACCTTCGTGAATAGATACATGAGGGGTGACGTAACCACCTTTCAAGTAGATATTTACAAGAGCATCTTCTCCAAATAGATTAGTGTCATAGGGTTGATGAAATGTTTGAGCAATCATAGAAGATGCTGCTGAAGAGAATTTGGGTTGTTCTCCTTGTTTTCTTTGTGAGGAAGCTCTAGTTTCCACCATTAACCTTGGGTGAAGCAAAAGAGCAAGATTAAGACAATTAAAGAATGACTTGATTCAAGAAGATTGAATGATGCAACCTTGTCAAGATTGGATTAGTTGAAGATTTATTTGGACTTAAATGAAGGATATTGTGCCCTAGATGTATGGGTAGACACCCAAAATATGGTGGACATGAGCTCACAACACTTAGCTATTTTGAGGATTGATTCTAAAGATGATGTTGACAAGGTTTTGACAAAAGATCAAATGGGGTTCAAATCGATAGATCAAGAGGCTGGATCAAACTCAAGAGACCGCTTTAGGCAAATAGATTGGATTTTTTTGATTCTCTTCTCTATTCCTAACACAGTAAATTTTCTGATAGAATTTGGAAGTTGGCTATAAAAATTAGATTGTTGACAAATTTTGGAGGTTTCTGGAAACTTTGTAAAATTTTGATACAAGTTTCTCTAGGCTCATACGAGTTTGGATTAGCTCTGGCATGATAGTTGACAAGGCTTGTATGACAGTTGACACCAGGGTAAAATTTTGCTTAACTTTTGTGGCAATACTCGTACAATAGTATACAGTCTCCTATACGATAATCAAGGGGTTCTGGCATGAAAATTGGGAAAACTCATATGACTTTCTGATGCTTCAAGATGACTTTTGACTCCAGAAAGGAATTTTGCTTTAGATTTACAATTTTTCAATTTTTTAGTATTAGATTGTTTGCAAAATTTTCTATCTAGGTTTGAATATCCATGTAATAGTTCATCTCGGGTTCGTTCGTTGTAAGTAACCAAGTGAATATCAAGCACGCTAAACAACAAGCAAGGGAACAATCAATCATCTTCAAACAATGAACAAGGGGCAAAGCAACCTTGCATATGAACAATCAATAGTGACTTATTGTGCTAATCCCTAGGAGTGCTACTTGTGTATGTTCTCAAAAAGTTTTGCAATCAAGCACATAGTCCTAGAAAATAAAAAAAATTGGCCTCGCTAGGGTTTTTAGTAATGGTCTGAGTCTATAACTTTTGTAATCTCAAGAGGGCGAACTCCAATCCAGGTGCACCATGGTTTTGACATAGTCTAAGAATTTAATCAACTAGGAGCTGCTAGGGAGATCTGACAGCCCAAAAAGAGACTATGCTTGTGGAGATTTCTTGCAAAAAGACATTTATATAGCAGTTGTTGCTACCACGATGAAAATGGCTATTATCGCTTGAGGTTCCTTCCATGTGGTTGACCCAATAAAGGGAATGTCCACTATGGTTAAACCTCTCTAAAGGTAACTCACAAAATATACCACATGGGGACATGGCCAGATTTAAGGATCTGAGTTTCTGATACTACCTAAAAAGGGAGTAGAGCATAATCCTCTAGCCTTTTCACTTTTACCCAAATACAGTAGATAGATTCTTTGAGACACTAAGACTAAATTCACCTCACCAATGTTTGTGATGTCAACAATAATGTCTATCAAGCTCTCTAAGTGGGACCAAGAGAGAATATAGCGATCAAAGTTGAGGACCAAAACAAGTAGTGAGATAATAACAGTATCCTCCCTACCTATAAGGGGATCTATCTTCAAGAAGAGCTTCTCATGCAAAACAAGCGAATGAAGCCCATTCTCTCAAGAACTCTACAAATAGTGTTCATAGGGCCTATTTACTATGTGTAACAGATATGCAAAAAGAAAATCTATGTTCTTTTTATAGCCCAAAACTAAAGTGTGATTTATGAAAGCAGGGAAGACACTCAAGCCAAACACATGATAGGTTTGTTTTATGTCCCAAATCAAAATGTTATCATATCATAGCACAATACCTAAGTTCCCATGCAACATGCTTAGTATATTTTACCTAATTTTTAACTTTTTTGAGCAATCCCGCAAGAAAAAGAGATCAGAAAAAATAAGTATCAATTGTTAGGCTGAACTGTCAAAATCTCAAATCAAATCTGAAAGATTATTTTTGCAATTTTGATATGAAAAATTGAAATTCTAGTGCAAAAAATCATACGACAGTGGACCAATCCTCATATGAAAATCAAGATATGAAATGATAGTGGGTTAGTGCATAGACGAATCTCTCAAAACTTGTATGATAGTCCACAAATAGTTAGCATGACACTTCAGATTGTCGTCTATCGTATGACAGACAGGGGATCCTGGTACGACAATCTATCAAATGTCATACAAAAAATGTATGCACAAAAAATAAAAATCATAGTTTTGATAGAAAATTGATAGAAAAGAATGGAAACCCATTTTAGGGCCCCACGGTGGCCATCCGAAATGTGTGTGTGAAAATTGTACCTAGTTGTAGACATAACACTTTAGTAAAACATTAGAGGTTAGAAAATCAAAGAAATTTGTAAATAAATGAAACTAAGCTAACCAGGTGATTTACTACCTTCTAGTAGGTGTGAGTATGGTATTCTCACATTAGACCAAGATTAGTGACAATGCAACACCTAAATGAAGGATTTAAATTATTGAAAATGATGAAGATGAAATGTAGATTAATCTTTTTTTTTTTTGGATTTTCTGTGCAATAAGATGAAAAACTTGATATGAAACTAATCTAGAATTAATTGGAATGATATGCAAATTGATCTAACAATAATATGCTATGAATGCTCAAAAACAATAACAAAAATCTCACAATCGCCTTGTTCGCAAAAGCTTGATTCTTCAAATGCAAATTCGCTAGAGTAAGTATGCAAATTCAAGGGTCCTTTTTGTGAAGAGCTAAGCCTTGATTTTATAGAAATCTAGGGCTTGAGGATACATTGAGAAAAGTCATAAATCAATCTTGATAAACTCGGGTTGATTTTTGAGTTAACAAGAAATTAGGAATAGATCAACTCATAAAATCATGCAAAAGCAGTTTTTGACTCAAAATAGAGTTTAGTTCACTTTTTCAATTCACAATCAGATGTTGAGTTTAGAAAGTTAACAAATTGAAATTGATATTTGATTTAAAGTTGACTGCTTTTCTAATTGTGCATGATTTAATATGAATTAATTTAAAAATAAAGTGATTTATTCTCAACTTAACTGATTTTGAATTAAAAATAACTGATTTATGGGTTAACCAATTATGAAATCAAACTTTTATTCCAAAACTATATCATTAAATTTTACAATTTGATTTAATCAATTAAATAAATATTCAACTGATTATTTTAAATAATTTTGATTTTATTGTCAAAATAAAATAATATTAATTAGGAATAAATATATTTAAATTTAATTAAATAATTAAGTGGCAAAATTAAATTAATTAATCAAATATTCAGCATATTCAATTAATCAACTTTAGGATAAATAATGACATTTATCACCAAATAATATTCAATTAGGATAATTAGGATAAATTAGGAATATTTAAGAAATATTCCCTGATACAGAATTAAGATAAAATTGATTAGGGTTTCGATGATTTGATGTGCCGATGTGCCTTTAGTTAGGACTTTTGTGTTGATTTCGATCGATTTGTTGATGTAGGAGGTCAATGGTCCTGTAGCCCATTTTTGGGATATTACAGTTCCCACTACCATCAAGATTATCAATAGATAAGGCATTAGAATGGATTAAGTATTGAACCTTATATTTTAAAGAATAACACTTATTAGTATCATGACCATTCTGACAATGATATTGACAAAAAGCTTTAGGATCAAAGGATTTGGATGCTACTGTAGCAGGTAAAAGAGGTTGAATAGGAGGTAAAGTAATCATATTAGTAGTTAAAAACCTATTCATAATAGAATGTAAAGATTCAGAGAGAGGAGTAAACATACGATACAATCGAAAAGCAATGGATGCAGAAGTGGCATTGTGGGATGCGACAACAACTTGATCAACAACTACATTTTCTTGTTTGTTTATCTTGACATAGTTATTGAGTTTTGGAAATTTGTTTGGATTCATCACTCTTATCAATTAGAATAAGAGCCATTGGAGTGTTTCTCTCAAATTGACTCACTTGTAATTGATAACGATGAAGCACTGCACAAAGTTGTTGAAAAGAGGTAAATTCAGTAAAAAAAATCTTATCTCTAATATCCTTTTCAAATTTGAAATAAACTTATGTTGAATATCCATATTAGGAACAAGATAGGAAATATGAGCATACAAATGCTTAAATCTACCAATAAATTCAGTCAAATTTTCCTTAGTGTTTTGTTTACAATGCATCAAACCAATTAAGCACACTTGCAGACCAATGTTATTTTCAAATTTTTGAATAAAAGCATTAGGAAGTTTTGGAAAAGAGTCAATAGAATAAGGAGGCAAGGAACAATACCATTGTAAGGCCTTGTCACGAAAGGTTCTAGCAAATAACTTGGCTAAAATCCTATGGTCATGAGCATAATTACTACAAAGGATTTGAAATGTTTTGACATGAGTAATAGGGTCTCCCTTACCATTGTAATTCTCATGACAAGGCATATCGGCTTGCTAAGGAATAGGAGCATGGATGATGTATAGGGATAAAGGACTTCCCATATCACCTGTAAGAATGCTAAACTTGTTTTGAGTCAAGAATGCAAGTTGTTGTAAAGATGACACAGTTTGAACCAAACTGATGATTGTTGAATCATTAGATGAAATAGGAAGCATAGAAACATTAGAAACACTAGATAAAGTACATGAAGTGGCAGGAATGGAAGACATAACTGGAGGAACACTTAGAACCATAGTTGGAAGAGGATCAGAATACGTAACAGGAACATTATGATAAGAAGGTTGTGATGTAGGAAGGGACATAGGAGGAACACTCATAGAAAGAGAGGGAACTATCATAGTCACCAAAGGAGGAGTATAGGTAGGAATACTAGGTAAAGAAATGGATGAGGGTTCCACATTAGTGATAGGAGTAAATCCTAAATCTTGAGATTCTTGAGCTAAAGGTTTAAAGTTTGAATGCAGAAGATGAGTTATACCATGCAAGAGATTAACACCTTGATCACTATCATGAATAAATTTATTAAGAGCCTCTATAGCTTGAATAGAATCTTGATTATGGTTTTCTTGAATAAGCCAATTACCTATTTTATCAAGTTCGGTTGAAAGTTTTTGGACTTGTTCAAGAAGAACTCTTAAGGAATCATCCTCATCATGAGATGAGTGAGAAGATTTTGGCCCCATAGTAGGGTTTGAATCATGAATAATCAAATTGTCATCTAGGATCCTAAGAAAAAGAGAGGAAGACTTGGGATCAAAGGCACCCATAAGTCTATGACTTTGTCTAACCAGAATATTATAAGTAGGACTAAAGGTAGTAAAGTTCATATACCAATGCAATGCAAATGAACTAAACTAAGAAAACACAAAATATTTTGATTTTATATGAGATGCAAACACATAAAAGAAATCTAATACATGCAAGATCTAACACCATAAAAGAAAGAGTTGTCTATTGCGGGTTCACAAAAATGTAATATAAGAAATGTGGGGTATTGAAAGTATAATAGTGTGCATGTGTATTGAATGTGTGGGAGAATATAAGATCTACTTATTAATCTAAATTCCCAAAGGAGAGATCCAAATTTATTAATCACAAGGAAGTGATCAATGCACAAATGAATCAATCTATGGAGAATATGAAGAAAGGAGAAAACATTATAATCCATTATAGAAAATGTGCATTTGAAATCTTAATTGAATTAAAGACAAATGCTAACCTCAAAATAGGGTAAATCTAGAAAAGACTATTTTTTGATGTCTGTGTTTAGTTTTGGGAGATTCTACAACTGGATCTGGCCTAGAAATACAGAAATAGAGAAAACCCAGAAACCTTTTGTCTTTCGGAGAAAGGTCATCCTTGACCTTAGGATTAGGGTAAGATCTTAATCTGGGGTACAATCTTACCCCCCACTAAAATTCATCCTTGACTTGAGACAACTTCGATGAAAATTATGTTCATGGATCTTCAAAGTTCACCGAAAAGGGTATCCGGATCTACACTGATATTTGTAGTCCCATACCTGCACCTGCAAGAAAAGGGTTTTTGTTGTTTGGATGAGGGGTTTTCCTTGGTGAAAACCTAGTTTGGAATCAACCTTGAAATGTAATTGAAATTGTAATATATAAAAAAAGTAAATGGAACTATTCACCTTGCCTATGTTGAAATCCTTGTGGAGGATTTGAGTACTTGAATCCACAAGTATGGATGCTCCAAATAAATGTAGAATTGTATGTAGGATGTCTCAAATCAATTGCATTAGATCTTCAACACCAATCTTGGATGGATCTTGGAATAGGAAGAAGCTTGAATGAATGTGGATGGAGAAATATTTAATAAGAGGGCTCCAAATAGATTGAATCCTTCAATGGATATCAATGGATCTCCTTGATGAATTGGATCATGAATGCTTGAATTCTTGAATGCTGGAATGTTTGAATGCTTGATTTCCCTTGAGATATTATGAAGATCAGATATATGTGTATGGTGAAAATGAGAGAGGAAGGGCTCCTTTTATAGTGATCTAGGGCACAAACTTCTAAAGGGGCCAACATGGGGGAATTAAACTCCAATTAGGCTTTAACCCCTAGAAATGGACCTAGATTAAATACAATTTAAGAGTTTACCATTCCAAAATCTAAAGCAGCCGACCTAGAAGTGGGAAATAAAACTTTTCAAATCCTGACATCCTGAAACCTCTAGAATTTGAAATTTGGACCCATGGTCAGGGTTAGGGTCAAGGTCGACTCTAACCTAGGTGAGAGTCGAGGTCCACCTTGACCTAGAAGGTCAACCTTGACCTTGAGGTCACATATCTCATTTTCTCAAGACCAGGTGCTAGAAATAGGCTAGAAACAGGTGGAGAGAGAAGCAGAACAGGGGAAAAAGCTAGATATAATAAAAGACCCATTAGAGGCACTTGACATGACCTCAAACCACTTACTCAGAGGGCTAAACCAGTCCTAAATGGAAGTGCTTCCATTTTTTGATGATACAGTGTGTAATGTTTTGATGATGATTGTCTTTGAACATCAAATTGATTTATAGTGAAAGGTACCACCATTTTTTATTATTGTGCATATTTTCTTGTCGGACAAATTTCTTAAAAAAAATTGACTAAGAAATACCATTGCTTCTCATCAAAAACCACTTGGTGTGGGACACTTTTTTGAAAGCATCCCTAGAAAAATAAATTGACACAAGACCAAAACCGAAAGGAAACAAGAAAAAAAAAAGATCTAAATGAATATAAAACAAGGGTGGAACATTTTCCTTCAAGATCTAAAATAATGTTTGAGGAAATGGCCATTGATGGGTAATGAAACTAATTCCCCTTCTAGAGAACTAATCCTAAAAGTGTTTTCTCCTAGGATTTATACTATCTGATATAGACCAACCCACAGTCATTGAAATTTGGTATGGTTGCCTAGCTTTTATTTTGCCTTGTCCCACATGAGGACTAAGTCAATTTTTTAAGACTTTTATAGTTTCTGTCTTGTCAAACCAATGTTTGACAATATATTGATGCCTGAATACGTGTTCTAGGGACATGGTTCCTTTTTATTATTAATCTAGTAGGTCCATGAGTCATATCTACAACCTATCCTCACCTTCAATGTATTGGTCCATGAATTTCAAAATCGGCATCTTTAGGTTCATAGGAAAAATGTGTTGCAAACCATAGACTAACTCATAGGGGGAAGTCCCTAAGGCATTTTTTATTCTCACTCAATCTATCCATAAGGCATACTTTGACTATTTGTGTCAATTCTAAGGATTATCATCTAAAAGACATTTGATTACCGTTGTCAAGTTTTTGTTAGTAGATTATACAACACCATTACCTTGTGGATAATAATTAGAAGAAAAATTAACGATTACCTAATTTTGAAAGGCTCATTGCATAAGTGAAGTAAATTAAAATGAAGGTACATTATCACATACTAAAAATAAAGGCATGCCAAACCGTGTTATGATGTATTCCTCTGAAAAAATGGTTTTCACTTTGGTGGTGCAAACTTTTAAAACTTAAGCCTCTATCCATCACATGCAGTAGTCAGTTGCTATTATCATATACCTATGAATTATTGAAGATGGGGGATTAATCATCCCAAAAAAATATAATCCCTAGTGGGAAAATGGTCATACTTCATATACTAGTTGTAAAGGCATAGCAGGATGCCTTTCACAAGTAGCGTTGGTTTGACATGTAGGAAAAGAGCGCATGTGTTCTCTTGTATCCTTAAATAGAGTTGGCCAATAGTATCTAAATATTAGTATTTGGTGTGCAGTGGCCTAAGAAAACCCATGGCTTGTGGCATATTTATCATGAAAATCAACAAGGACTTATCTTTCCTCTATCCTATCTAGACACCTTAGGTACAACCCATCAGAATTGCATTTGTAGAGCTTCACATTCTTCAAAATGTATGAAATTCTCTTATTTTTTAAGTCCCTTCTTTGGGAACCATTCAGTCCTTCAGGACTTTGGTTTTGGAGAAGGTAATACACCACATCCTAATATCAAATATTAGTTACAATCCCTTGATTAGTGTATAGTTGACAAACCAAACCTTGCTCTATCTCAATTATCATTTTCATTAGGCCTTGCCCTCTTACAAACTTCATGGGTTGAATTTAAAAATAAAATTCTTGAAAAATATCCATCCTCTTCCCTCTCCAATCACCTAATTCATTTTTCATTAGGAGGAATTTGACAGAAGGATCAAGAACAATGGCCATAACTTTTCTACTTAGAATGTAATGTTAGAACTTTTTGACAGCCTTTACTAATGTAAATGATTATTTATCCAAATTTGGATATTTGAGTTCAACATTTTTGAGGGGAAAACTCATAAAAGCTATGGGTCTCTCATATTCCTCATTCTTCTTTTGTGTAAGAATACCTGCGCATGAATTTTCTGAGGTGAATGAGTAAACCTTAAATGGTGAAGTATAATTTGGACTAGCAAAAACTAGAGCAGTAGCAATGGTTGTTGTGATGTCTTCAAAGGATTATTTGACTAAAGTTTTCCATTCAATCTTGGCTTCTTTCTTCAACATGTCATTTAATAGATGAACTATTTATGCAAACCCAGTAATGAATTTCCTAACAAAATTTATCTTTCTAAAAAAAGCTTTAATTCCTTCATGATATTAGGTGGGACCAGATTGATGATGGCTTCAATTTTTTTAGGATCAATAGAGATCTTGGTTTATGATATAATGTTCCCCAATAATTTACCTTGGGTTACCCCAAAAATACATTTTGTAGGGTTTAATGATATTCTATACCTTTGACATCTCCTTAAAACCTTACGTAAATCATCAATATGGTCAATCAGATTTCTTGAAAATACAATGATATCATCCATGTATATGAATATGTACTTGTTTACAAGGCCCTTAAATTATTTATCCATTGTGCATTATAAGGTAGCGCTAGCATTGATTAACCCAAAGGATATGCGATAGTACATGAATGTTCCCCATTTGGTGGTGAATGCCATATTCAATCTATCTTCTTCTTTCACCATAACTTGATTATACCTTGAATAAACATTGAGAAAGGACATCATTTATGAGCCACTAACTATTTGCAACACCTCATCAAGAGAAGGTAGTGGATAGTTATCTTTCAAAGAGGACCTATTGAGATTATGAAAATCTACATATAGATTGACTTCTCCATTCTTCTTTTGTACAAGGACTAAGTTTGCAACCCAAGTTGAGTGTCAGATGGGAAAAATGATCTAGGCATCTAATATTTTTTTTACCTTTTGCTTTATCACTAGCTCAATTATTGGATTGACCAACCTTTTCCTTTGGAAGAATGGTTTTTTAGCTGGGTTTAATAGTATGTTATGTACAATAAAGGATGGGTTAGAAGTTATAATATCCTTATAACTCCAAGCTATAACATCTTTTTATTCTTTAAGAAATTAGCCATTCAATGCTTTTCTTCATTTGTACTGATCTTTCCAATACAAAACTCTCTTGGTTCATCTTTGGTACCTAAATTATGGATCTCACAATTGTCTCTGTTTATTGCTAGGGATTTTCCTCTTTCTCTAGTAGGGTCATCCTTGTCAAAAATTCTTTTTGATGCCACCATTCCTTTAGGGACAAAGTTGGTTTTTAAGTTCAAAATTCCTAGGTTATCTGGTTCCCCCATTCTTTCAATTCCTTCATCAATGGTCTATTTTTCAAAGACTCCAACAATCATGATGAACTCAAGTATTTGTTGATTGTCTTGAAATACTTGAAAATTTGTGATGTTATCAGGAATTACTAGAGCTACAACAAGTTCAATTGAGAATTTCTTCAATTTTGACCCTTCCATAGGATGTGGGGAGCTTTCTGACATTGCCAACACATGAGTGACTGCATTCTTTCTTTTGGGGATGTTTTTGATATTGAATACTTCAAGATCTTTGATTAAATCCCAAATCCAATTTCGGTATGATACCAATATTTTTTCATTATAAGAGTATTAGCTATGGAATTTTCTGATGATTAGTTAGTAATTTCCTTCCACTACTAGGGCTTTGAATCTCTTCTCATGTTCCATGAGAAGGCCTTGAATAAAGCCTCATATTATGTGACATTGTTAGTAAAAAAAATGCATCCTATAAGCAATATAATAGGAGTTACCTTGGGGATTAATCAACTCAATTCTCAATCCTACTCCTTGTCTACATTTGGAACTGTCAAATCTCAACTTCCAAACTTGATGACCATGGAGAGGTCAGGGTTTCTGTTGAGGTTTAGTCTGAATCTTTGGAATTTGTGATTTTAACTTAGATTCCAAAGAAATATCTGATGGGATAGCATTCTCACATACAGGAATATTTTCAAATCCTAAATCTAAATATCTGCCTACTATAATGGGCTTCCACTTTCTCTTTTGTTTTGTGTTAGTTTCTTCCCATAACTCTTGGAAAGGTGGTAAGAAGTCATCATCTGAAGAACTCCATTCTTCTTTCATGGGGCTCTTATCCTGGTAAAATGAATTGGCTTCCTTTACTAGAATAGCTACTAAGGAACCTTTGTAATGAGGTGGACATTCACCTTTTGATGAATCACTAGATGGTTTTTAATGTTCATATCTCTTTTTTGATCATGGGTTTTGGGTTGGTTTGATAGGCTGATCCATTTGGGTCAACACATGGGATATGGCTTCTTGGTAGTTATGACATGCAAACTCAGAATGAATGTCATAATGCAAGAAATAATATCCTATTAGCATACTTATATTTGGGTCTACCTCTTGTCTGAGATATTTCATGTTCTTCATCATGTTGTTGATGAAATCTTGGATAATCTCCTCAGATGTTAGAGGGTGTTCAAATCCTTGTATAGGACCAACGTTGGCATCATCACTTTCCTCAATTTAAGACATAAGGATTCTATCAAATTGATATACCCTGAAATCATCTCGTGAGAACAAAACCTTCTTAGGAGCATTATAATATGTGATCATTTTCTTCAGCTTTGGTTTTGCATCAATTTTAATCTGGTTATTTAGTCTGTTCCATAGTAGCCATAACTATGTGAAGTTTGTATAAAACCAACCCCTTAGGCACCTAGTCCATTCTTTGCTAAGTATCATATTGTATGTTTCTGGGATGTCAATCTTGTATCTTGGGGTCTTTTTTTAACTGAATGCGAACATCTTTTAGAACCCCAACAACTTTAACTTTGATCTTATCTAGTTGAATTACCACCCTATTAGTTTGTTGAGGGCTCATCCCTAGTTTTTGGAAAATATACAAAGGCATAACATTGCATTAAGCCCCATAATCAATAAACTAATTATGCAAGTTTTTCCCAAAATATTTAAGACTTAGAAAAAATGGAAGAACTTCAACTCTATCTTTGAATAGTGTTGCCATGTTTTTAGTTGTATTAACATTAGATATGGGCACTCGTGTACTATTATTTGGCATAATCTATTTAGAATGATCTAGTGACTTTAGAAGTACTTCTCCTTTTGTAGGGAAAATTTCCAATATGTCATACATTGTCATATTTACCTTATCCCTTTTTAGCTCTTTTACTGCACTATATTTTTCTCTAGACCAAGCCGGATTCAAAAGAATAGTGGGCAGATTCTATGGTGGTAGGGTAGTATAATTCAGGTCCTTAGGAGGTATGGTGTTGTTGTTAGCTTTCATATTTTGAGGAGTTTGTTATGATTCAAGAGGAATACCATCAGTTAATGGTTCCCTCCTCCTTAAATTGTAGTTGTTTAGATTATTATTCTGAAATGCTTGAATTTCTAAGTATTTTGGTTTATCTTATTTATGAAAAGGGAACATAAAATCTTCCTCAAGTGGGTCACCAATAGAAATATCTCTTTTTTTTGGTTTGTAATAATCAAACATCATTGCGTTGAACTATACCGGGGGGTTCATCAAACCCTTAAGTCTGTTGATTGCCTATATTTTTTCTATATCCATTATTTCCCTGGCCTATTCCTAAAATCCCTACAAAGTTAACATCAAAATATTCATAAGCATTAGTATCATCAATAGGTATACTCCCAATATTGGGTCAGGTGTTCCAAGGCCTATTGGTTCATTGTTCAAATTTTTTATCCTTCAAATTGTTACCATAGTTATTGTTGTTTTAATTGTTCTAACTATGGTTCTAATTTTGCAAATATGGATTTGGAGCAATAGCTAATCATTGATAATTTACTTGATTTTGAGTTGGGTTTAATTTCAATCTTGTGAGATCATTGGTTAATTGGGAAAATTTCTTTTTTACTACATCCAATTCAGAAACTAGATTATTATTGTGTTCACTTAGAGAAATAATTTTCTACTCGCAAAGTGTTGCCTTATGTGAATCATACCTAGTGTATGTGATGGTGGGTGGTGGAGAAGCTAGTTATGGAGTTAGAATTAGATTGAGTAGTGGAATATGATTAAAGTAAATGCATGGTTGATATATGAAAATGGGTTGGGCATGGAAATATTTCCTAATGATGGTATCATTCCATAATTTCCACTAGCTTCTAGATCCATTTATTATGTGAAGGTGATAGCTTCATTACACACCTTTTCTAAAGTATCTTTTTTCTGCTGGTGGGAGCCTTTTTGAAAAGATGGAGCCTTGGTGACTCCAACATGCACAATATAAGGAGCCTCAAGCTTTTTATGCATCTTGTGGAAATGATAATTAAACATAGTAATTGGTTCATTGGGCTCCTTCCTTGCTGAGATAAATTGATAGTGGAGAGTAGTAGGATCAATATATATCTTGAATTAGTTGAGGAACTTTGTCTCAAATTCATTCCAACCAGTAATAGATCCTCATGGAAAATTCAAGTACCAATTATATGCAAACTCTCCCAATGTGTAAGGAAACAAGTGGAAAACAAAAGCTTGGTGTATGGCCTCCGTACGATTGCATATTTCTTTGAAGGCTTGAATGTGTTGTTCCACTATTCTAGATTCTCTATAGATGAAACATGGGAAAAAATTCTCAAGATTCTTAGGTAGTTCATGGACTTGCCCTTCTAAGTCCAAAGGAGAACTTTAGGCATTTGCAAAAAAGGCCATCAGAGGTGGTGGAGGATTTTGATTAATACTTTGTGTATTTTGAACCAATGGAGTAGTGATGGGTTGTGGTGGTAAATATGGACAATGAAATAGAGTTGGTTGATGGGGAAGATTCCCTTTTGGTTTTCCTTTGGCACAATGAGATTTGTAAAAATAATTGAGCTTAAGGAGATCTCCTATGTTTGGTGATGATCTAAGGATTAGTTAAAACCTCTTTGGAGAGAAATATCCAATGTATTTGGGCCTCTCTTTTGATGGCCCTCCTTCTAGTGCCACTTTTGTAGAGCATCATTTTTACATGAGACAATGGCTAGGAATTTGAGATGCAAGATCCCCTCTTCAAAGAATGATGAAAAACACTCACAAGATTATTTTAGGCTGGGTGAAAACCATGTGGATAGCTCAATTGAAAATAAATATTAAACTATTCATGAGGAGGTATTTTCTAGTTTGATTCTTGAGGAGGCTACAAAACAAATTTTAACAAATAATCTTTTTGTATTTTTTGGGTTTAGATATGTATGAAATTCCTACTATACATATTTTGCATAAATTTATGATTAATCATATTGACAAACAAATAAAAAAAGGTTAGGGTAATGAGAAATTGAAATTGAATAACTTGTAACCAAATTCCTAAAGGACATAAACCACTGATATATCAAACTTGCGAATTAAACCACCAGGGAATTTTAAAGAAAACCCACACAACATGAATCAAGATTTCTCACAAATCATATGATGAAAATGCAATCATCAACGAAATATAAATAACAAATGTAGTATTTCTCAAAATTCATCAAATCATGAAGCCTCCATGAATGCACACACATATGAGACAAAAATTTATCCTTACACACAAAAGAAGTAATTCTCCAATAGCTCATCACAAAAAGATGATGCAATAATGATAAAATAAAATCTAATGAATACCACAAACATTATACACAATAAAAAAATGACTCTCTAAAATGGATGAATTAGCAAGCACAAACTCATAAATTTCTCAAAGATAGCAAAATTCTCACACCATGATTGAAGCACCAAATGCATTAAACTTTATTGCAAAAAAATATCGACCTTTATTACATTGTTCTAACATAGTGTATAGTGCTTCACCTTTAGAAAACAAGAAATTTGTAGCTAGGGTTTCAACTATGCTTAAAATAGAAAATAACACTTAATCTAAAGCCTAATGAAGAAAAACTACTTCTAAACTATCTCTTAACATGTTTTCAGGGTCTCTTATCCATTTTAATTGCATTTACAAGAGAAATCAAGGCTAAATACACTCATTAAATGAGAGATCAATGCTAGAGTTCCAGTGTTTGGAAAACTAGAGTCTTCTTTAAAACTTGGAGTTCTTCGTTGGAATATTTTCCATGGCTCCTCTTTGTGAATTCAACTGCTTGATATCCCTAAGGATAGAAGTTTTTTTAACCCCAACATGCATGCAATCTAGCCCAAAACAAGTTATTCATATAAATTATTCTGCTAGCCCATTTTCCTATCATTGCAAAAATCCAATGAAAATGGTTTTATCTTGCTAAAATCCTAAGAAATTGCCTTGTCCTATTTTAATACATTTTTGACCAGCAAGGAAAATTTATGATGTTTTGTGGCCTATGATCAAAGCTAGGGATAGTTAAAGCTATGTGCAAGCTCCAGTCAAGATTGTATGTCATTTGGTGCATAAACCAATGATGTATTGCAGTCTGAAGGTCTGAGAAATAGTCTTTATCCATGTCCAAGGGTTTCAAAATTTGTCTAAGTCCAGAAAAACCCTAGCCAATTCTATTTTCTCACTACCTTTTCAGACCACTTAAAGTCCCCATTCTGCACATGTTTATTTTCTAATACTGAGTAGTTAAGTTTCTATTTAGAAAATCTATGACTAAGTGATCTCATGTTCTCCTAATCTTGGTGGTTAGTGGCCTAAAATTCAATGACCCGATGAGCGATTTGGTTTCCTTCAGTTGCTGAATCTCCAAATAATGTGGTCAAGTATGCTAACACTCAGAGATAAAATAGGGACCATTGATGATGATCTTGATTAATGGCTAGCATTAGTCCATATAATCAAACCCAAGGTTGAGCAAGTATCTAGAAAATACAAGATTTCCTCAGTCATGTAATCTCCAAGTTTGATCGTAGTTAAAGGCTGGTCAAGGTTTTCCCTTTATCACCAGATAGAAGATGAGTTAAGTCAAGAGCTTGGAAAGTCAATGGAAACCATGGATGGAGGATTAGATCAATGGATGATGTTTAATCTTAGAATTTTATCAAGGTTAAGGAAAAGATCTAGTGATTTAGAGATCAAGGCTTTCGCTTATTCTCCAAATATAACCCTGGTTAAGATAGTTATTCAGTGATTGAGAGATTCTTCAGTCATGAAATCTCCAAATGGGCTTGGGTTCAATCAAAGATAACATGAAGTCTGGTGTAGTGGGTAAGTCATGGATTCAATGATTCATCGACTGAGTGTTCGTGTCATCTCCTGATTCTGGCAATTAAGTGCCCAACGTTCAGTGATCCAGTGACATGGTTATCTCCAAGTCTCGTAATGAAGTGGCTAAGTCATGAAATATGTAGTGACTCAATGAGGATCATTGGATGATGAAAAGATCAATGGTTGGTGCTTATTATCTCAATGGAACTTAGGGTTAAGAAAGTATTGAGTGATCTAGTGAATGCCTTCAGTCACGTGATCTCATAACTAGACATGAGTTAAGTTAAGAATTGAGTGATCACAAGTTTTCCTCAATTTCTTATTCTCCAAATCCAAGTTGAGTCAAGACCAAGATTTGGGTGATGAATGAGAACCACAGATGACAATAAAGATCAACAGCCATTGTTTGATCTCAGGATCTAACCAGGGTCAAGACAAAGATTCAACGATCCAGAGATTCACCTTATCGCTCATACTTGTGATCTAACCCTAGTCAAGGATAACCTTTAGGGATTATGAGAATGCTTTGGTTGGCCAGATTGAGCATGGATTAAAGATGAAGATTAGAAGATTAAAGAGGATTGTTGATGTAGATGAGATCAGATGACTGGTACTTGTTCTCCTAGTGAAACTTTGAGTTAAGTAAGAATCAAGAGATCACGAGATTTGATTTTTTTGCCCAATCTCTAGACTTGACTAAGGTTAAGAGAAATGATCCAGAGATCATGAGTTCCTTCAGTTACATGATCACAAAATGAAGATGAGTTAGAGATAAAGGTTGGGAGATTGAGTGTGGACAGTTGATGTAAAGGTGATTGGATGGTGGTCACTAGTTCTCTTGATGAAACCATAGTTAAAGGAAATGTTCAAAGATTGTGTGAATGCCTTTGTCACCCATTCTCCTTAGCAAACCTAGGTTAAGAAAAATATTGAGTGACTGGGAGATGTCCTTTAGTCATGTATTTGATAGATGAATTAAGGTTAAGGTGCTTGTTGTGGTTAGAAATAAAGACATTGCCATGTGTGTTGATGTGCTCAATTTTGATTGGTCGCCAGATGGTGATGATGTGGCTGGATAATTTTAAAGCTTAATTGACTATTGTCGATTAATAAGAACCACCCAATGTGCAAGGAAAGGATATGATCAATGACCATGTTTTAAACAAGATTAGTTAGCTCTTGCTACAAGAGATTCAAAATTTTTTAAGGGTTTCTTGTCAGGGTTTAAGGACAATGAGCCAAAAATGAAAAAGCCAGAATCAGATTTGATTTTGCTCCAGGATAGTTGCAGGTAAAAAATGATGAAAAAGATATGGGTAGTTGTCCTAATCTGATTTTTGTTTCCTAAGGATTTCATGTCAGTTTAATGCAGAGGACTGATATAAGACAGGGGTGGCTAGGGTTTGATGGATGTTAGTTATTTCCATACCCTGATTCACACAAGTTTTCCAAGTTGGTTCTAGCATTTAAATTTTTTTCCTGCAACAAGAAATTGGTAATTTATATTTGTAGTTAGCCTTGATGATAAAGCCTAAATAATTGTACAATTAGATTTGATATGATCCTCCTAGGTTTCCAGGATTTCTTATTTTTGTTTTCATTTCTTGTTGAGCCTAATTGTTGTGGTGGTTGTAGACCTAATTTTGACCTAAATGATCCCAGGTTTGTTGCAATCCTTGATAAGGATTTCCAAGATCATTTAGTAGGGGTTCCAATCTCTTTTTAATTTTTAGGGTTGGTTCCATGAGTGGTTCCTTCTACAAATATTGCCCTCTTCTCTTCATATAGGGTGTTCTTGTATCCTTTATGGTTTTTAGATAAGAATGTAAATTGTAACAAGTCTATCTTATGTATAAGATTTTAGCATATTCATACTACTATCAGATTGTCTCCATTTGGTTCTTGATCTTATTGATTAAAGCATCAAGGTTATTTTAGTCTTTCTATTGTATGTCTGCAAATTTCTGCAATAGAGTTGTTTTCACAAAAATAATTGAGTTTAGGAATGGTTTTTAGATGTGTATGAGTTGGGATATCAATGGTATCTCAATCTTGTCTTTCAGTGGATTTGATTAATGTATTGCTTGTTTCTAGGTCTATTCTAAGGGGAGGGTTAAAGTCCTTTGAATAGGTGATTACATATCTGAGTACACAAGTGGATTGCTAAGTAGAATCTGATCAATTTTGTATGATTGGTATAAGGCATCAATATATTAGAATCTATTGTCTTCTTGTTTCATAGTTCTCTGTTGTAATTTTTATTTGACTCTATTGCCCATCGAATAAGGCACTGGTCTATGACAGATTGGGGTATTTCAGAGATCCACTCCACCCAAAAACTTAAATGAAATAATTTTCCCTTTCATGTTAGATAGGAGGTACTCGTTACATAAATGATTCTGAAAGCTATTCCACATTCATATATCTATAGGCCTATTGTTTGTCAAAAGAAGTCATGTGTGTTCAGATAAGGTATACCCTCCTGCGTGATGTGGAGATCAAATTGAAGGTCTTTGCACCTTGTGTTGTTGGAATTTCCTTGTCCCTTTTGTATTGATGGTGTGGAGTTTGTGTTCCAAGTTCTGAGTCTCACAATTTGGTCCTTAAGTTCCTACCTAGGAAAGGGGGTTGCAAGAAAAAATACCAACAAAATGGTGACCCTACTGGGGAAGAACCTGATGGAACTAAAAAGAAGGCTCTAGATCTACCCTTCTTCCTAGTCAACAAGTCAAGTTTCAACTGCAATACCTCCAGGTATGTTGATTTTCATATGCATATTTTTTATGAAAATCAAGTGTAAGAAATGCATCCCTATCAAGTATTCAACACTAGTGTAAAGGGATGAGTGATAGTGGGTAGTTCCATACGGAGGAATATAGGCCCTTTTTTTTTATGGCATTGAAGGTGCCCCGAATGAGTTTCCTACTGAGATTAGGGACTATCTTCTAGTTTTTAGTGGTAATGGATCATGTCTAGCAAGAGAATATTTAGATGACCTTTCTGATTTAATGTATGAGTTTGTGATTGATCATGAAGATGTTGCAATGAATATTTTAGTGTAGACATTTACTGATAGTGTAAGGGATTAGTTCTTATCCCTTCCTTCATGTTCAATCCCTTCTTGGCATGTATTGAGAGAAACATTTATAGAGTATTTTGATGAAAAAGTTGGTGTGGATCAGTGTGAAGAAAAAAGTGAAAATCAGTACCAAGACATTAGTGTCTCTATTGATCCCATCATGAGTGATATTGATTATAAAAATTTACTCATCAAAATTGCTACTCTCAAGAAGAAACTTGCAGAGAAAGGTGCTGAGATTTGGTAGTTAGAGGAGGAAAAAAGATTGAGGGAATTGGTAGCTCTTTATGTTGATCATGAAGAGACCAACTATTTTGATGTTGATTCTCATCATGTAGAAAGTATTGATTATGATGTTGAATTTGAGGTTAATGCATATGAGGATGCTGAAGATGAATCTATGGTTGATAATATTTCCTATTTGTTTGTAAATCTTTCTTCTTATCAACATGAGAAGGCAACCTTCTTGTCCCAGTTTGAGGTTGTTTTGTGTGAAAGGAAAGAAAATAATTATGATGCAGATGATGATTCCTATAGTATTTTCTTTGCACAAGATGATTTGAGGCTAGAGATATCTGTCCTTGTTTAAGACAAGGATGATGTTTGTAGCATCGGGGGTGAGGCCAATGAAAATGAGAATAAGGTCCAAATTCCATTGAGCAGTAAAAAGATCTCAGCACTCTTGGCTGATGAATTTCAAAGGTACATACCTATTTTGGACTATTCTTTGTAGCTCCCCATTGACATATCCTTTGACACTAAAGATGAGTTAGGTGTTCAAAATGATGAAGATGATCCATATTTGTTAGAGTTCCCCTCATGTAGTGACTTTGCAAAAGAAGAGGAGGAAGGCCATGATAGTGTGTATTCTTGTCATGAAGATTCCAGTGATGAGAAAGTTTCTTGTTCATATCCTTTTCCTTTTCCTTCTTTTTCTAAATATGACAGTGAATGTGACAGTATTGAGGACTTTGTCTTCAATGATTGGGACACAAAATCTTCTAATGAAAATGATGATGCAGATCAATTGTCCCTATGTCACACTATTTGTTAAAGAGACCTTTACGTGGTTCATGATCCAGTCAATGAGGATGGTCCATCATGGAGGAACCAAGTTGCTCAGTGGCTGAAGTAATGCATGAAGGTAAATCTGAGGATCCAAGTCCTTCTCAGCTAGGTAATTTTGTAGTAATGCATGACAATCATTATGTTTTATATTCTGATGCATTACTAGATAGATCTTGTATTTCCAATCATCAAGAAGAAGTAAATAATTTCCCATACTTCTTGGAGTATGAGTATGATAATGGATATGACTGGAAAACTATGGGCAGATGCAACTACAATTTTAATTTTCAGCCCAAAGATGTTCATATATGTTATCAACAAGATTGTCATGACATTTTTAGGTGGCTGGTCACATATGTTGATGAAAATCGGACCTTTGACTCAAGAGGGTTTTGATTTTCCTTTGGTGGCCCGGGGCCACCAGGTTAAGTTTTGATCCTGTAATATTTGTAAATAATTTCCTTTTAGTTGTGTGTTTCTATTCCTTTTTTCCCTATTTCATTTGCTAGTTTTTGAGAAGGTTCCCTATCAGTTTTTGTCTAGTAGGTGATCTACTTCCTCCAATAATTCTAAGTTCTTGCATGGGCACAATCTACCCATCATCCCTAGATAGAGCCACTATTAGCCCATTTTCTTATCATTGCGAAAATATAATGAAAATGGTCTTATCTTGCTAAAAATACTTATAAATTGCCTTGTCCTACTTCAATACATTTTTGACCACTGAGGAAAATTTATGATGTTTTGTGGCTTGCAATCAAAGCAAGGGATAGTTTAAGGTGTATGCAAGATCCAACCAAGATCGCATTTTATTTGGTGCATAAAATAGTGAGATATTGTAGTTTGAAGGTCTAAGAAATAGGGTTTATCAATGTCCAAGGGTTTCAAAATTTGTCTAAGTTAAGAAAAACCCTAGCTAATTCTATTTTCTCACTATCTTTTTGGGCTATTTAAAGTCCCCACTCTGCGCATGTTTATTTTCTAAGCTCGAGTAGTTAAGTTTCTATTCACCAAATCCATGACTAAGTGATCTCATGTTCTCCTAATCTTGGTGGTTAGTGGCCTAACATTCAATGACCTAGAAAGAGGTTTAGTTTCCTTTAGTTGGTGAATCTCCAAATAATGTGGTCAAGTATGCTAACACTTAGAGATAAAACAAGGACTATTGATGGTGATCTTGATCAATGTATGGAATTAGTTCTCATAATGAAACCCAAGGTTGAGAAAGTATCCAGTGACTATGATATTTCCCCAGTCATGTAATCTCCAAGTCTAATCGTAGTTAAAGACTAGTCAAGGTTTTCCCTTTGTTGCCAGATTGCCAGATAGAAGATGAGCTAAGTCAAGAGCTTGATGATTTAGTGAAAACCATGGATGGAGTATTAAATTGACAACTAATGTTTAATCTCAGAAGTTGACTGAGGTTAAGGAAAAGATCTGGCAATTCAAAGATCAAGGCTTTTTCTTATTCTCCAGATATAACCCTAGTTAAGATAGTTATTCATTGATTGTGAGATTATTCAGTCGCGCAATCACCAGATGAGCTTAGGTTAGATCAAAGATAACCTAAAGTTTGGCATGATGGTTAAGTCATGGATTCAACAATTCAGTGACTAGTGTTCATGTCATCTCCCGATTCTAGCAATTAAGTGCCTAGCATTCAATGATCCAGTGACATGGTTATTTCCAGGTCTCGTAATGAAGTGACTAAATTATGAAATATCTGGTGAACTTAGGGTTAAGAAGGTATTGAGTGATCTAGTGAGCTCCTTCAGTTGCATGGTCTTAGAACCAAACATGAGTTGAGTTAAGAATTGAGCGATCATGAATTTTCCTCAGTCGCTTATTCTCCAGATCCAAGTTGAGTTAAGACCAAGCTTTGGGCAATGAATGAGAACTATAGATGATAAGAAAGATCAATGAATAGTGTTTGATCTCATGATCTAACCAGGGTCAAGCCAAAGTTTCAGTGATCCAGAGATTCACCTTGTCACTCATTCTTGTGATCTAACCCTAGTTAAGAATAACCTTTAGTGATTATGAGAATGCTTTGGTCACCAATTCGCTAGATCGAGCACAGGTTAAAGATGAAGATTAGAAGATTAAGTGGGACTATTGATGTTGAAGAGATTAGATGGTTGGCACTTGTTCTCCTGATGAAATTGTGAGTTAAGTAAGAATCAAGAGAACACGAGATTTTTTTTTGTCGCCCAATCTCAAGAATTGACTAAGGCTAAGACAAATGATCCAACAATCATGAGTTCCTTTAGTCACGTGATTTCCAAATGAAGATGAGTTAGAGATAAAGGCTAGTATATTGAGCTTGTACCATTGATGTAAAGGTGATTAGATGGTGGTCGCTAGATCTCTTGATGAAACCACAGTTAAAGGAAATGTTTAGAGATTGTGTGAATGCCTTTTTCACCGATTCTCCTAATTAGACCTAGATTAAGAAAAATATTGAGCGACTGGGAGATGTCCTTTAGTCACATAATTTCTAGAAGACTTAAGGTTAAGGTGATCGCTATGGTTAGAAATAAAGACATTTCCAGGTATGCTGATGTGCTTGATTTTGATTGGTCATCAGATGGTGATGATGTGGTCAAATAATTTTAAAGCTTAATTGATTATTGTTGATTAATGAGAACCACCCGATGTGCCAGGAAAGGATATAATCAATGGCCATATTTTAAACAAGATTAGTTAGCCATTGTTTCCAGAGATTCAAAATTATTTAAGAGTTTCTTGCTGAGGTTTGAGGACAGTCAACCAGAAATGAAAAAGCTAGAATTAGATTTGATTTTGTTCTAGGACAATTGCAAGTAAAAAATGATGAAAAAATATATGGGTAGTTGTCATGATCTGATTTTTCTTTCCTAAGGATACAATGTTAGTTTAATACAGAGGACTGATATAAGACAAGGGTGGCTAGAGTTTGATGGATGTTAGTTATTTCCATATCCTGATTCATGCAAGTTTTCTAAGTTGATTCTAGCATTTAATTTTGTTTCCTACAACAAGAAATCAGTGATTGGAATTGTAGTTAGCCTTGATGATGAAGCCTAAATAATTGTACAATCAGATTTGATCTGATCCTCCTGGGTTTCCAAGATTTCTTGTTTTGGTTTTCATTTCTTGTTGAGCCTGGTTGGTTTGGTGGTTGCAGACCTAATTTTTACCTAAATGATCCTAGGCTTGTTGCAATCCTTTATAAGGATTTCCAAGATCATTTAGTAGGGGTTCCAATCTCTCTATAATTTTTAGGGTTGGTTCCATGAGTGGTTCCTTCTATAAATATTTCCCTCTTCTCTTCATATAGGGTGTTCTTGTATCCTTTATGGTTTTTAGATAAGAATGTAAATTGTAAAAAGTATGTCTTATGTATAATATTTTAGTATATTCATACTACTATTAGATTGTTTCCATTTGGTTCTTGATCTTATTGATTAAAGCATCAAGGGTGTTTTAGTCTTTCTATTGTATGTCTGCAAATGTCTACAATAGAGTTATTTTCATAGAAATAAATGAGTGTAGGACTAGTTTTAAGATGTGTATGAGTTGAGATATCAAGGGTATCTCAATCTTGTCTTTCAATGGATGTTGATTAATGTATTTCTTGTTTCTAGGTCTCTTCTAAGGGGAGGGTTAAATTCCTTTGAATGGGTGATTGAATATCTGAGTACATAGGTAGATTGCTAAGTAGAATCTGATCAATCATGTATGATTGGTGTAAGGCATCAACATATTAGAATATGTGGTCTTCTTGTTTCATAGCTCTCTATTGAAATGTTTATTTGACTCTATTGCCAATCAGATAAGGAATTGGTCTATGATAGATTTGGGGTATTTCTGAGATCTATACGACCCAAAAAATTAAATGAAATCATTTTCCCTTTCATATTTGATAGGAGGAGTTAGGATTAGCTTCTATTTTTTAGGCTTACTTTGTGTAAGAGGGATATTGCACAAGATATGGTCAACATTCACTGAGGTAATCATTACCTAAATGAGTCTAAAATCTATTCCACATTCATATATCTACAGGCTTGTTGTTTGTCAAAAGAAGTCATGTGTGTGTAGATAAGGTATACCCTCCTGAGTGATGTGGAGCTCAAAGTGAAGAAGGTATTTGCACCTTGTGCTACTGGACTTTCCTTGTCCCTTTTCTGCTGATGGTGCCAAGTTTGTGTTCCAAGTTCTCAGTCCCAAAATTTGGTCCTCAAGTTCCCACATAGGAAAGGGGGTTGTAAGAAAAAACACCAATAGATTCCATGTTGAAATGACCCAAGAATATTTGACCTTGACCCTAAATCCAAAAAAAGACAAGAAAACAAAAGACTAAGTGTAAATCTTAATGACTCTCAAAATCTCATACTTTCAGAGTCTGTAAGGCCAAAAATTTGAACTTGAAAAATGTAAATATTTCCCTACTACAAAATTTGACTAGGTCCAAGACTGGACACTTAGTATTTTGGAAGGATCCTTGGGTGTGCCTTGTGGAGTCTCTCCAATATCTCTTGCACTTCTTCAAAGTCCAAAACTTGAATGAAACTAAAGTGTTGTTGTTTCTTCTCTCTAAAGGTGACCAATTCCATAGAGAAAGATTTAATCTCTTTCTCACTACCCATCATTCTTTGTATATCCTCCTTAAAATAGAAAAGATGTTGGAGGTCCTCCTTCACATTTACACTAGGCCAATTTCTCATGAACTGTTGTACAATACTCTTTATTGGGAACAATGTTTGATTATCTTCATCTTCATATAATTCAAGGTCAATTCCTGAAAATATTTTATGTATTTCTTTGACCCATGTCACTACTCCTTCATATCTGTCACTCAGTTTATTGTGAAATTTTTTATACACTTTTACTATTTGACCCATGTCTTTGATTTAGGTCTCAAAATTGTCCAGTTCTAGTCCATAAAATTTAACCAAAACCAGCAAGTGCTCCTTTATTATTTTTAGGTCCCTAAGAATCCTTTTCCACTTATCAATCTATACTTCCAACTCTTCCTCATCACCTGTTATGTCCACCAATTTGGTGACCTCTTGAAGAATGACCCTAAACGACCTCAAAATTTCTTAGATAGTGACCTTCCTAAACTCTTCAAAATTGGCCTTCTAATTTGAACATGCATGAATGGAAGAATGTGGTATATCTGCTAACAATTCTCTTTTTTAGGGAAGCCTATAATAAGTCTTATGGGTTATCTAGTCAATAGGACCTACTATCTTTATAATGAATTTCTTCAATGCTTTATTTTTCTCTATTAATGCCTTTATGTTCACTTAATCTTTATCCATGAATCTTAAGGCATGTGTTTATCCAAGTGTAGCCATAGTTTTACTCCCTTCCCTTGTAGGTTCACCCAAATTAATTTCATCAAAAGTATAGTCTTTTAGATTTATCTCCACAATACTAGCATTAATAGTTGGTCTTGCCACCTACACTTTCCACCAGCCTCTATGGTCTTGAGTGACATAAGATATTGTTCTCATCAGAGCACTAGATTCTCTTTAATGGAAAGTATAACCTAAGAAAACCATGTTTGTGGCTTCTTCCTTAGTGTATAACCTTCTCCTTGATTGTATCTCCCTATTGAACCATGTGCCCTTAATGAATGTGATAAATGGTTCATATGGGAAAATTTTCAAAAATAGAAGTCACTTCTCTTTCTACTCGAGATTCTACCCCTTCCTCTTCTTCTTTCTCCAAATATTCTCCCATTTATTTGTCTTTTGGCTCTCCCTCTTCTACTTCCTTAGTAGTGGGATTGGGTTCTTCGGGCACATCCTCATGATGAGGGATACTCTCTTGTCTTTATGATTCCTTAGGAGCTTGTTGGGATTCTACATATTAAAATGAACTTTTCAATAGCTTCATCCATAAAGATGTTTCCTATCTTTCCCTTTTGTGTGAGGATGATACAGACCTTGGTAGTGAAGGGGCTTGAGTGGTTGGAATTGAAGAAAATATAGGAATGGAAGGAAAATGAGTAGGAATTGGAATAAAAGGAGGAGGTGTAGGATGTGAACCTGGCGGAGGTGCATATTGTTCTTTTGTCATGTCAACTTCAATCTCCTTGTCAACTAGTGCTTCATGTGGTAACTCTCCTTGTTCTAATTTTGACATATGTATATCTGGGAGATCCTAAGTAGCTTCTTCTTCTAACCCCTTCTCTACTTCTACTGACTCTCCTATTAGCAAAGGCATTCATGTATCTAGCTCTTCTTCAGTAGCCAGTTCTTCCAATGTTTATTCAGTACTAAGGAAGTGAATTGGGATGAAGGAGGAGTAAAGGTAAAAAGAATATGTTATTCATTTTTCTCTGCAATATGTACAAATTTTTCTTCCATCTGATCCTTGAATCCAGGGATGTCTTCAAAATTAGAAACATAAAATTTATTGAGACCAAGGGAATCCTGGGGATCTATTTTCTCATCTTGTGTAGCTGTGCCTACATCAATCAGAACATTGTCTTCATGGAATCTTATTTTATCAGCTATTTTTCCTGACCGTTTTCTCCTTGCTAATGGCACATGACCTTCTTCTTCTTCCCCCTCCTCTAGTTTCCAACTGAGGGGATGTAGAAGATCTCTTTCTCTTGTATACCTTCCCCTTTTCTACTTGGGTGGTTTTAATTCATGTAACTTTTATTATTGGTGACCCTCATGAGGTATATGGTTGTCCTTGGTTAATAGATTGAGTAGTAGGTGGAGTAATACTCTCTTTCATTCTTTTTCTAGTTAGTTTTACCTTTGGGTTTGAGCCATATATTTCTGATTGATCATGTTTGTAAATGGTTTCCATCTTTTGAGGAGCTGGCCCGTTAAACTTTGGCATCATTACTTTCTCTCCCCTCCCTGTTTCTCCTTTAAATGTTGGATCAAGTTGTGGCTTCATAGGTATGGGACCCATTTTCAACATCCTTCTAATCTAGTCCTTGGTGGTCTTTATTACATGTATGGCCTTGAAATTGATATCATCATTTTCTTCCTTATCTACCACTACATTCAAAATACCCTTGTATATATCTTATCATTATTGTATAGTGGGTTGAAAACATCTTCAATATACATATCCCATGTTTTGGGTGAATTATGGAGGAGTAGAGCATCTTTTTCAAGCTTGAGAGACATCCTACAATAGTCCTAGATCCTAACCTTATAGTCATCTATATAGCTCATCAAATGATCTTCAACATGAGATTCATGAATGTAATGACTTCCCATGATGTGACTATAAGTTCCTATGGGATCAAACCTAGTTTTGATTAGATTAAATAGTTGTAAGGGATACATGTCCCATTCAAATGGTAGAGACTTGGACACTTTCATGTCTTGTAGAGAGTGAGGGCCAATTGAAATGGGAAATTCCTAGCAGTGTTTCTTCTTATGCTTAATATGTTCATAGGTGTTAGATAAATTCCTAGCCATCTCTAAAATAATTATTCTGCCTAAGGAGTACCTAGGTAGCTTCTTTGGTGTAAGAGTACACCTTGCCACTCTAATGTATGTGAAATTTTTATACTAAATATAGTAGGCATATATTTCCTGAACTCTAATAACACCCCCCTCTGATAATCTCTTTTCATAATCACCCTTAATTGAATGGATGATTGTGAAGAAAAATCTTCATTAAAAATCTTTTATTTCATTGTATTTTCATCAAATTTCTCTTTACTAACTAGCTAGGGATATACAATGAATGGCCATGCATTAGGTAGACCCAAAGCTCTCATTTTTAGTAACCTGGGGTACTCTTCCCTAGTGACAAGTAGATAGACAATATAGGAAGTCATGTAGAGCTAGGAATTATAATTTATTACCATCAATTGCTCATCTAAGTTATCACTAAGAAAGGTGGCCCAATCAAACCTATCCCTTCTCCTCTTGATCCTTTCCATCAATAAAATCATCCAGGGTTCAAGTTGGATAGATTGAGGAAGTCCATATAATTTTCTCACCATGGTAATTGTGACCTAGATATCATCCTTCAAATATCTCATTCTCATGTCTCTTACGTCCAACTTTTTCTTGGGTAGGGGTTGCATCAGATATTCCTTGTTTGAAATTTCATAAGTGAGCTAAGTGTTATTGTTGAACCATTGAAAACCCTTGTTGATGGAGAATGTGTAGAACCTGTATAACCCCTTAGGTAACTCAAAGACATCCTCAATGTTGTATGGCCTGAGCTTGAGGACAACATCTCTTATTTTACTCTTCACTACCCTCTCATCAGGAACATAGTGTTGTGTGAGGGTCAAGATTAGATCTTAAGAAAACATTAATACTTGATGTGTTACAACATTGACTATACTTTAAAATACAAGAGAAGTAAAATCAACCAATCTTTCATTAGGGCTAGCACACCTAGTGAGAAGATTGTTCCATTCCACATTCCCTATGTCTATATTTGTAATCTCACTATGAAGATTCCCAACCTTAGAAGGAGGCATGGTATCCTTTGAACAAGAACTTCATGATAGGTATGGTTATATTTTCTAGTATTCTACAAGAAAACATGCAAGAATCATAAAAATATAATTAAAATAACTAAAAACTAAGAAAACAAGTCTCGGTGAATCTATAGAATCAAACCTAGAAGCTTAGAATCAGCTAGAACAAGTTCAACTCTATTTTTTGGTGTTTCAAAGGTGCAAACACTCAAGACATAATCAACCTCTAAAAATTTGAAAGGAAAAAAAAAGGTGTGACTACTGGGTTTTGGTCTTTTGGAGTGGAAACAAGGTGCATAGAAGTCAGTGACTAAAAGTGTGAAAGGATGAAAGCTCATTGTGAGAGAAAAAAATAATTTTGGAGTTACAAAGATGAAGAGAAGGTGTAGAAATGTCAGAGGCCGAAAGGTCAAAAATGAAAAATGAGAGATGGTCACTTTGTCTTCATTATTGCAGAGTTTCAGTTCTTCAGAAAGTCTTTAGAGGCCAAAAGATTGAAGATCTGAAGATGACTTGGTAACTGGGACACTTGTTGATATTTTGATGGTTCAGGGATGATTTCATTTGTTAGAGACCAAGGCCAAAAAATGGGAACTAAGATGAACAAACATAAAAAAAACCTTAACCTAACCTAATAATGCTCAAACCCGAGCAAGACCTAAAGAAACCACAATGATGAAAATATTAAAGAACAACAAACCCAAAGAAAACCTGAAGAAAACAAAAGAACAAGGACAAACATGCAAAATGAAACCCTACCTGAGAATAATGGCACTAAAAATACCTTTGTAACAAGCTAGAAGAGAGAATCTCAGTCAACATGAAAGGGCACAAAAAGAACAAGTAACCTTGTAGCCCAAAAAAGCTCGCTAGGTGAAAGCACTGACAAAAATATCAAAAATAAGAAGTCATAGAATGAAGATAAAGAAGCCTTCGATCACCTGTATAAGCCTTAATACTAAGTGACATCATCATTAGGTTTCATACTTTTGAACTATGAAAATACAAATCCCATGAGTTAAACTTCCTTGTCCCTTCGAACTCTGAAAGGATTTTCCTCTTAGATGTGTAGGGATTCGACATCTTAGAGTTTTAGATGTCTGGGGCTTCAAGGAACTCCAGAATGCTAAAAGTCTAAAAATGACTTTAAAAACTCTTGAAATAGGGGTTTTGATGTTTTGGAGTTCCAAACATCTGAGGCTCCAAGGAATTATGGAAGGCCAAAATTTTGAAAAGGACTTTAAACACTCTTCAAATAGGGCTTTTCCCTACAAACTCCAAAGCAAGGGACCAAACAAGGAAACATGAAGACTAAGAAAAATAAAAAAACAAATAAGGGGGATCCCATGGACAAGTGACCAAAATGGGGTTTGTTTTGTGTAACCACAAAAAGTGGGATCTTATCCTCTTCTAATACTCCATTCGAAAAGATTTTTTGCATCCTTTGTGAAATAATCTTAATCATCATTTTAGGAATTTGTAAACACGTCATGGGGTGAATTGGAAAGGCCAAAACCACCACCTTAAGAATTAATATTCTTCCAGCCAAAGTCAACCATCTCCCCTTCCAACCATCCATCCTCTTAAAGTTGTTATCAATTAGATCTTTCCATAAATCAAACTATTATTTTTGTGAATAGTGGGATACCCGAATAATTACTTGGGAGAGAACCCGCTCACATTCCCAATATTCTACAAATACTACCATGCTTTCTTTATGCAGTGTTAATAAATAATATTTCAAATTTCCTCTAGTTAATGAATTGACTAGACACTTTCCCATAAAGTTCTGGAGTATATTTCACAGTTTTAGCTTCTTGTACAGACGCATCCCTAGCTAAAAAAGTATCATCAACAAATTACAGGTAAAAAATAATATCTACACCTTGAGCCACTTTTACACCCTTCCGAAGCCCTTGATCTTTCCTCCTACAAATAAGTATTCCTAGAACCTCAACTAAAATAATGAAAGAAAGGGGAAAAGAGGGTCCCCTTGATGAATGCCTTTCCTTCTCTCAAAATAACCTCTTGGGATTCCATTCACAAGAACTAAATACCTTGGAGTTTCTACACAACTTCTAACCCAATCAACCCATCTCTCACAAAAACCAAATTTATTTAAAACTTCTATTAAAAAATCCTTTTCCACCTCATCATAAGCTCTCTTTATATTTGTGTACATATAATACCTTCATGAGATTAGTTTTCTCTAAATCAATTCAAATTAAGCTAATTTAACATTAAAGACCTGTTGAATTGAAAGCTTAAAACAATGAACATCTCATGGATCCCTATTTAAAGATGCTAATGAAATTCTCTCAGAAAGCATCCATTAGAGACAACTCTAAAATGAGAATATTATGCTAAAATGATGAATTAAAAGCCTATTTTTCTCAATTAGGTTAAAACTATGCTTGCAAATAAATTTGACTATAATAAGGATGCAATTGCTAAAAAGATGATGGGATCCATTTCTCCTAATTTTTGCCTTCTATTTATAGATTTTTCCAATCTTAGGGGGTGGAGTAAGTTTAACCATGGTCAAATTTGGGTCAAGTTGATGGTTTCAAATCTTGAGACAATTTTAATATTTTATCCTCAAAGCTTGGGACAATGAGACAAAATGAGTGGTCAAGATGCATTCTCAAGGTGAGTGATTGAGATTCAATTTGGCTTTGATCTATGTGAGCTCAATTCTCAATTCCTATTGGTTGATTTAATTCCTTCCCCTATGGTAGGTGAGAAATTTTAAGAATTAATTAATTAATTTATTTAATTTCTTTAGCCATGTGTACCCCTTGAATGGGTTGGATTTGATTTAATTCAACAATACAATTAACTTGATTAATTGAATAATTAAATGATAAATTTAATTTAATTAATCCTTTTTGGCTTTGATTTTAATTAATTTATAATTTTACTTTGATTTATCACTTAGATTATCCTGACCATTTTTAGATGTCTATAAATGCTCCTCTTTGAATCAAGGTGTGAAGCACGTTGGTTCAAAGAATGTCTGATGTTTGATTACTTGATGTCTGATTCAATATTGATGATGTAGATTCCTTGATGAAATCCTGATTGATTGATGATGTCAATGATTGATACGATGAGGAATTTTGGATATGACGCTCGATTTGAAAATCTTCCTTGATTTCAATTCCCCACTAGTGAATATAAATTTTTTTGTGTTCGATCTTTGATTTGAAATAAAATCTATGATTTGAATTAATGACGATAGGATTGCATGCCCCCTCAGGAAATGAATCAAAATGATTTTGGATGATTTAGTTGAGATTAGGAAATTTTGATTTATTTTATGATATATAAATTTGGATTCAAAAGATAATTTCCATGTTCATGAGAGAATATTATGAGAAAAGCTTTGATTGATAAAATATTGTTGATGTTCTGGATAAGTTGATGATGTTTTGATATCATTTGGTATTAGTCAAAATCATTTGGTTGATGTTGTATTGATGCCATTATGATAAGATAAGTTTATAAATTGATGTTTCTCTCTCAAGATCTAGACAGACAAAAAAAATGATTTTACTTCCTCAATATCTAGAGTTAGGAAATTTGATGTGCTCAAGATGAGAAAAATGGATGATAAGATAAATTGATTGGCACTAGATGACCAATTTGATGATTTGACTGATTGATATTTGATATGATATGATTAGTAGATGTTTTAATGATACAAAGCTGATTATATCATCCTCATGATGAAAATTAGATATTGGTAGAAGAGAAGGGTCATCCATTTGTACTAGTGTAGCTATAGGATATAGGTGATATAAAAAATTAGGTCTCCCCTAGTTGACCAGGTGTATACTTGATGATATCGGTGATGTATCATTGATAATTTGATGGACATGATTCCCTTGTTGATGATATACTTTGGTTATGGACTTTGATAGGCTCTAGTTTTGATAAGGTATATTGATCTGAGGACTATTGATGTACCTTTGATGATAAAGTTGAGTATGAATTTTGATGATGATACTTCTAGACATTGATGATGTTGATCAGGATTTTGATTATATATTGATGGACATGTTTTAATGTATATTTCCATACATTTGATGATGTACCTTGATGTAGCATTGATCATTTGATGTATCTTGATATGGTCTTTTGATGATGAGATCATGATTAACTCTACCTCTTGATTAAGGAAAATCCATAACTTTTTAACATGCAAAATTAATCTACATGGATGCAACTAGCTGTCTCTTTTTATCACAAGGATGATTTTTTTCATCATTGAGCTTATGAAACATGAAATTGATACAACCCTCACTGGTTCAACCATAATGATATGAATACCTCTTTCCTTGGATTTTAATGTTGTAAATAAATAAACAAAGAATTGATCCCTTTCATATACAAATGTCCTCAATGATACTTTGATGATCATGTCATTAGATAGATTTGTATACTCCTATGAATCAACCTGACAAGCTATCAAGTAGAAATCAAGAAAATATCATGCCTTCATCATTGTTCATCTAGTAAAAAACATCATCGATTTTCTAAAAGACATGATTCAAAAAATTTAGTAACACTTTGAATTTTTTTTTATTTTGTTTGTAGATCCATAGTTTAGGTAGAACTTCATCCATTTTGATCCTTAATTATGTTTAAGCCTTTTTAGATTTTGATCTGATTTGATGTGTCAAATGTTGTTGTTTAGATCAAATGTTTGGATGTTTGAAATGTAATATTGATCAAGAAGTTCAAGTGTAGAAATTTTTTTGGTTTTTTATGTGATGATTTGAAGCCAATTGATGTCTTCTTTGCTAAGCTCACTGAGTTTGGATTGGTGTCCCCAATTTGATTTGACAAAGATGATGCAAAGGACCATGCAACTTTTAAGAGTTTATGATTTTGAATTTTTAAGAATTTTTGGATTTTTAAAAGATTTTGGATAAATTTTTTAAAAAATTTTTGGATGTTTTTGGAGTTTTAAAAGATTTTTTAATTTTTAAATTTTTTTAGTTGTTTTTAGGAGATTTTGATTATTTTTTTTTATGGATTTTTAGAGATTTTTTAATTTTTAGATTTTAGAGATTACTAGCTATCAAAAAAGATCACAATGATTTGCCCCCAAAGTATTGCAAGGTATAGGAAATGAAATATGGATTTGCAAATTGATGACTCAACAATGAATAGGCCATGATGGATGAAGCAAGTTTGTAACCCATAAGACCATCTCCTCAAGATTATCCAAGCTAGGGAAAAATAATATTGAAATGTAGGCCAATGATGTGGTGTTGGATATCATATGGAATAATGACTTGGTGTCATGACAATGATCCAAAGGAGTGGACATATCAAGAGAATTTTTATAACATATTTTTGTATGCTTTCATTCTTCAATTGGGTCAAGATCAAGGGGTCAATGTGGATAGGATCACACAATCATGATAAAGGGGTGATGGAGGCTATGAGTGGATGGTTTTGGATCATGGAAAGACTACTTAGGAATAATGAAGGCGGATTCATGAATTCAATAAGTGAATAGGCTGATGGATAGGATAATGCATGTCAAGATACTTAATGCTCACATATATGTTCAACCTTGTCAAGATCAAAGGTGAAAGATGGAATATAGATGTAAGTGAGGTAAATGGTAGAAAGATGGGGGATATGATGTATGGAACTTGTCCCCAAGTATAGAGCACAAGAGAGAGGAATTGCACATGACAACTGTTTGCCAGGTTTTCATCATGGTACTTGTCCAAGGCCCCACAAGAAGTGGTTTTCACCCTAGGATAGATTTATTTATCTTTACTCTTCGTCTTCTACTTCTTTTTATTTTTTTTGTATTTTTGACTTTTGGAGGGACTCAAGCCTCTTTCTCTTTGGATACTCCTTGAAAAGGTGTGATGTAATACCCTCTCCTATGATGATACTTGGATTTTCTGATTTGGACATTCTATTATGATGGTTAGAACTATACATTTACATTTATGTTTTGTGGATGATGATATGTTTATTAGATGATTGATATGCTCATTTATGGTTATCATTTATATGTTCATGAAATTAGAAAACCATCTATCTTTAATATTTATATTTTTATGGAGCTAACCCAAGGATTTGAATCTAACCATTATCATGATATTTTATGTCTCATGGATATGTGTCTAATGTGTCTTCATGACTTAGGATGAAGTCATAGTTACTCACTTAGTTGAGGTCCACACAATGTATCGATCCTGGTAATCTGTTTGCATATATATCTGATTTGTATGTATATCCATATGTATACATGTATCTCTTCTTGGTGATGTAGGATTGCAGGTATCGGGTATTGTCTCCTCCTGGCTTCATAGGTCTAAGTGATTCCTCAAAATCCTCAATCACTGTTGTTGTTACAGAGATATCACCAACGTTCCATAAGAAGGAATTCTACCTCTGACCCTTTTATCCTTAGGCGGGGAGTCCTGAGTCAATCTTCTGTGTGGATGATGCATCTTTGTTTGGTGGATTATGTGGATTTGTTCCTTACTTCTCTGAAAGGTTTATGTTGTGATCTGGGTTATGTATGTAAGGTATCTTTTATGTTATGCTAGTAAATATATCCATATATAGATGCTTATATATGTACTTATATCATGAGTAAATTATATGGAATATGATTTTGTAATTGATTTAAATAAGAATGTATATGATTTAAATGATAATATTGACATTAAAATAAATAATTATAATATTAGTAATAATGTGTCTTACCTATGGTATATGTACACATAAGCATATGGGTGCACACATATGCCTATGATTACATATATATTTATGCAAGCTATGTGTGGAAGAAATTATTAATAATAAATAATTAATATTATTTCAAATAGTGAATAACTATTTCCTTCACTATAGTCTAGTAAATAAATAATTTAGGATAGGTAAATATATTCCTTAAAAAGAACTTATCTATTACTTTCATCCTTAAATTAAGGAGACATAGATTTAAAATATTATTAAATAATATTTGTTAATCCCTTCACGGGAATAGTTTTGTAAATGTTATTATCTTAAACTAATAACCAATAGATGGTTGGGATAGTTGCATCACTTTTATTTTCTGTGCAACTACTCCCTCCAATCTATTTATGGGAGAGATCTTCTTGTGTGTAGGGAGTTGGCATAGGAAATTTAGTTTTGAGGAGAGGCTTTATCTTTGATAGAATATTTCTTTAGTTTAGAGAAGGGAGAATTGATTTTTCTCTAAGAGGATGTGAATGAGATTACTTTTGGAAGAGGTTGGAACTTGCCTATAGGAGGAATTTGAAGGAGTGCCTGAAGTAGGTTGGAAATCTTGGATCTTCTACTCCCGAATAGTTTCTCTTCATTGGCCTCCAGGTAGGATCTATCCTGGAGATAATCCTTCTTGAGTGTTGGTTGCTTAATTATATTTCCATTTTGTTCTTGTTTCTTACTGTGAACCTGCAATTTAAAAGAGGATTATTCTATTATAACATGGTTGTACTCTTATGTGAAATAGTCTCAGGGGAAAGGATAGTTATGATATATTATTGCATAAACTATTGTGCTTCCTCTTGTGGGTGTGTGTTGCCATGAATTTTTGAGATGTTATATTGAATAGCTACTGGCTTATTATTATAGGATCCAATGTAGATTTGTGATTATGTTCCTGTGTCTTGTCTTCTGTGTGGTAGGAGATAATTTTTAAATAATGGATGCTTAAATATGCATTGGTTGTTCACATGTTTGTATAATCCACTTAGAGTTTATTGTTTTACATTTTGGGCTTTGGATGGAGTATGGAAACTTCCAAGGACCCTTGTGACACCTTCTCATATGTCTCATAGGTTTGTAGGAACTTCCAATCATCAGGAACTACTAATCTCCTTCTCCTATTGCATTCTGCCTTAGGAGCCCATTTCCTATTCTCAGACCTAGAATGGATTTAAGTTTCTGGTAATCATAGTTGGAGGGTTGTTTTTGTATGTAAACTGGGATATCTGAAATGGGTTGTTCCCAGATTTGGCATACACAGTCCCTATAGTGTGAAGTTTTACCCGCAAGTCGAATGTGTACGTCATGTTTTTCTTCCATTCTTTGTCATTTCATGGAAATGTGCAGTTACGTTACAGTGACCTAAATGAAATGCACAGCCACCTTAATTAAACTATTTGTGCATTAGAAATATAACATAAAGTATTGACAAATAGAACATTAGGTTAGTTTTGACAAATACAACATTAGAAATAAAATGTTGACAAATAGAACATTAGGTTAGTTTTGACAAATACAACATTAGAAATAAAGCATTGACAAATAGAACATTAGGTTAGTTTATACAAATATAACATTTAAGTATAAGTTTCTTATACTTTAAGTTATATTTGTATAATGAAATTAGGTACCTTTCAAGATGATTGAGATAGGTTTTAGTTTCATAGGAGTTAAGATGCAACTTCTAATTTTTGAGATTTCTTAAAAAAAATTAGGCTTAGTTAAATTTCAGGCATGGGAGGGTTTATGGAGCAAAGTGATTTGGCATATGGAATTTTGTAAACCCTATATATATGTTCATTACTTGTTTTTTGGAGGTTATATGGTGCACTTAGATGCTTTAATAGGGTTAGGGTGTGTGTAGGAAGTAGAATTAGGGTTTAGGATTGTCTTGGAGGATCATGACCATTTTAGGCCTCCCTAAACACTCCTAATTTTCCTAAACATCCCTAAATTCACCTATTCTTTTTTGTTCTTTGATATAAGTTCTCATAAGTGTTTAAGATGTGTTTTATTTCATGTATGTTGTATTTGTGATGTGTGGGTTAAGAGTAGAAAATTTAAGAACACTAAGTGAGTGGCTCTCAATGTAGGGCCAGGGCCCTAAGTGGCTAGTACCAAGATAACTAATTGAAGAGTTATTTTAATAAGTGATAATTTAATTAAAATTTATGGGAATGGGTTCAAACACTAAAAATATTAATGTATGCCTCTCCCATGCCATTAGTGCTAGTAAAGGCTATGGATGGGAGTGGGAGAAGGTGCCTATGCATAGGTACAATCGAATGGTGTTTGTCTGTACAAAAGGCATTTAGTTCTGCATGTGCGTACTTGGGGCCCAGGGCCTATTGTGGCTAGTACCAAGACAACCCAAGGGGTGAGGGCTATGTGATGAAACTCACTTAGGTTGTTGCTTAGAGTTTCTACCAAGCCTTAGAACCTTTGGGAAAAGATTTATACTTTGACCTTCTTTTCATTTTCTATTTGGGAAAGGTTACCCAACCCTAGGTATGACCTAGCTATCCCTTCTTTGTGGAACTTGGTGTTTATCTCCTAGCACGGAGGAGTGGGTCTTTTGGTATCCACGTGGTTGGGTGGTAAATCTTTTTATCAAGGTATTTTTTGCGGATGGAATGCTTAAGGAGTCATGCTTGCTTATGTTCCAATTTTTAAGAAGACTTTGTACTTATCTTTCTTGATATTTCAATAAATGTAAAGTTATTGTTACCTCCCAAGAGGAGATGAATGTAATGTAATCATTGATGTATTTGAAAATGATTTATTTGGAATGGGTAGATTTAGGAAAAAGGGAAAAGGAAGATGTGAACTTTATGTAAATAATGTATGTTGGAAAAGAAAAGGGATTTTATAAGATTTCAAGTAAAATAGATTATTTTCTCATTATTTGTTGATTAAGAAAATTAGTGAATCAAATGTGATGATGTCCTATGTGCAATGGTTCAAATTCTTAGATGAATCTATTTATGTGGTATTAATATTTTAAATGTTATATTGTTCATAATGGATACTTAAGAAAATAGATGGATTTAAATGGAAAATTGAAATGAAAGTACTTTGTATTTCTTTATAAAGAATCTACAAATATTGTGATGTAGTTTTCTTAAGAAGTAAATCAAGTTGTTAGTACACTATATGGACTTAAATGAATTGTGCATTAAGTAAGAAGGGACCCTTGGAGGAATCTAACTCAAAATATGTTTTTTTATGTAATTCTTTTAAAAATTCAAAATTTTTCATAAATCATTACTTAGGTTTTGTTTTACAAAGAGAATCTTTTTCTCTTCCCCGTTTCCCTTGCGGGGCATGACATGTGATATGACAGGCCAAGGCCGCTAAAAAGTATGCTCAAAGATGTTGACAGGGTGATGGAAAGGTGATATGATGGATAAGGTAAAGGGTGGCTAAAGATTTATGTGATGGATTGGATAAGGGAAATGGAAGGATAATTAATGCGAGGATAATGAGTATTTCTATGTGTGGGTGTGAGAAAGGGAATGAAAGGATAATGAATAGGAGGATAAGAAGTACTATCATGATTAGCATCAACATACACCTTGAAAGGTAGTGGAATAATGGAGGAAAAATGGATGGAATATCTTGACATTTTGGTGTTGGAGAGGATATGGATATTGAGACACAAGGATCCAAAATGGATGGATAAGATGGAATATGTTTGGGAGAATGTGGAGTGGAAGCCTTTGAAATCTTTAATGTCAACTTTCATTTTTATTTTAAATATAAATGCAAGTCCTTTAAAAGTGATTTGGGAATCCACATAGTCTTTGATTTTTCTTTCCTTTTGGATGCTTTAGAATGTACATCTTCAATGAGGGATTTAGAAATCCACATTTTCTTTGATTTTTATTTTTTCTTGATGGACCTTTTTGGTTTCTTTGTATTTACATGTCGATTAGATGGGACATGGTGTTCTTCATACATAAGTGGATTCTTGATTTTATAATTTTTATATTGCACATCCAAATTGCTTCCAATAGAGTTGGGATTGGTGGATGAATAAGGTTGATATGGATGGTTCATATGGATGGGTTCTTAGTTTCTCAAGTATGTAGGTCTTTGTTGATCTTGATAGGAGATAGGGTAAGTGGATGGTGAGCTAGAGATGGTAGGAAAGGTTGATGGATGGATGTAAGGACCCAATATAGATGGAAGATATGAAGGTTTCAACTTTTGGATATAGGGACCAAGGATGGATTTGGATGATGTAGAAGATATATGCTTATGTGAAAATGGAGGTAAATTAGATGTGGAAGAAATATCAACACCTTTAGAGTGAGATACATGGACAAGGCTCTCATCTTTAGCATTTATCTTTATACCAATAGGCTTATGAGTAACTTTCATAGGAGAGACTTTAGGAGAAGTTGAAGCTTGAGGGTATTTATTCTTATGCCAAGGACTAGGAATAATTAGAGAATTTTGAGGTAGATATGGAGGCTTATGAAAAGTGGATGTTGGGGTACTTTGATATTGACAAAGATATTTGGATAACATAGGAAGAGTACTTCACTGTTTATTTTCAATAAATCCATTAAAGATAGACAAAATACCTTGATCTTTCTTAGGAGATGGGTAGGATATAGGAGGTGAAGGAATATGGGGTGTTTGACATGGAAGGGTATCTTCTTGAAACAAATAGAAGGGTATGAAGGGATCATCATGGGAATCTTTGGGTATGGAAATTTGGTCAACTATAGGATAAGGAGAGATATTATCTTGATCTTGATCCTTAATAATACTTGTTTCTTTGCATTTTGGATTAGTCACTTGATATGGATCCACTTCTAAGGACAAGGTAGGAGTTTAGATCTACATGAGGTATTATTAAAGGGATGATGGACGTTCATTTTAAATAGGCATGATAGGAATTTTAGCACATGAAGGCTTTGGGTCTATAACCTTTGAAGTATGGATAAGTTTGTAGCAAGGTGTAGGTTAGCTTGGATCTCTTTTAGAGGTAGCCCTTAAGAGCATACATAGATATCATGAAAAGAATTAGGATCTTGATTTGATGGAGGAATATTGGATAGCTTTTCTTCTTTATGAGATGGAGGAATGGTGGAAGAGGTGGAGGCTATAAGAGGACCATTTCTATACATAGGTTCATGATTTTGATCTTTCTTGAGAGTAGTACCTTCATTAGATGAGTCATTATGATTTTTAATTTCAATTAAGTCATCATCAATAAGATCTTGAATTTTATGCTTCAACTCCATGTAATCTGAATTTTGATGTTTGTTATGTATATGATATGCACAATAGTTTCTCAAAAAGATAAAAACACATGAAGTGATTTTAGGCAACATGATGAAGATGTCCAAGGAAAAAGTTGAGAAACTCTATTTTTTTGGCAATGGTAAGTCCTTAGGTGGTGATGTTGATGGGGCTTCTGGGGGTATAGTGATTACTTGGAACTGTAACATCATTAGGGGGGAGGTTATATCCCAAGGTAATAATATGGAAAATGTTATATTCTGGCATATTAAGGATGACACCTCATGGATCTTGACAAATATCTATCCCCCCAATACTAAATGAGGGAGGAAATATTTTTGGACTAATATTTCTAGAAGAAGGAAGGATTTTTCTACTGAAGGGTGGATTATAATGGGGGATTTTAACACTCCTCTAAAGGAAAATGAGAAACTTGGAGGGAGCCAACCAAATCTGGATAAAAGAACTGATCTTATGGATTTCATTGATGGTCAAGCTTTGCATGACATAGATTTGCAAGGGATTAATTACACCTAGACCAATAGGAGATCTGGTAAAGATCTCATCCAAGTCAAATTAGATAGGGTGCTAGAAAGTAGGGAGTGGTTTAAAAGTTATTCCTGCACTTTATCGGCCTATGTTAGAGCAGGTTTAGATTACTATCCAATCACCCTTATTGCTGAGACTAATGAGCTGAAAAGGAACTTCCCTTTTCATTTTGAGAAAATGTGGACTATCCATCCTAGTCTTGAAAAACTCATTGAGGAGTGGTGGAAAATTAGGATTGAAGGAACAACCATGTTTAAAATTTCTAAGAAACTAAAAAATGTTAAGAGCAATATTAAAAAATGGAACAAAGAGACTTTTGGGAATATCTTTACTAATAAAAGTAAAATTGCAGAGGAGCTGAAAGAAATTCAAGACACCATTCAAAAGGATGGGTATAGCATATTTTCTAAAGATAAGGAAGACACAAAACTTGTGGAATAGCATGATATTATCTCAAAAGAAGAAAGCTTTTGGAGACAAAGGTCTAGGAAGATTTTTTTGAAGGAAGCGGACATAAATTTGAAGTATTTCTTCATGACCATAATGAAACATAGAATGGGAAATAAAATCTCTAGACTAAAGATTAATGGAGCCATTAGTGAAAAAGAGGATGACTTCAGAGGAGAAGCTAGTAAGTTTTTCTTTGATCTCTTGAAGAAAGATGATAATCTGAACAAGGAATGCCAAAAGGATTTGTTGGATGGCATTCCTAGTATTTTGAATGAAGATCAGAATAGAGAAATTACTGTTATACCTTCAAAGGATGAGATTAAAAAGGTTGTCTTCTCCTTTGAAGGAGACAAAGCCCCTGGCCCTGATGAGTATCCTCTCTTCTTCTTTCAAAAATTTTGGAACATTATTGAGGATGATGTTGTCAATCCAGTTAAAGAATTTTTTGGCTCAAGAAGGCTTCTCAAGGAACTTAATGGTACATGTATAGCCTTGATTCCAAAAAAAGTGGGTGCTGATAGTTTGGACTAGTTTAGACCTATCAGTTTATGTAATTCTATCTACAAGATTATCTCAAAAGTCCTTACTTCTAGAGTTCTCCTTTTTCTTTCTTGATTTTGGGACAACAGAATGGCTTTGTTCTAGGAAGACAAATTCTTGACTCTATCATTTCAGCTCATGAAAACATTCACTCTTTGATGGTGTCTAAAAAGGAAGGTTTCTTGTTGAAGCTGAATTTATCTAAAGATTATGATAGGGTTGACTGGGATTTTTTGATGGCTACTCTTCAGGCTTTTGGCTTCAATAAGAGGAGTAGAGATCTTATACATTGTTTGGTTTCTTTAGCCACCTTCTTGGTGCTTGTGAATGGATCTCCTACTCCCTTCAATTATTCTAGAGGTCTTAGATAGGGGGATCCTTTGTCTCCAATTCTGTTCATTATTATGGCAGAGCCTTTGCGTAGATTTATTGGATGGTTGGTTAACAAAGGAGAGTTTACAGGGCTACAACCTTCTTCTAAAGAGAAGATTTGTTCACACCAGTAGTTTGTGGATGAATCTATTATTATGGGGGAATCCTCTATAAACAATGGTAAAATAATCAAAAAAACCTTAGACAAATATGGTGCTGCCACTGGACAGATTATAAATTGGAACAAAAGTTCTATCTTCTTTATTAATGTTCCTGAATGAAGACAAGAAAGGATTAAAAGGGTGATGGGTTGTGAGGTAGGATGCTTTCCAGGATCATATTTAGGTTTTCCTCTTTGCCTTGAACCCCCTGACTCTTTTTGGAGATCTATGATTAAAAAATTCCACAAGAGTTTAGCTGGTTGGAAGGGTGCTCTTCTTAGCCAGTCTGGTAAAATCTTGGTGCTCAAGGCTACGATCCAAAGTATCCCTCTCTTTTCTTTAAGTATTTTAAAAATTCCTAGGAAGTTTGTTGAAAGTATTGAGAAAATCCAAAATAATTTCCTTTGGTCTAGAGTGGAGCATAAGAAGAGAATGGCTCTCATTGCATGGCAAAAATTTTGCAAACCTATTAAGAAGGGGGGTTTAGGTCTTCGAACTATAAGAAGTATGAATGATTTTATTTTGGCTAAGCTTCTATGGAGACTATTCAAGACCCCAGTAGAATGGAGCACTATTTAGCACAACAAATATAATAGGTAAAAGAGTAATTTCCATAATTTCCTAAATCAAGAAGCTATACAAGGTGGCTCTGTCATTTGGAATAATGCTTTAAGAAAGAAGGAGCTGATCAAGAAGGGTATTAAATGGAAGGTTGGAAATGTCAAGACTATTGGAAATTTGGCTAAGATAGATACTTAGATGTTTTCATTATCAAAATATATCTTCTACATGAAGATCGCACAGGATAGAGAGCAAGTATGACAGAGCGCAAAGCAAAATTGTCTAAGTATGAGACAGTGTTTCTGCCAGTGTACCCAGAGACAGTTTTGATTAGCGATATTGATTAGAGTAAGTTCAGTGCTTATGCACTTGAACATAGATACTATGGTGACTATAGAAGATTCACCTAAGAGCACAATTTAGTACGGTATGTAAGGAAGAATTTATGATAGTTTTACTGAAGACAGTGTTAAGTCGACAGGACAGAATATGAAGACAAAATTGGTAAAGAGTTAAGATATTATTTTGTTTATCAAAATAATGTCTTAACAATATAAAGGGAAGACATCCTAGATGTTAACCCTTGGGTAAAGATATATTTTGGGTAATATGACAAGCCGAGTGTATGAGTTATTAGCCTTAATAACTTGTATAAAGAGATGTAATGATGTAATTGTAAATTGATATGAAATATATGAAATTGTAATAGCGATAGTGGAAAATCAAGCAAAGAGATTTTGATGCGAAGTTGCAAGCAATATAAGGTTATGTACCTCAAATTATTTTGTAATCAATAAATATTGTATATTACTTGTTTGGGTAGTGGGCTCATCTGGTAATCATATTTTGTACTACCAAATCTTAGAAAGGTTGAGGCTTCTAACAAGGCCTATAGTCCCTTAATCAGGACTAAGACACTATATGCTTGTAATAGACTCCTAATAGGGTCAACATCCTTAACATGATACTTTTGATTAGTGGATATTTCTGGGTACCATCCCCACCAGGGTTTTCCCTTGGCCAAGGTTTCCTCGAGAACAAATAATGTGTTATGTGTAGTACCCACCAGTAGGTTGCTCTTAGTTTGCTTTATGTTTCAGATGTTAGACCAAAATATTTTAGGTCACTTTTCTTGTGATCGGTTATTGTTTCATTAAATGATGATTATGGATTATTGATAATCATATATTTATCAAGTGTATGCGTAGATTAGATGATGATGTTTTATGATGATAGATCGCATGTTTTATATTGATTATGATGTACTTACCCCATACTTGCATGTGTATGGTGATTATGTGTCTGTATCTGTTTGATGTGTTTGTGTGGTAGAGGATGGAGCCATAGTTAGTTGCATAGTCAAGATCCACACGTTTGACCGTACCCTATCATTGTCTATTATATATTGTATGCACATGCTTCATCTTTTGATGATAGGTTTGTAGGTACAGGGCATCGTCTTCCCTGAATTGGCAGGAGTGAGTGTGCCCATAAATATTTGTCTCAATGGTAAAGAGGGGAGATAATACACAGACCCAAATGCTAACCTAAGCCTAATTGTCCTAGAATTGGACAAGTGTCTGTTTGACTACCTTACCCGAATTCATCTGGTTGGCATGAATTTGTGGATTCCGTTCTTGAGAGTGTGAATGGTTTCAGTTTGCTTGTTTTATTGTGCTTGATTTTAGTGTGCATGATTCAGTTGATTTATGATTATTTAGGTGATTTTATATGATTATCAATGATTAGGATTATAGTTGAATTTAATGTTTTAATTATGTTTCTATGTTTAATTGGAAAATTGTCAAAAGTCAATTATTTGATTAATTAGAATTATTTGATTATTTAATTAAAATTAGGATTAATTATGTTTGAGTGTATTATTAAATAATTGAATATTTAAATGCATGTCCTAGGATGTATTAAATATTTAATTTATTTAATTTGGGATTTAATTATTAACATGCGCTTAATTAGAAAATGTCATGAATTGATTTATGCTTGCATATTTTATTAAATGATTAAATAATTAATTGCATGAATTTGTGATGTGTTAAGTATTTAATTTATTTAATAAATGAATTTAAATTATAACATGTGCAAAATTGAAAAGGAGTTTATTTTCAAAAAGACAACTAGCTTTCAAAAGTCAAGTTGAGTTGTACATTTAAAAGATATTTTAATTAATTAATTTTATTTACTTTTAATTTTGGAATTTGAGTTGGATTAGGAGTTGGATTAGGAGTTGTCTTATGAGTCATTTTTTGATTTGGAGTTGAACTGTGAGTTAGCTTTTGAGTTGTCTTTTGAGATTGCATGAATTTGGGAGTTGAATTCCTATTAGGAGATTATTGCATTCATTTTGAGGGAGACAGATTTTGAAGAGAATTTTTGGGGGAGCTTGTGTGCTTGGTATTTTGAAGAATTGTGGATTGTTGTGGCTGCATGTTGATTTGAATTTCTCTGTGCATCTGGATCGAGCACCTGTTTGCAACATAGTTTTCAAATCTGTAGGTTGGGCTTGATTTTGGAGAGAATTATGTTCTCAGATCTACAAGGGTTTTCATTTTCAGTTTCTAGCATTGGATCTAAGGTAGGCATTGAATTTTGCTTGTTATCTCTGTTTTCACATCTATTTGTCTTTCTGTGCTATTATAGTTTTCTATGTTTTCTATTTGGTAGATCTGTATTTTTTTTTAATAGATCTGGGTATTCAGAAAACCTAGTGTAGTTGATTCCTGTATTTTATTATTACTTGGCATCGTAGTGTTACTCTGGCAAAATTTCGTTGAATGATTGTTTATAGTTTTCCTACAAATTGAAATATTAAATCTATTTTATAGTATATCTATAAGGTTAGAATTAAATAGGCTCCTATTAGTTGAAATCAATTTTGGACAAAAAATTCCAATTCTAGTTGAAAAATTATCATCCTAGTAAAAAAATTCAATATGGGTATAAAGGTTAATTTTTGGTGTTAAAAAGCTTGCTGGGAAAAAAAAATGACAGTGAATTAAAAATAACCAGTCAATTAGTCTATTAAATAGTTTAAATGCTTTTGGGTTTGGGAATGGTTATGGAATATTCCTACTTGAAAATGACATGCCTTTGTTTGTTCCTAAAAATATACCATTGGTTAAAATATACATTAAATGACAATTCATAGAAAAGACATCAATTTTTAGTTATACATGTGACTGTTATTTCTCTATTTTTTTAAAAAAAATAGCTTTGTAATAAGAATGTTTCTTTTTAAATAAATATTTTAAAAATATATGAATGTCATTATTAGTTGTTGTTTGTTTTATAAAAACAAACTTTAAAAAAATTATAAAAAGAAAATATTTGTTTTGGGGTGGGGGCCACCAAATCCCCCAACCCCCGCTCAGTCTTCCTTGCACGGCGACAGCTACTACCGGCGGCAGTATCTCTACCATGGTAGAGAGTACTACCGAGGGCAGTACCCTACCACAGGGGGGCCCGTGAACCGGGTACAGGCGCAGGGGCTCGAAAAGCACGCCAGGTGCGGTTAGTTGGGAAGGGGGCGCGGGTCCCGCAAGGTACCCCCTCCATAGTTATTTTATTTTGTTTTAATATTTATTAATATGATTTTAATTTATGTTGAAATTTATTTATTATGTTAATTTAAATTATATTATATTATGTTATTTTATTTTCTTTTAATTAATTTAGTTTATTTTAAATTATGGTTTATTAAATGTATGTGGTTAAAATATGTTTTTTTAATAAAATTAATTTTTGTATTATTTAGTTTAATTAAATTATATTTGTTTAGTTGAAATTGGATTTTAGTTAGTTAATTTGTAAAGTTAATCTATTTTCAATTATTAGTTTAATTGAAATAGTATGGTTATTCCTTTCATTCTTATGTTATTTAAATTTTATATATTAAATAGAATAAATTGGAAATTATTTTATTAATTTAAAAGAGAATTGAAATTTGTTTATCTTTGAATGATTAAATTATTGAAAGGTATTATTTGTTAAGTGTTATGTTTTTACCAAAATTGGGCGTTTTCACTCTATTGAATTCGTTTAATGATTATGGGAAATATTCTTACAATTATTGTATTATGAAAGAATATGTTATGTTTCTTCTTAGCATGTGTGTTTTAATTATCATTCCTGTAATAATTTATGTTACATTATGTGGTATCAGGCATTAGATGGCCTAGGGGAAAACAGAGGTAGGGATATGCTTTCAGTGGATTGTATTACAATATCATGTTCTTTGTGGTTGTTTGTTCTAATTATCATCTATGTTTCGATCTTATGGCTTTTGTTGGATATTATTTGTTTATGGTATCATTGTAATCATGTCAGTTTCTTGTGTGTGAAACTGCATCTAGGATTACCTGGTTGTATACTTGTTGGTTGTTTGTGAGATTATGAGCCTAGGGGAGATTGATTAAGTGCATCTTGGGGAGTGGCTTACAATAGGGGTTAGGACCCAAAGAGGTCAGCACCTAGGTAACCTATTGTAGGTTATATAATTAAGTGATAACTTAGTAATTAAAACTTTATAGATCATTTAAAAGGATAAGTTAGAGTATGGTTTTGATTAGAATTCCTCATATCTGAGAGAGAGTATTCTAATCCCACATGGATTGTATTGAGGGTTTGGGGCCCAAAGTGGCCAGTCCAGGGTAACTCAATGCTTGAGGGTCCAGGGTCCAGAGTGACCAGTCCAGGGTAACTCAAGTAGATAGACATGTGATGAAACTCCCATAACATGTAGCCTAAGTCATCTCCTAAGTTTTTGTTTATGCCTCTGGATTAGTTTGATTCACCTTTCACTTTATTATTGTGTACCTTGAGTAGAGAGCTTTCAAGATTCCTTGCTCATTGGTTTATCCTTGTATGGTTTTGGTCATCCGATTGGGGTTTGTGATTATCTCCTCAGCACGGTGTGGTAGACCTTTGTGGTTCTACATGGACGGGTGGTAGTGATTCTTTACCATTTGAGATTCGACGTCCTAGTGCTGGTGCTATTGATACTTCTATAGTTGGATGCTTCTTGGTTCTTCATTGATTCTTCATTATTGGTTCCTTATCATACCTTCATTTATGTAGTCCTATATTAGAGCATCACATGTGATACCTAATATGGACATTGTAATTCTTTGTTAGATTTATTATTACATACCCTACGACATGTGTAGTGGATGTCAGTTTATTAGTTATCATGGTTAGCCATGAGGATTGTATTTAATGATGTAAGTTGTAATTGTATTATATATGTTAGGGAATCTTTTGTTATCTTTCTTTAGTTGTATTTTTGTTCCTAAGTAATTCTATGTCAAGGGACCCTTGAGTTTTGTAATTTGTGTTGGATGTTGTTTCAATGTGAGTAAATGGTAATTGCTTCCACACTATTGTTTATCGTGTATGTTAACATTAGAAAAAAAATTGTTCACCAAACTTAGTAGCATGTTATAGGTTAATCTCTCTTGGGATTCCCTGGCGAGGTGTTACATTTGGTATCAGAGTGGAGTTTCTACACTGGGAACTCTGGGTATGTATGCCTATTAGGTTTTGTGTGGTCTAAACTTGAGACTAAACATAGACATGAAACATTTTGTTTGCAGACCATTGCTTTGTGATTATGTATTATTTTGTTTTGATTTGAGTTATGTTGTGTGACATTGTCTTGATCTCTGTATGATGCAGGAATCATGCCTATCACTAGAGCTTCTAGAGGTAGAGGTAGAGGTTGTTCTAGTGGACATGGAAGGGGTAGACATCATAGCCCTTCTATGAGTGTTAGTCAGGAGAGTCACCACCAGCAATATAGAGATGATTAGAGAGAGGATCATTAGGCTGAGTCTGTAGGACTAGACATGAGACAATTCTTGTGAGCAATTCTCAATCATCTTGGTCCTAAGCAAGTCAGGGTAGAGCGGGCTAGAAAGAGGTCTAGGAGTCCTCTAAGGAGGGATTCCATAGTTGATCCTACAGTTGTGGTAGCTAACCACATGAGGGATCTGATGAGAGGGAAACCTAATCCCTTTGATGGGAAAGGTACTGGTTTAGAGGTAGAGACATGGTTGATAGCCTTAGAGTGGATTTTTGCCATGCATCCATTTAGTAGCAATACTAAAGCTAGATATGTAGTGACAGCTCATAGATTTTGCAGCTATATGGTGGAGGATAGAGGAGGAGAAGCTAGGTCTTCGGATGTATATAGTTGTATGGGAGTTGTTCTAGGAGAATTTCCAAGAATGTTTCCTATCTGGTCAGTAGAGGAAGTAGAGGGCAGATGAGTTTCATAATTTGAGACAACTGACAATGATGGTGGGTGAGTATGAGCATAATTTATTTGATGTCAAACAGTATGCTGGCTTTAAACAGGATATAGCCTTGCTAGTGCAATACTTTGTTAGGGGGTTGAATGCATGCATTATTGGGAATGTCTTACTCTTTGAGCCTAAGACCCTCAGAGATGTAGCTATTAAGGCTACTATTACAGAGGCAAATATGGCATCAGGTTATAGTGCTCAAGGAGGTAATCAGTCTAGTGGTTCCAAGGGGAATCAATTTTAGAGGAATGGAAATTTTCAAAATCCTTCTACCTTTTTGAAAGGTAATTAGGATCAGTAGGATAAGAAATTTTTCCATGGTAGCAGTGGTGGTTCTCAGTCACAGAACTATCGTAACTAGCAGTGTAGCTTGTGTAATTGGGTGGATCAGCAACCCCAGATTTTTGGTGGTAAAGAAGGTTGTTATTCTTGCAGGAAGCATGGCCACATTGCGGTCAATTGTCCTAATCGATCAACATAGTTTTCAGGACAGAGGCCAGCAACTTCTAAGCCTACAGTTAGAGGTGCTAGTAGATCTCATAGGGCCTTTGTAGTAGGGAATGATCCTCAGTGTTCAAACCCAAATGCATGAAAGGGTCTGAAGGGACCTACTCATTGATCCATAGTTTAGTTTTCCTTTTCTGTGCAATGAGTTTTATGGGACCTACATCCCTACTTGTTTCAGGCTTCTGGGAGTAAGCCTAATCCTAGGGGGGGTGAATGTAGTACCCACCCTTAGGTTGCTCTTAGTTTTCTTTATGTTTCAGATGTTAGAACGGATTCTTTTAGGTCACTTTTCTTGTGATTATTTATTGTTTCATTAAATGATGATTATGGATTATTGATAATCATGTGTTTATCAAATGTATGCATAGATTAGATGATGATGTTTCATGATGATAGATCACATGTTTTATATTGATTATGATGTACTTACCCCATACTTACATGTGTATGGTGATTATGTGTCTATATCTATTTGACGTGTTTGTGTGGTAGAGGATGGAGGAATAGTTACTTGCATAGTCAAGATCCACACATCCAACTGTACCCTATCATTGTCTGTTATATATTGTATGTACATGCTTCATCTTTTGATGACAGGTTTGCAGGTACAGGGCATTGTCTTCCTTGAATTGGTAGGAGTGAGCGTGCCCATAAACATTCATCTCAATGGTAAAGAGGGGAGATAATACACAAACCCAAAACCCTAACCTAAGCCTAATTGTCCTAGGATTGGATAAGTGTCTATTTGACTACCTTACCCAAATTCACTTGGTTGGCATGAATTCGTGGATTTTGTTCTTGAGAGTGTGAATGGTTTCAATTTGTTTGCTTTATTGTGCTTGATTTTAGTGTGCATGATTCAGTTGATTTATGATTATTCAGTTGATTTATGATTATTTAGGTGATTTTATATGATTATCAATGATTAGGATTATAGTTGAATTTAATGTTTTAATTATGTTTCTATGTTTAACTGGAAAATTGTCAAAAGTCAATTATTTGATTATTTAATTGAAATTAGGATTAATTATGTTTAAGTGTATTATTAAATAATTGAATATTTAAATGCATGTCCTAGGATGTATTAAATATTTAATTTATTTAATTTGGGATTTAATTATTAACATGTGCTTAATTATAAAATATCATGAATTGATTTATGCTTGCATATTTTATTAAATGATTAAATAATTAATTGCATGAATTTGTGATGTGTTAAGTATTTAATTTATTTAATAAATGAATTTAAATTATAACATGTGCAAAATTGAAAAGGAGTTTGTTTTCAAAAAGACAACTAGCTTTCAAAAGTCAAGTTGAGTTGTGTATTTAAAAGATATTTTAATTAATTAATTTTATTTACTTTCAATTTTGGAATTTGAGTTGGATTAGGAGTTGTCTTATGAGTCATTTTCTAATTTGGAGTTGAACTGTGAGTTAGCTTTTGAGTTGTCTTTTGGGATTGCATGAATTTGGGACTTGAATTCCTATTAGGAGATTATTGCATTCATTTTGAGGGAGACGGGTTTTGAAGAGAATTTTTGGGGGAGCTTGTGTGCTTGGTATTTTGGAGAATTGTGGATTGTTGTGGCTGCATGTTGATTTGAATTTCTCTGTGCATCTGGATCGAGCACCTGTTTGCAACATAGTTTTCAAATCTATAGGTTGGGCTTGATTTTGGAGAGAATTCTATTCTCAGATCTACAAGGGTTTTCATTTTCAGTTTCTGGCATTGGATCTAAGGTAGGCATTGAATTTTGCTTGTTATCTCTGTTTTCACATCTATTTGTCTTTCTGTGCTATTATAGTTTTCTATGTTTTCTATTTGGTAGATCTGTGTTTTTTTTAATAGATTTGGGTATTCAGAAACCCTAGTGTAGTTGATTCCTGTATTTTATTATTACTTGTCATCGTAGTGTTACTCTGGCAAAATTTCGTTGAATGATTGTTTATAATTTTCCTACAAATTGAAATATTAAATATGTTTTATAGTATATCTATAAGGTTAGAATTAAATAGGCTCCTATTAGTTGAAATCAATTTTGGACAAAAAAATCCAATTCTAGTTGAAAAATTATCATCCTGGTAAAAAAATTCAATATGGGTATAAAGGTTAATTTTTGGTGTTAAAAAGCTTGCTGGAAAAAAAAAATTGACAGTGAATTAAAAATAACCAGTCAATTAGTCTATTAAATAGGTTTAAATGCTTTTGAGTTTGGGAATGGTTATGGAATATTCCTACTTGAAAATGACATGCCTTTGTTTGTTTCTAAAAATATACCATTGGTTAAAATATACAGTAAATGACAATTCATAGAAAAGACATCAATTTTTAGTTATACATGTGACTATTATTTCTCTATTTTTAAAAAAAAATTAGCTTTGTAATAAGAATGTTTCTTTTTAAATAAATATTTAAAAAATATATGAATGTCATTATTAGTTTTTGTTTGTTTTATAAAAATTATAAAAAGAAAATAATTGTTTTGGGGCGGGGGCCACCAAATACCCCAACCTCCGCTTAGTCTTCCCTGCATGGCGGTAGGTACTGCCGACGGTAGGTACTGTCGGCGGTAGTATCTCTACCGTGGCGGAGAGTACTTCTGAGGGCAGTACCCTACCACAGGGGGGCCTGTGAATCAGGTATAGGCGCAGGGGCTCGGAAAGCACCCCAGGTGCGCTTAGTTGGGAAGGGGGCGCGGGGCCCGCAGGGTATCCCCTCATGGTTTTTTTTTTTTTTAATATTTATTAATATGATTTTAATTTATGTTGAAATTTATTTATTATGTTAATTTAAATTAAATTATATTATGTTAGTTTGTTTTCTTTTAATTAATTTAGTTTATTTTAAATTATGGTTTATTAAATGTATGTTGTTAAAATATTTTTTTTCAATAAAATTAATTTTTTTATTACTTAGTTTAATTAAATATAGTTTAATTAAATTATATTTGTTTAGTTGAAATTGGATTTTAGTTAGTTAATTTGTAAAGTTAATCTATTTTCAATTATTAGTTTAATTGAAATAGTATGGTTATTCCTTTGATTCTTGTGTTATTTAAATTTTATATATTAAATAGAATAAATTGGAAATTATTTTATTAATTTAAAGGAGAATTGAAATTTGTTTATCTTTGAATGATTAATTTATTGAAAGGTATTATTTGTTAAGTGTTATGTTTTTACCAAAATTGGGCATTTTCACTCTATTGAATTCATTTAATGATTATGGGAAATACTCTTACAATTATTGTATTATGAAAGAATATGTTGTGTTTCTTCTTAGCGTGTGTGTTGTAATTATCGTTCCTGTAATAATTTTTGTTACATTATGTGGTATCGAGCATTAGATGGCCTAGGGGAATACAGAGGCAGGGATATGCTTTTAGTGGATTGTATTACAATATCATGTTCCTTGTGGGTGTTTGTCCTAATTATCATCTATCTTTCGATCTTATGGCTCTTGTTGGATATTATTTGTTTATGGTATCATTGTAATTATGTCAGTTTTTTGTGTGTGAAACTGCATCTAGGATTACTTGGTTTTATACTTGTTGGTTGTTTGTGAGATTATGAGCCTAGGGGAGATTGATTAAGTGCATCTTGGGGAGTGGCTTACAATAGGGGCCAGGACCCAAAGTGGTCAGCACCTGGGTAACCTATTGTAGGTTATGTAATTAAGTGATAATTTAGTAATTAAAACTTTATAGATCATTTAAAAAGATAAGTTAGAGTATGGTTTTGATTAGAATTCCTCATATATGAGAGAGAGTATTCTAATCCCACATGGATCATATTGAGGGTCTGGGGCCCAAAGTGGCCAGTCTAGGATAACTCAATGCTTGAGGGTCCAAAGTCCAGAGTGAACAGTCTAGGGTAATTCAAGTAGATAGACATGTGATGACACTCCCATAGCATGTAGCCTAAGTGATCTCCTAAGTTTCTGTTTATGCCTCTCGATTAGTGTGATTCACTTTTCACTTTATTATTGTGTACCTTGAGTAGAGAGCTTTCAGGATTCCTTGCTCAGTGGTTTATCCTTGTATGGTTTTGGTCATCCGATTGGGGTTTGTGGTTATCTCCTTAGCATGGTGGGGTAGACCTTTGTGGTTCTACACAGACAGGTGGTAGTGATTCTTTACCATTTGAGATTCTATGTCCTAGTGCCAGTGCTGTTGATACTTCTACAGTTGGATGCTTCTTGGTTCTTCATTGATTCTTCATTATTGGTTCCTTATCATACCTTCATTTATGTAGTCCTATATTAGAGCATCGTATTTGATACCTAATATGGACATTGTACTTCTTTGTTAGGTTTATTATTACATACCCTGTGACATGTGCAGTGGATGTCAGTTTATTAGTTATCATGGTTGGCCATGAGGATTGTATTTAATGATGTAAGTTGTAATTGTATTATATATGTTAGGGAATCTTTTGTTATCTTTCTTTAGTTGTATTTTTGTTCCTAAGTAATTCTACGTCAAGGGACCCTTGAGTTTTGTAATCTGTGTTGGATGTTGGTTCAATGTGAGTAAATGGTAATTGCTTCCGCACTGTTGTTTATCTTGTATGTTAACTATAGAAAAAAAATTGTTCACCAAACTTAGTAGCATGTTATAGGTTAATCTCTCTTTGGATTCCCTAGCGGGGTGTTAAATTATGAGTTCATTTATTTTATTGCTATTGATGTTGTTTAGTTTTCTATGTTATGCATGCATTAAGATAATATGTTATATCCATAATTGGGTGAAATTAAAAGATTTTAGAATATTGATTCCCCCCCCTCTCAGTATTCCCTATTTCTAACAATTGGTATTGTGTGTGTGAATTTTTTACCTAATCTATGGACACAACACTTCAGTAAAACATTAGAAGTTAGCGATAATCAAAATCATGCAAGTAATTGAAGCTAAACTAACCAGGCGATTTACTGTGTTCTAATAGATGCGAGTCTGATGCTCTCAAATTGAAATCGAGATCAGTGACCTTGACGACACCTAAATGAAGGATTTGAATGCGAAATCTAGATATGGAATGAATGCAAACTAATCTATATTTTTGTTTTTCTGTGCAATCAAGATGAAAACTTGATATGAAACTGATCTATATGAAAAACTTGATATGAAATATATCTAACAATGATATGCAAAAACAAGATTGATCTCACAAAATGTTGATTCATAAGAGCCTTTGATTCTTCCAATTCCAATTCTCCAGTGTGATCGTGCAACTCTTCAATTGAAATTGACAGTGTAAGTATGCAAAATTGTGGATGATTTGTGAAGAGCTGAGCCTTGATTTTATAGAAATCCAAGGCTTTGGAGGTGCATGGAAAAGCCATAAATCACTATTGATAAACTCAAGTTGATTTTTGAGTTATCAGGAATAAAGAGAAAATTAACTCACAAAAATCATGCAAAAGTAAAGTTCAACTTGAATTAGAAATTTAGATCAACTTTTGAACTCAAAAAGGATGTTGAGTTTCCAAAAGCTAACAACTTGCATTGATTTTCCAATTTTGAGTTTAACTGGTCCTTTTATGTGCACATGGATAATTATGAATTAATAAATAAATAAAGTGATTTATTCTCAACTTTAACTTGATTTTTGAAATAAAATAATTAATTTATGGGTTAATTAACTATTAAGTCAAACTTTCATTCAAAAACTATATTATTAAATATGACAATTCGCTTTAGTTAATTAAATAAGAATTTAATCAATTAATGATTGGAATTTTGATTTAATTATCAAATTTAAATAATACAATTTAGGAATAAACATAATTAAATTCAATTAAACAATTAAGTGGCAGAATTAAATCTAATTAATTAAATATGAAAATATTCAATTAATCAAACTTTAGGATAAATTGGATTTATCACCAAATAATCATTAAATTAAAGATAATTAAGATAAATTAGGAATATTGCTATGAATATTCCCTGATGTAGAATTTAGAATGATCAATTAGGATTCGATAATGTTCAAAGGTGCCTTTAGTTAGGACTTCGATGTCAATTTTGTTCGATGTGTCGATATAGGAGGTTAATGAACCCATAGCCCATTTTTGGGGTATTACATTTTGCCCCTCTTTGAATTACTGTGCAAAGCGCAGTGGTTCCAAGATAGTCCATGTATGGCATGAAACTGATTTGAAAGATATGATGATTGAAAGATTTGAAGATAGGAGGTCCTGAATGACCCAAGATAGTGTTCACTATAGCAGCGACGAACTGATGATTACGAAAGAGTGTCAAAATGCATGATTCTGAACCTTGTGATTACGAAGAAGTGAGTGACTGATTCCAGACCCGATTGTCAATAGGAATCACCTTAGTCTCACATCTGAACCCTTTAGTTACCGAAGAACCAAGAAAACAACACTAACGAACCGATGGTTGCGAAAAGCTGATACAATTTACAAGATTAAGAGAATACCAGATTGATATGGATCTCGATGAATCTGATATGCCCCAAGTGATGATAGGTTTTCCCCGAGCAATGAGGACTTTTGATGAATCAATAATTTAGACGTGGTCATTGTCTTGATTGTCTATAAAGATTTGATAGACAGAATTGATTCACAGACTATGAATGATATGCAATACTATGCCCCCTTCAGGATGAAAATTGAAATCTGACAAGAATAGTGAGTGTTAATAGTTTAGAAGTATGTTAATTGATTTAAGCAGTGGTTATACACGTTTGGGAATGCATGTTGCATCATTTAGATGTCCTGAAGACTGAGTTTGACTAGGTTTGACCATGAGTTGACCATGGTTCACCAAGTTGAAAGATCAATAGTTTGATGTAAGATAATCAGTTAAGTTGAATTCTGGATTCAAAAAATGATTGAAGGTCGAATGGGCAAGCAGTAAACCGTCCTAGGTCCAAAAAATTTTAATCACAATTTTGACATATCAAATGATCTCATATTTTAATTTTGATCTCGAAAATGGATTCAGAACGTTGAAATTAGCCAGGGGTGCAATTTTCGTGAAAAATAGAGCACTTTTAAAAATTAGGTCAAAAGCTATATAAAGGCCTGAAGGGTCATTTTCAAATCATTTCAACCATTTGACTTTGGAGATCTTATGGAGCCCTCTAAGAAAGAAAATGGCAGAATAGAAAGAAGTGAAGGTACCTATGAGTTCACATCGATTTGAGCACAGCCAGAGACATGACAAACCTCGACAGTATGGACATCCGATAGGTGGACCTCTGTGCCCCTCTGAAAATGCAAATTTATGATGTTTTATAGCATTTTTGAATTTTTCCATACACGTTTTAATTTTTGAATTTTGCATGTTTGAAAACTCGTATGAGTCCCATTCCAGACTTGTACGACATTTTAATTACATTTCTTTTGTCATTTCATTCAGTACCCAGTGTCGTATGAAGGGGACCCATGTGTCGTACGACATTTCATCGGGTCCTTGGAAACTCATACGATATGGAATCTTGTGTTGTATGACCCTGGATTGTCGTATGGGCTATTGTAGAGTGTCGTACGACATTCGGTGCCAGTCTGGATTGTCGTATGAGAAACAGTGAGCTTAAAACTGATACTTAGGGCCAAATTTTGACTTTTCTAATTTTTGATGCTGATAGCTGACCTCTTGATGTACCTTCTAAAGTACCCAACTATCCAATTTCTGTACTATTATCTTGTTATTGAACCCAATTTCTGATAGAATTCCCTATTTTTGTATGATATAAGTCACATATCCAGATGTTCATGTCTGAAATTTATATTCGGTGACCCAGAGATTATGTGTCTTACTTCTTGACCCTATGAGGGTTCATCTCACTGCTTGTGGGTTTGAGTACTTGATACATTTACCCGATATTAGGGTAAATCATGGCCTTTTGACTACACTGAATGAACGATTCTATTCAGAGACACATACATTTCATTTAATGACTGGAGAGATCACTATGACTCCAGAGGACATTATAGGATATTACGCATCCCCTTCCATAGCAGTCGGCATCCTGAGTATATGAGCACTGGGAAAACAAGTCTTCATGCTTTTAGGAACCTATCTGGCGATGATACTCAATTAGCTCAGTCTATTTCCTGGGAGACCCTAGTACAGAGATATGGTCAGATGCACTGTTTAAAGTGTATTATTGCTGGGATGATTGGTGAGCTTATTATGCTAGGCCGTCAGCAGAATGACTTTTTTGATGGGATGGGCTCCAATGGTAGCCCTACTTATGGCTACTCCTACTGAGCTTGCTTAGGGTCAGTGCCTTCTGGCACACATGTTTTTGGAGATGCATGAGGTTGTATACCAAGATTGCAAGAGTTTTGCGTCTGGAGCTCTTGTACTACATATATGGGCCTAGGAGCATATCCCAATCTTGAGGCCTATTTTTCAATCATAGTGGCAGCCACAAGAGCCTGTGATATATGCTTATGTAGGTTATATCACACAGATCCAAATGGGACACACAGAGTACTGGCAGTGCTATTTAGATGACATGACTTTTTTACACTAGAGACCGTATTTGCAGATAGAGGCCTGGCCCACTACAAGGGAGCAGTTTAGCTTCATGTATCAAAGTTGTATACTTATTAGGTGGTCCACTATTTTGGAGAGATTTTTTATCACCAGGGTCTGGCGTTAGTATGGACGCATTCAGGATGCCCCACAAGAGTACACTACATATGCCTAGATAGTATGTGAGATTGGGCTAGGATGGACATAAAGGCTTACTTATTCCTTATGCACAGATGAGTACAGCTGTATCATTGGTAGGGATTGGGACTACCTTCCATAGGTGGTTGATGCAGGGGTTACAGATGGATATATTGCTTGGTGTGAGGAGTAGCACATATATAGATTTTCTAATCCCACTGAGTTGATACCCTCCATGGAGGGAGCGATGGATGTCACAGGTGCCTCCTTCATACAGGGTTCGAGACCACAGGAAATGCATCCTACACCACCCCATCCTAGAGCTATCACTCCTCTTCAGAGACCATCAAGACAGATGAGGCCCCCTTGTCCTTCTACATCTATAGCAGATACATCTACAGGTGCACAAAGATAGAGTAGAGGAGAGAGTGGCACTTTAGGCGGTGTTGGTTCTATAGATGATGTCTTAGCGGCTGAGCAGGTGGTAGGTGTTAGTGCAGATATGGGCACAAGTGATACTTTTGATCTTGGTGCTGAGGTTAGACATCATAAGGCACAAAGAGCAGGTACCTCATCACAAGCAGAGCAACCAGAATAGCCAACATAGGACATTGAGATGCCAGTAGTTGAGGTAGATCCTACTATTCCTCTCACTTCATGGGAGATTATTAGATGTCTCCAGGTTTAGGTTAGGGACCTGAAGGTACATAATGCTAGATTGGATGAGAGATTTGTTGAGACAGATAGGGTGCGTGGAGAGCAGCGTGTCGAGATACAGCGATTATAGGAAGAGGTGATCCATCAGACCTCTTAGGCTTCATATTATGTATCTGCCTATTATGTTGTAGTTCCTACTGCTCAGAGAGTGCCGACATATTCATAGTATATGGCAACGTCAGAGGGAGCTAGGGCTCCGAGAGTAGAGGTGATACCAAATGCACCACCTCCTCCTCCACCCGATGTAGAGGAGCATGCTGAGAGCTGATTTATGATCTGATATTCTGATATACTGTTATCCATATTTTCTCTGTTGATTATTGATACACACTTATCTGATTTTGATAGCTCTAAGGAGCTCATTATTTTGTACACTGTGCCAGTAGTGCACCCCTGACTTTCAAGTTTTTTTTTTGATATATATGAGATCGATATTTTGGTTGTGACTTCATTTCTACCTATCATGATTTTGATTTATGATGATATCATGTGATGTTTATGCTATGAACAGTGTAGAATGTATGTATGGATCAATGCAATGCAATGATTTCTTTCATATGTATGGATGTTATGCAAATGTAATGATTATGTAAAGATGTATGTATGATTTATGCTTATGCATGTGGATGTAATGTAAATGATTATGATATGTAAATGATAATGATATGGAATGTAAATGCAACGATGCACATGATATGTTTAGTAGTTTGATGAAGACAAGTACTCTATCTCATTTCAAAAGGATGTTTAACCCAGGACGGAAACTGCTTGCGATTCTATGAAAAGACCTTCAAGTTAGGCTCAGCTCTTGTTAGATGTGAAGAGGTGATTGAAGAATTGTTTAAGTTGTGAAGTTTTGTTTCAAAAATTTTTGAGATCATAAAAACATGCAAAAATGAAAAGAGACATGCAATATGAAATACAACCTAAGACCTAGGACCTAGTCACTGATCATGTGTCGATTTGTTATCATCATTGAACTTGTTAGGTAACCGGATAAATCAATACAATGCCCACTAGTTATGAAACCATAGACATATGAATATCGATTTGTATGTGCAAGAATCAATACAACACCCATTGGTCAAATAACCACAGACATATGAATATTGAGTTTGTGTTTGGAATGTCAGATTAGATATAAGCACCAAGGCACAAGCGCCAAGATGACCTGAATATCATGTCCTTTTTGATATAGCAATTTTTATAAGCATCAAAACATAAATTTCATGATGACCAAAATATGCCTTGCATTACAAACACATCAAACAATGAAGAGATCCTTCAAAATCCAATGTGAATTACCCGTAGTGACCCTTTATCGTTCACATCCTTAGGTAAGATCGCGTTGCACAGTAGGAAAAAGAACTCACTCAAAAAAAATAATAGTTAGATCAAACTTCCTTGAATTTTTTGGGTATCAATGGTTGAGGTACGCATGGCCATCCAATTTGAGATAGAGGCTCTTACAGTCAAACACCATTTCAATCTAGAATTTCCAAAGTTGTTAGATTTTCACATACAAATAGAAGACAAAAAAAATATTATGCCCCCAGTCATTACTCTCTAAATCATGTAAAGGACATCATCAAAGAGCTCGAAGGAACACAATATGCAAAAATCTCAACACGAACTAGTAAGTATACAAGGAGATAAAAGCATGAAGTACAGATTGTTTTTAGTTTGTGTTTGATATTTGATTGTAGATTCAAAATCCTTTCTGGAGACGAGATTGACTGACTGATGCACATGAAGCTTCAAAGGACTCTGACTAGATATGACTCATCTGAGGTATGCTGGAAACCATAGGATATGACATTGATTGCCCCAAAGTTTGAACATTGATAGGATACAGATGCTTGAGTTGACTGGTGTACAAACTAACTTATTGAAACAAGGATATATACAAACTAAAGTAGACTGAAAGCTAGGAAAGACCAAGATTGCGATAATAGATGGAGCATTTTGAACAAGTGGCACCCGTTTGTCGGGTTTTCACCATCTTGGTAGAGATTCTATTTTTGCTACCAAGGCACCTATTTATAGGTTTTCACTAAGGCACTTTTTCTTTCTTTCTCATTTTTTTGTATTTTTCATTTTTTTGATTTTTTTGTGAATCATCAAGGCACCTATTGCTAGGTTTTCACCTAGATGTTCATTTTTTCAAGACTTTTTACCATACACTAAATGTCTTAGGCATAGAATATCTTCAGATGGAGAATGTTGATTGGTTCTTGGAGCTGTTCTCCTTCAGTTATTGAGAGTTGATAGGCACCAGAGCCAAAAGTAGTAGTGATAACAAAGGGACCCAGCCAGTTGGGTTCAAACTTCCCCTTGCATTCTAGATGTGATTGATTTTTAGGATTTTCTCTCAAGACTAGATCACCAACCTGGAATTCTCTATGTTTGACTTTCTTGTTGTAGCCTCTAAACATTCTTTTCTGATACACTCTGAGATGATCATATGCTACTTTTTTGTGCTCATCAAGTAGTTCAAGTTCTTGCAACCTAGACACTCTATAATCATCATTAGTTACTAGACCATGCATTTTGATTCTTAGTGATGGAATTTCAACCTCAATAGGTAGTACCACTTCAAACCCATAAACTAAAGTGAAAGGAGTAGCCCCAGTAGGCATTTTGATACTCATTCTGTAGGCCCAGAGAGCTGGATTGATCATGAGATGTCAGTCTCTTCCTATTTTATTAACTATTTTATGCAAGATTTTCAAGATATTTTTGTTTGAAGCCTCATCTTTTCCATTCCCTTGAGGATAGTAGATAGAAGACCAATGTTGTGTAATCTTGAATTTAGCACATAAATCATCTAGGTCCTTGTTTTTGAATTGTCCCCCATTATCTATGATTATGGAGTGTGGGATCCCATATCTGCATATGATGTATTTTAGGATGAACATAGAGATCTGTTTCCTAGTTGCTTGTGTTAAGGGAATTGCTTCTACACATTTTGTAAAATAATTTTTAGCTGTGATTATATGGGTGTCTAGTAGAAGAGTGCAGATGGATAGCACTTATAAGATCAAAAGCCCATTGTTGGAAAGGCCATTATCTAGTGAAGGGAATTAGATCTCTCCCCGGATTATGAATCAAGTTTCCATGTACTTGACATTTTTGACAATTTTTAGCAAATTTTACAGCCTCTTTCTCTATTTCAAGCCAATAGTACCCCGCCATAATAAGTTTTCGAGCTAGTGTTAAACTGTTTGAGTGTGACCCACATATGCCCTCATGGAAATCTTCCAATGCATGTTGAGACTCTTCTCATTCTAAACATCTAAGTAGCATACCATCTAGACCTCATTTGTACAGATCATTACCAATGATGACATATTAGGATGCGATACGGATAAGGTTTCACTTCTCAAACTAGTTAAAGGAATCTAGAATGATTTGGTCTTTGAGATAGGAGAAGAGGTTTTTGTATCTAGATGAATCATAACCTACAATAGTGCAGATCATGTGGGTTTCAGGGGAGTCATATGCAGGATAGGATAGGGCTTCCACCAGGAACTTGTAGTGTAGCTCATGTTCAGGCTGTTGTAGTAGAGTAGATAATGTTGCCATTGCATCGACAGCCGTATTCTCCATTCTAGGTATTTGTTCAAATGTGATAGAGATGAAGTATTTATTTAGATCATCTACCATTTTCTTGTAAGGAATGAGCTTTTCATCTTTAGTTTGGTACACATCATTGACTTGGTGGATGACAAGTTGTGAGTCTCCATGAACGTGTATCTCTGTCACCCTCCACTATATTTCCATTTTCATACCATTAAGAAGGGCTTCATATTCAGAAATATTGTTTGTGCAAGGAAACTTTAATCTGAATGCTTTGGGTATCGAGTATCCTTGAGGAGTTATGAACAATATGCCTGCTCCAGATCCATTCTATGTGTAGGATCCATCAAAGAATAACTACCATTCTCTAGAAGAAAGATGCATAATAGAGGAATCTAGAAATTCCATCTGCATTGGTGTATCATCAAATAGTGGTGCTTCAGCCAATTGATCAGCAATGACCTGTCCTTTTATATCTTTTCTCTCAACATATTCAATGTCAAATTCACTCAATAGCATGACCCATTTAGCTAGTCTACCTATGAGGGCAGCTTTTCTTAGTAGGTACTTTAGTGGATCAATTTTAGCTACCAAATGAGTGGTATGAGCTAACATGTAATGTCTCAGTTTCTATGATGCAAAGATCATAGCTATAAAAGCTTTCTTGATCATTGAATAGTTCTTCTCATATGCAACTAAGGTTTTGATGATGTAGTATATAGATCTTTCCTTCTTGTTCTCATCATGTTATGCTAGCAATGCCCCCAGTGATGTATCTGTTGTGGAGACATATAGGATCAATGGCTTCACATGAATAGGAGGCATCAAGATAGGAGGATTTGATAGATAATTCTTGATATGATCAAAGTTATTTGCACATTCTTCATTCCATGCAAAGGTCACAATTTTATGTAATGTCTTTGTAAAAGGTTGTGATATGTCAGCAAGCTATGATATGAATCTCCTAATAGATTGTACCCTCCCTTATAGGGTTCTCATTTGACTGATATTTTTGGGAGGTTGCATCTCCATGATAGCTTTGAATTTAGCTGGATCAACTTCGATACCTTTCTTTGAAACTATGTACCCTAAGAGCTTTCCAGAAGTGACTCCAAAAGCACACTTCTTAGGATTTAGTCAGAGACTAAATTTTTCCATTCTGTCGAGGATCATGCTCAAGTCTGTTAGATGTTCAATTCTGATCATAGATTTAGCTAAAGTATCATCCACATAATCCTCCATGGTTCAATGCATCATGTCATGGAAAATAGATGTCATTTCTCTTTGATATGTAGCACCAGCATTCTTAAGCCCAAATGGCATAACATTCCAATAGAAAGTACCCCATGCACATGTGAAAGAAGTTTTCTCTTGATCTTCAGGAGCAATTTTGATTTGGTTATAACCAGAGAAACCATCCATTAAGGAGTACATCTCAAATTTCATAGTCATGTCCACTATCATATCAATATTTGGTAGTGGAAAGTCATCCTTTGGGCATGCTCTGTTCACATCTCTAAAGTCTATGCACACTCTAATTAAACCATCTAGTTTAGAAATAGGCACAATGTTAGAGATCCACTCTGCATAGTCTATGACATGGATGAATCTGGCTTTTAAGAGTTTCTCTAACATAGCTTTGACCAAGAGTGCAACATGAGGATGCATCTTTCTCAATTTTTGCTTCATAGGTTTTACTCCAGGAGAAATAGATAGATGGTGCATGATAAGATTTGGATCCAACCCTAGCATGTCTAAATATTTCCATGCAAATTTGATCTTCTTTTCTATTAAGAATGTGGTAAATTTATGTTTCTCTTCTTGTCATAGGGATTGTGCTACATGTACCAATTGTGGTTCCTCTGTTGTACCCAAATTGATAGATTGAGTGGGCTCAATTAGAACTAGAGATCTATCCTTTAAATGACTTGGAAGGACATCAAATATCTTATCTTTAGGTGCCTCAAAGAGGTTTTCACCTTTAGATACATCTTTTCTTTTTACTTTTGTAGGTTCTGAGACTGCCACAAAGTGGTTTTCACCCTCAGAACTCTTTTTCTTTTTATTTTTATTCTTTTGACTAAGATATTTGATGTCTGACGCGGTCATGATGATGCTTGGTTCACTGATGGAAGTCCTCATAGGTTCCACTACATTGAGGTAACAAGAAAGGGTGTAGTCATTGGGAAAGGTGTAAACATCCTGGCTTAGGTTCATGGAAGTTCAGTCAATAAGGTCAGGACGTTTAATAGTCAAAGTGGGAGAGGCTTGGGATATGGTGTTCATGGATATGGATCTATTATCATTGGTACTGACCTGACGATCAAGTTCTAAGGTGATATTACAGCTCAAAATGTTCAACTCATGAATAGGCTCAATGTCATCATAGGAGTCCCATTCAGCCATAGGTGGATCAGACATGTTAAGTTCATTATTTTTCTCTAGACTCACGTTGGGAGTAGGTGCATATGGGTGAATAGCATCAACATACTTCTCCATGATAAGCTCATCTTCCTCTGGAATGGCTCCCCATTCATAGTCATTTGACTCAGCTTCTGATTCAGGATCTCTAGGAAATCTTACAATATATGTGAAGTCAGGATGAATACCCCAAAAAGGGTTACCCTCCATTTTGGGTTTGAATTCATATTCATGGGAATCAGTGTCAGAATAAATACCACCTTCCTCTTGATCTGTTTGATTATCTTCAAGAATAGCTGGTTCTTGTGGTGCAACCATCTCTTGTTCTATAGTAGGTTCTTGTGTTTCTACCATGTTGATTCTTCTTATCGGGTCATCTTCTGCATCAAGTAGATCTTTGATTTCCTGAGGAAAATGTTCATAGGGGATGAGCTCTGGGTTATCTAAATCACTATCAGAGGGTTTTGTTTCTTCTTTCTTGAGAGGAGGTTCTCCTGGTGCAATTTTTTCTATGACATGAGAATAATTACCCTTGAGGTGATAGGGTTTCTTCTGAAAGCCTAAGCCAACAATATTCTTGTTTGCTCTACTAGTATGTAAAATGGGTGTCACAAGACCCTTTCCTCTGACTCCTAGAGGTCCTTGACCTGGATATCCCATCTTGGTGATTAATTTGTTTCCTGGACCATATGAATTAGAATGGATCTTAGGTGCTACAGAGTCACTAGTTTGACCAATTTGGGATGTAGAATCATCTTTGTATAGCCATGCAAGCATAGCTTCATCCTTTTCAAATTCTTGCTTGGATACTTGCTCTACCACAAAATTTCTTTTATATGCTTCCAGAGGTTCCTTAGGTTTTGATTTTGATTGCTTCAAAGATTGTCCATATGACTTGGGTGAGATGGGGAGAGATGTCAAAGACAAGACTGGCTCTATAGTGTACTCTCCCATCCCATTTTCTTTTATATTGACCTCTTTAGCAATGTCTTCCATCTTGGATGTTGAAGCCACATTTAGCTGCTTAATGGAAGATTCTCTATTGTTGGGAACAAGCTTATCAGCACCTTTCTTCAGTGTATTGCAAGTAGTACTCAGATCTGCTGGGATAGTAACCTCTACTCCTTCATAGGGAAATTTTAAGGATTGATGGTGCGTAGAAGGAATAGCTTGCATTTCATGTATCCATGGTCTCCCTAGAAGGATGTTGTAAGCTAGAGGTAAATCAAGCACTTGACATGTGGTATCTCTGATCACTAGGCCCACTCGGATGGGTAAGACAATGGTTCCTTTAGAGGATCTTTCTTGTTCATCATAGGCTTTTATGGTTATCTTCTTTCGAGGATCAATAGCTATTTCTGAGAATCCCAACTATGTGATCAAGCTGTAAGAACAAATGTTTAGACCAGCACCCCCATCTATCAACACATGTTTGACTCTACGGTTCTGGATCAAGACCTCTATATGAAAGGGTTGGTTGTGTGGGTGACTCAAGGAGTTGTCATCTTCCTCTGAAAAGGAGATATATTGTGGAGATGTAAGATGTCCAACCATAGTCTAGAATCTATTTAAATCTAGGTCATTAGGAACATTAGATTCAAGAAAAGCTTTGTCTAGAATTCCTCTATGAGCTGGAGATATTCGAAGCAACTCAAACATAGAGATTTTGGCATTTGTGTGCTGGAGTTGTTGAACAATGCTATAGGATGTAGGCCTTGTATCCTTTGGATTGGAAGATTTGGAAGCAGCCTTCTGTTTGGAAGTAGATGTGAGATTGAAAGGTATCTTAGGGACATTAGATGAATTTGGGATTTTTCCTTTCAGATGTGCCTGGGCTTGCGATCTAGTAACTGCATTAGCTGAGGAATGATCTCTTTCTCTTCATACAATAGTGATGACATTGCAACTTTTAGAGAGACATGGTTCAACCATATTGATGAAAGCATTATTTCTAGGGTAAGCATAATTGACTTTTGCCCCTATGTAAGGCTGGGAAGATGAAACTCCCTGACCATGTTGTGGAAATGGTTTTGTGAATGTTATGTGATCATTATTTCTTTTAGGATTATCAATCGTGATGTCTCCCTTATCGATCAAATATTGAATAGTGTGTTTCAACTGTAAGCAGTTATTAGTTTTGTGACCTTTACCTTGATAGAAATCATAGAATTCATTTTCTTTCCACAAATGCAACTTAGGATCTTGATCAGATTGTCCAATTTCCAGCAAAGAGATGATGTTATCAGCCAGTAGGGTTCTCATAGCTGATTCTAATGATTCTCCAAGAGGAGTGAACTTTCACTTTTTGTCCCAAGATTTGTATTCTGGCTTCTTTTGAAATGGTTCGGATGACTTTTGTTTGGAAGCTTTAATAGCTTGGGAACCAAGAGTTAGATTGTAGGCTAGTGCCTTTGATGGGGCGCAGATAGTGTCAAAAATGCCATTGGTGACGATGCCTTTGTTCTTGTTCCAGTTTTTGTTTTTATCTTTGGAACTAGATCCTGATTCGTACTTGTGTTTTGAAGTGTGATATCTCCTTTCTTGACAAGTACTTTCTCAATCTTGATCTCATTATCTACAATTTTATGAAAAGATGCATGATCTTGCATTTGTAATGAGTAGTTGATCTTTGGAACAAGATTATTGATAAATATTTTGAGTTTCTCCATTTTGGGAATTGGTCTAGCATATAGAGAGAACTTCTTTCACCACCTCTTGAGAAATGTTAGGAATGGTTCTCCTGGATATTGCTTGAGGTTACAGATATCAATCATGGTGACCGGGTGTTGAATATTGTAGGAGTATTGTTGATAAAATATTTTAATCAACTCCTCAAAAGTTTTAATCATAGGAGCTAATCTTGTAAACCAATGAATAGATGCTCCTCCCAGAGATCTAGGAAAGAGACGCATAAGATAGGTTGGTTCATGCATGAACTCCATGGATTGCATATAGAACTCTCTGACATGATCTTAAGGATTAGAGTGTCCATCATATTTATCATACTTTGGCATCTCCACTCTTTTTGGGAATGGAAACATATACAAGTCTTTGTCAAATGGAAAAGGACATAGGGCCTCCATGGAGAACTCCTTGGGTTCTTTTTCTTTTTCAAGCTTATTCAGTTTGACTTGCATAGCATGCATTTGTTGCATCATAGTCATAATTGGAGTTTCTTCCTCATGTGTGATGATATCTTTGATATTAAAGTTAGGAGGAAGTTTAGCTCCTTGATGAGCCAACTCTAGAAAGTATGTTTCCCTATCTTCCTTCAAGAAATGCCTCATCATCTTCTTGAATTTGTCGTTATTTTGATATCAGGTGATCTCTTCAGGTGTGGGTGCCTGATCTGCACCATGTTGAGATTGAGCTCCTTGAGAGCCATGGTTCGTCCCTACTTGAGACATGGTAGGAGTTCTAAAACTCCCTGGGATAGATCAAGGAGGAGTTTGTTGATTACCTCCATGAGTTGATGGAGGAGGTATGTAACCAGTCTTTAATCAAAAGTTGCCAAGACCGTCATCTTGGTAAAGACCAGAATTGATGAGTTGCTCAAGAGTTGGACCCTAGATAGTAGTTAAAGGTAAGGTCTAGGATGTTTCTCCTAATTTCTTGTGGGAGGTAGCTCTGGTTTCCACCATTAACCTTGGGTGAAACAGAAGAAAATGATGAAGACAACTGAAGAATGATTTGATTCGAGAAAATCGGATGGCACAACCTTGTCAAGATTATGATTGATTCAAAGATTTGATTAGACATGGGTGAAGGATACTATGCCCTGCATGTATGGGTATATTTCCCAAAAGATAGCGGACACGAGTTCACAACACTTAGTCTATTTTTGAAGATTTGATAGAAGATTGATAGATCTGACAAGGTTTTCAACATGAGATGAAAAGGACTCAAATCGATTAAATAGAAGGCTTGATCAGATTCAAAAGATCACTTTAGGAAAATGATAGGATTCTCAATAGCTATTTCTCTATTCCTGACACAATGATTTGTTTGACAGATTCCTGAACTAGGCTAAAAAAGCTGGTTATCTAGTAATTCTGACAAATTTCTGACAACTTTCAAAATCTTCCCAAATGACACTCTGCAGGCTCATATAACAGTGGGAAGGTTATGAAATGATAGTTGCAAAGCTTGTACGATAGTTGCAAAAACTCATACGACAGTTGCTAGTAGGATTTGACTTTTTTGAATTTTGCTGGCATGAAGACTCGTACAACACTGGGTACTCAATCATACAATAGATGGGTAGTACTGAAATGACATTTAGTGGAAACTCATATGACTTTCTAACTTCCTAAGATGACTTTTGACTCTAGAAAGGAATTTCACTTCAAATTTTGCAAATTTAGGGTTTTCAATTTTGGATTGTTTGCAAATTCTATTGTCTAGATTTGAAGATTATACCAGATTTGTTCATTTTCAGTAACCAAGTAGATAAACAAGCACGTAAAACAACAAGCAAGTGATTCCAAGCATGTCTAAAAACAATAACAAGGGAAAAAACAACCTTGCGCATGAACAATTAAGTGACCAAATTGTGCTAATCCCTGAGATTGCTAATTGTGTATGTTTTGAAAAGTTTTGCAATAATGCACATATTCTTGAAAAAGAAAATTTTGGCCTCTCTAGGGTTTTTAGTAATGGTTTGACTCTGCAACTTTTATGATCCAAAGGGGTGAAATCCAATCCCGATGCACCAGGGTTTTGACACAGTCTGAGAAATTAATCAATCAAGAGCTGCTAGGGAGATTTGACAACCCACAATGAACCACACCTTGTGAAGATTTCTTCCACAAGAACATTTATATAGAGGCTTTCACTACCATGGTCAAAATGGCTATTACCACTTGAGGTTTTGTCAACATGGTTGGCCCAATTCAGGGAATGTCCACTAAGATTAACCCTCTCTAAAGATGACTCACAAAGTATACCACATGGGGACTAGTTCCAGATTCAAGGATTTTAGTTTTTGATACTACCCTAAAAGGGAGTAGAGCATAATCCTCTGACCTTTCCACTTTCAACCCAAACACAGCAAATAGATAAATCCAACATGCTATGACTAAGATTATCTCACAAAGATCTATGATATCAACCCCTCCAGAGAGAGAATGCCTCGATCAAAAGTTGAAGACACACTGATCTAGTAGAACGTGAGACTCTTAAAGTATCCTCCCCACCTACAAGGGATCCTTCATTGAGAAGAGTTTCACTGGGAACCCTTTCTCTCAAGATCCACAAATAGTCTTCATGGGGCCTAATTACTATGTGTAACAAAGATGCCGAAAGAAACTATGTTCATTTTTATAGCCCAAATGAAATCTGTGCTATGAAAGCAATAAAAAGTCACTCAAGCTAGACACATGAGATGTTCATTTTAAGTCCAAAATGAAGTCTTATCAATAGAGAAGATTACCTAAATTCCTCACAATGTGCTTAGTAGATTTTTACCTATTTTTAGCAATTCTTTCACTTTTCCCAATCAAAATCAGCAGGAGTCAATAAAAAATAGAGAATTTCAATTGTTAAGTTTAGCTATTAGCCCAAATCTGGAAATCAAATTTGACAAACTGCCCTGAAAAATGAAATGACAATTGAAAACCTGGTTCCAAAACTCATATGACAGTGGGTAAGCTTCTAGACGATAGTCCAGAAACTCGTACGACACTAGGTACTAGATCATACGACACTTCAACTCCCAAACGACACTGGGTACCATATAAAATGAGCCTATATTAAATACACTATCGTACGATAGTGGGTATATTCTGATATGACTTTTTTCATAAACTTATACAAAAATTGTACGGATGAAATGTAAAAATCATAGTTTTGGCTCAGAAAATGACAAGAAGACATAAATTGATAGAATGGAATTGGAAACCCATATCAAGGCCCCACGGTGGGCACCAGAAATGTGTGTATGAATTTTGTACCTGATCTGTGGACACAACACTTCAGTAAAACATTAGAGGTTAGTGATAATCAAAATCATGCAAGTAATTGAAGCTAAACTAACCAGGTGATTTACTGCCTTCTAATAGATGCGAGCATGATGCTATCAAGATCAGTGACCTTGACGACACCTAAACGAAGGATTTGAATGCAAAATCTAGATATGGAATGAATGCAAACTAATCTATATTTTTGTTTTTCTATGCAATCAAGATGAAAACTTGATATGAAACTGATCTATATGAAAAAATTGATATGAAATCTATCTAACAATGATATGAAAAAATAAGATTGATCTCACAAAATTTTGATTCGTAAGAGCCTTTGATTCTTCCAATTCCTATTCTCCAGTGTGATCGTGCAACTCTTCAATTGAATTTGATAGCGTAAGTATGCAAAATTATGGATGATTTGTGAAGAGCTGAGCCTTGATTTTATAGAAATCCAGGGCCTTGGAGGTGCATGGAAAAGCTATAAATCACTATTGATAAACTCAAGTTGATTTTTGAGTTATCAGGAATAAAGAGATAATTAACTCACAAAAATCATGCAAAAGTAAAGTTCAACTTGAATTAGAAGTTTAGATCAACTTTTGAACTCAAAAAGGATGTCGAGTTTCCAAAAGCTAACAACTTGCATTGATTTTCCAATTTTGAGTTTAACTGGTCCTTTTATGTGCACATGGATAATTATGAATTAATAAATAAATAAAGTGATTTATTCTCAACTTTAACTTGATTTTTGAAATAAAATAATTAATTTATGGGTTAATTAACTATTAAGTCAAACTTTCATTCAAAAACTATATTATTAAATATGACAATTCGCTTTAGTTAATTAAATAAGAATTTAATCAATTAATGATTGGAATTTTGATTTAATTGTCAAATTTAAATAATACAATTTAGGAATAAACATAATTAAATTCAATTAAACAATTAAGTGGTAGAATTAAATCTAATTAATTAAATATGAAAATATTCAATTAATCAAATTTTAGGATAAATTGGATTTATCGCTAAATAATCATTAAATTAAAGATAATTAAGATAAATTAGGAATATTGCTATGAATATTCCCCGATGCAGAATTTAGAATGATCAATTAGGATTTGATAATGTTCAGAGGTGCCTTTGGTTAGGACTTCGATGTCGATTTTGTTTGATGTGTTGATATAGGAGGTTAATGAACCTATAGCCCATTTTTGTAAGGAAACTCAGTGCGGAAACAACTTCCTACGCTAATCTCTATAGGAAAGTATTGTGCAAATTCTTTTAAACCCTTACAATTTCAGATTCGTTAACTACTTTAACAAAGATATTGCAACCATATACCATGCATATAGAAAAATAGAGAATGAGACAATGATATACCCTGGGGAAACCTTTCGGTAAAAACCTCAGCACTCCAAAACCTGCACAATGTATTGATCAAAACTATTACAGCTTACAATACACTTGCAATGCAAGTTCTTTTAGAAGATTTCCAAAACCTTGAAGACAAATCACAGCAGCATAAAACATTCCAACAATACACTCACATCACTACCCTTCACAACCCTAAAAATGCTTATATCATGCACTTCACATTTTAGGGCTACTCCCAAAGATAACTATATTAGGGTTTTACCATTCTCTAAGAAAATAGGAACCCCAAAAAAATTTTCAGGGTGATGCCCCGAACCCCATGATTGGGGAAGAGTGTACAATACTCAAATTTATCAGTTTCCACATGTCTTCACCTGTCATTGAATCTTCCTAACATAGCTCTTACATGTCATAGGAATCTGTCATAACCGTTTTAGCCATGATCTCCTTACACACAATTCAAGATGCCGACACATCAACATTATTTGCAAGAAATACATTTTACAAAACAAATAATAAGAATATGAATTATCCAAGGTTGAGACACCTTATTCCTAACAATTTTTGGGGTATTACAGGTATCAAAGCTTAGTTACTCAAAAAAGAATTATTCAAGGAAAGCCTAGTAGCTTGAGTAAGATCTCTATGGATATGGATCAGCTAAAGAAAAATCTTGAAGAAGCTCTTGAACAGATTGATATGCTTACTAAAGAAAGAGACACTCTTAAAGGAAAATATGATGATGCAAAGAACCTCATTGAGAAATTGAAAAACAAGTTGGAAGATCTGAAATTAGAAAAGGAATCCAAAATTCAAATTGAAGATTGTGATGACAACCTAGAAAAAGAAAATGAGATCCTTAAACATGAATTGAAGATAGCAAATCTAAAGTTAAGTCTGAAAGATGGAAATGGAAATAATGAAGCAAGTCTAAAATATGAAAATGAAAAGCTAAAGCTTGAGAAAGAAGATCTAAAATCTAAACTTGGTAAAGTGACATCTAAACTTGAGAAAACCAAATTGTAGTATGCTGAACTTGAGAAATATAGTACAATTGTGAAAGGCGAGCTGACTCAATCTAAGCAGCAACTTGAAAGACTATATTCAACTAGTGAAAAGATTGATGAACAAATGTCTTATCAAAAACCATTCTATGATAAAATTGGTCTTGGATTCAGCTCATCTAAAACAAGTGGAGAAAGCAAGGAACCAAATCTGAAAATGTCTAAAAGCATAGATGAAAATAAATTTGATGAATTGACAAATCTAAAGATACACCTAAAGAAGAAGAACCACTGAAACAAGAGGAGTCACCTAAAGGTATGCAAAGAGAATTTAAAGGTAGATGCTTTTCTTGAAATACTTTTGGTCATATGAAGAAAGATTGCACAGGTAAGCAATTTAAACCTCTTAATGGTTATTATTATAATTGTCATGGTTTTGGACATAGAGCTATTGAATGTAGAAAATGTAAATTTGTTGAGAATAATAGTAGTAGAATGTTTAGGAATACTAACCATGCAGATAAGAGACCTATTGAAGATATGAATAGGAGAAATGGAGTAGTATGTTATAGATGCAACAAAGTTGGACACATAGCTAGAAACTGCAGATCACAAATCAATCAGCCTGGACTAAGATATGGGAACAATGGAATAGTTTGTTAGATATGTAACAAGATTGGACATACAACAAGGTTTTGCAGAATGAACAATAGAGTTTTTCATCCTAATCCTAACCCTAGAAGTCATGCAAGGAGAAATGAAGATGCATGTAATAATAAAAAAGGATGATGTAGTAATTCAGAAGAAGTGAAGTTTGTTAAAGGCACAGATCAAGGAGACATATTCAACACTAAAGGTAATCAGAAAGGTAAAGTATCAAGTGGTAAGAATGAATCTCTACCTAACCCATCTCAAAGTACTTAATTCATGAAAATTATAGTAGAATAGGAACATAGATTAGTGTAGAAGTTGATATATGATGAATTGAGTCTAGCACTATTAATGAAAGGTAGTATATGATGTATTGATGCTATGGTTAATAGTGCATAGAAAAATATTGTGTTTTGTGAGATCGCAAGAAGTTTTAAGTTTTGCAAGTAAGTAGAAACAACTTTTTTCAGAAAGAAGCAACAAAAGAATTGAATGCGATGTCAGATTTATGTAAGATTGAAAGGATAAAAGGTTATGATTGGTATTATTTGATCATAAAAGAGAATAAAAATGCTAGGGGGATCAAAGATCAGTGATTGAAAATGTTTTTCAAGGATTTGGTGAAGGATTTTTGTGTCGAATCTACGCAAGCCTTAAATCACGGAATCAAGGTATTTTATTTGGTAGATCTCTAAATCAGTTGAGGAATTTGTAGAAGTCATGGATGTTTCATTGATTCATAATGTAAGGGATAAGAATAGACCTAAAGTCAAAAGGGAACCAGTAGAACCCTTGGAGGAAGACCCTAAGTTAGCCTTATCACCCGTACCAAACAGAGTTTTACACCTAGAAAATGTTAGAAGCTATTTGGGATGCAAACTTGAGACTCTCAGTGATAGTGACTTTACTAAGGAATATGAAAAATTTTACAATCAGGATATGTCATTGAAAGTAGGGTTTGAACATTTGAAAGATAATGAGATTATTAAATATTCACTACAATATGATTTTGATAATGAGGAATGTACCAAGATAATCTTAAGCAAAATTCACAATGGAAATTTTTGGTTAGATGATAGAGTGATAGATATCATAGTTGACCTAATTCATGAGGTAATTGGACTATCTAAAACTAGAGCCATACCTCTAAATGAGAATAACATGAGTAAAACAGTCATTGACTACACAAATTCATCTTACAATGGCAGAGGAATAGTAATTAGCAAGATACAACAAGATTATGTTAGATATTTGTGCAAGATCCTTACAACTAAGTTTTGTGCTAACTCAAGAGAAGATGACATGGCAACAAGAATGATATATGTAGCCTATTTGATGTGTGTCGACAAAGTTCAAGTTGACATGTGTGAGATTTTGAGAATTCAGTTGTTTGAGAATTTGGAAAAGATAAAGAAGACTAAGTACTCTCAGTTTAGATTCTCATCATTGATTAATTATATGTTTTCCATTTTTTAAGAAGATTTTCTTACACTATTGGTAATGATTGGAATGATGGTCAAACAACAATGGAAAGGATTAACAAAGTGTATATGAGGCATCTTATTGACAAAGTCAATGAGAGTGCAATGTTGGTGGTTAAAACATTTCAGAATTTGATGACAAGCAAATCAAGGATCCCACAGTCTTTAGTAGAGAAGTATAAGAATGAGATATGCTTTATGGTTGATACTGACTTTACATTCATTGAAGTAGTAGAACCTAGAGTATAATTCATAGACCCTCTTGGCTATGAAATTTTTGAGATTGAAACAGAAGAGTATGTGAGCAGATTGCTTAAATGCAAGTTGGACATTCACAGCAATAGATTTGGAACCTTTGAGGAGAACTTCAACTCCGCAAAGACTATCCTAGAAGAGAAACAATCAAAGAAAAGAGTATAAAGTACAATCAAGAAGATATTAAAGGATACAAGGATGTCTAAACAAGAATTTTTGATAGCTAAATAGACAACAACAACAATTAGAGACATAGGACAAAAGGAAGTTTTGTCTGTTCCACCTTTATCATCAGTTGCAGTACGACAAACATGCATACAAGTGAAAGTGGAAGAAATGGAGAAAGATCAAGAAATTAGGAAGTCCACTAGATCATCCTCTTCTACACCTGGTAAAAGAGTGAAAGAAATTGCCACTAGACTGGGCAAAAGATAGAATACTTTAGTACCACCAGTTCAAAGAAAGATTGCATAAATTAAAGATGATGAAGAAACCCCTGTTAAGAAGAAAACATGGAAACCTAGAATTTAAAAAGTGAATGAATAGATTATTCAAGATGGAGACTTTTCAAAGATGAACAAATACTATGACCTCTATGATTATGCAAAAAGATTGAACCTTGAAAATGTAGTGGTAAAGCACATGATATTGATTAACAAGGAGTTTGATACAATTCAGGGTAAGATACCTGACGACTTGTATGAAAAGATAGTAAAAAGGAAGAAAAGAGCATCAGATGAAGACATCAAAATTAGAGAAAATCTTGTTAGGAAACTATGTGATGTGAGAGATGAAGAACACTTCAAGCAGATCATGAAAGACTTGAACGCCCATTTGAGAGCCAAGAAAAGGAAAATTGATATTATGGGAGGTAAATATGAAGAAATCAACAAGGAAATAGAACAAGCAATAATTAAAATAATGACAAAAAATGCTGGAAAGAAATTAGATACAGCAGAACCAATAGAGAAAGCAGAGGAAGTAGAACAGCAGGAAATTCCCTCTCCACCAGCCATTAATATTGAAGATGAAACTATGAATGTGGAAGGAACCAAGATCACTTTGGATAGTGATGATAATATTTTTAAGAATCTTGAGAACATTGTTGACAATTTGGCTTTTGAAGAGAAAGACAATGCTAGAGGAGAAGAACAGAGAGACACAAGAATTGAAGAGTCTAAGGAGACAAAGAAGCTAGAAGCAACCCCTAGTCAAGAAGAAATCACTCTTACACCTGAGACTAGTAAGAAAACTCAAATTGGATCTATATTTGAAATTTTGGGAAAAGAAGTAGATGATGATGATTAGATAGAATTGATCACATCTCTGAATAAGATTATTGGGAAGAACAAGAAGGTAAAAAGCCTTGAAGGATGCCTAAAGGATTTAACTGAGAAGTTACAAAGTATTGTGACTACACAAATTACAGAGGCAAACCCACTTGAAAGAGCAAAGAAAGTAATGAACACATTTGATGATGATTTTACCAACTTATCTAATATAGCTAAGGTGAAGGCACAAGTAGCCTATGAGGCCAACTACTTCTGGACATAAGTCAGAATATTAGGAATGATATCAACAGTCTTGATATCTGTATAAAAGATTTGAGAAGGAACCTAGACAGAGGTAAAACCTTGTACATAAAGGGTCACAAAATCTTAGAACCTTATAGCAGAAGAAATGCAGAAGATTAAGATCAAAGAAGCAGAAATTCAAACAGAGGCAAATCTTCTTTCAAGCCCCAATGTGAAGATACTTGATATTGAGAGAAAAAATTGTAAAATTTATGATGAGATAAGGATTTTACAAGATGATAAGGACAAGAAGCTGAAAAGATTCACTCTACTAAGAGAGCATATTTCTATCAAATTGAGTATTGTTGAAGGGCAACTGGAAGAATGGCTTTCATCCAAGACATCTTTTAAGAAGTTTAATTTTGTAAACCTCCAAGTCTGTAAAATTGCATCTTATGGATTGCGCACACTACTCAGTGTGGTAGATTTGATTAAGAAGGCATAGGAGAAAGAGTTAGAGGCCATGAAGATTAACTTTACAGATTGTGTTGCAAGCCTACCGACTTTGCAATATTGAATCAAGGTATAAATTTTTGTCTAAACACAGTTTTGACACTCTCTACTTTTGTCATTGTTGTCAAAGGGGGAGAGATATGTAGAAGAAAATTGTTAAATATGATAAGGATGTAAACTCCTAGGGGGACTATAGTATATAGACAAGATTTATGGATTTATAAGGACAATATATACATATTCTTGTTATGGCAACAATTTTGAGATTTTGAAGTTTTTGAACTAGCCAATTTTCTCATATGTTGCCACCAATGACAAAGGGGGAGATTGTTGGAAATTTGGCTGAGTCAGATACTTAGATGTTTTCATTATGGAAACATGTGTTCTACATGAAGATCACATAGGATAGAGAGAAAGTATGATAGAGCGTAAAGAAAAATTGTCTAAGTATGAGACAGTGTTTCTGCCAGTGTACCTGGAGACAATTTTGATTAGCAATGTTGATTGGAGTAAGTTAAGTGCTTGCACACTTGAACATAGATACTATGGTGACTATAGAAGACTCACCTAAGAGCGCAAGTCAGTACGTCATGTACAAAAGAAGTTATGATATTTTTAATGAAGAGAGTGTTAAGCCGACAAGACAGAATATGAAGATAGAATTGGTAAAGAGTTAAGGGATTATTTTTTTTATCAAAATAATGTCTTAAAAATATAAAGGGATGACATCCTAGATGTTAACCCTTGGGTAAAGATATATTTTGGGTAATATGACAAGCTGACTGTATGAGTTATTAGCCTTAATAACTTGTATAAAGAGATGTAATGATGTAATTGTAAAGTGATATGAAATATATGAAGTTGTAATAGCGATAGTGAAAAAGAAAGTGAAGAGACATTGATGCAAAGTTGCAAGCAGTATAAGGTTATGTACCTCAACTTATTTTGGAATTAGTAAATATTGTATATTACTTGTTTGGGCAGTGGGCTCATTTGGTAATCATATTTTGTACTACCAACTCCTAGCAGGGTTGAGGCTTCTAACAAGGCCTATAGTCCCTTAATCAGGACTGAGACACTATATGCTTGTAATAGGTTCCTAACAGGGTCAACATCCTTAACATGATACTTTTGATTAGTGGATCTTTTTGGGTACCATCCCCACCAGGGTTTTCCCTTGGCCAAGGTTTCCTTGAGAACAAATAATGTGTTATGAGTTCATTTGTTTTATTGCTATGCCTGTTGTTTAGTTTTCTATGTTATGAATGCATTAAGATAATCTATTATATCCATAATTGGGAGAAAGTAAAAGATTGTAGAATATTGATTCACCCCCCCCCCCTCCTCTCAGTATTCCCTATTTCTAACAAAGACTATCCTCTTTTGGGAATATGAATGGATTTTGGATCATCCTCTCAATTCTGACTCTAATTGGAAAGATAAGATGTTGCAATGTAAAATGGTTTTTGGATCTCATGTGGCTGACTATTGGGAAGGGGAAAACTGGACTGATTTGTCTAGGATGGATCCTTCTCTTAGAAGTCTGAATAAAATTTTGAATGTTGTCTTTCTCATTGATGATGAGGATACTCTCATATGGAGATACAACTCTAATGGTTCCTTCTTGGTCTCCTCTTTGTATAAGAAGAATTATGAGAATTGTCTTCAACCTTGCTGGGCAAGAGCTTGGTTTAAAGGCTTAACCCCTAAAATTAATCTATTTTTCTGGATCTTATTACAGGATAAAATTTTAACTATGGATAATCTAAGAAAGAGGGGTTTATGCATAATTAACATGTGTTGTCTTTGCAAGAAAGATGAGGAGAATATCAATCATATGACCATGCATTGTGCCTATGTTCAAAAATTTTGGGAGAAGTTTTTGGATTTGATGAATATAGAGTGGATATTTCCCGAGGGCATTTAGGAGCTTTTCATTTCTTGGAGATATCCTACTAATAATAGCCTTTTTCTATCTATTTGGAACTTTATTTTACCCTACATATGCTGGGGGGTTTGGAAAGAGAGGATTGATAGGATCTTTAAAGACAAGGAATCTAGCAGGTTTTTTATATTCCACAAAATTAAGAGAGCTTTGTCAGAAAACATTTGGCTGACTAGTAAGTATCAGGAATTGAAAGATGATTAGGAGGTGAAAGTCCTCAAAAATTGGAAGTTAGACGGTATGAAGGTTCAAAACATCAAGAGGAATCTGAGGAATGAGGCCCGTTGGGATTTCCCCCCTAATGGTTGGATAAAAATTAACTTTGATGGTGCCTCCAAGGGAAACTCGGGGATAGCTGGTTGTGGCATTGTTATCAAAGATGAAAATTGGTATTAAAAGTGTGCAAAGGCCATTCCTATTGGTTTTAGTACCAATCATGTTCTGAGGCCAATGTTTCTCTTTATGGTATTATGTTGGCTAAAAGAAAAAATTATAGAAAAGTATGGGTTGAAGGGGATTCCTTGAATATTATTAAGTGTCTTAATAATATTATGATTCCTTCATGGACTATTGCTAATACTATCAATAAAGAAATAAGTATTATAAATTCCTTTGATGCATGTGTTGTTTCCCATAATTATAGGGAAGCCAGCTCAGCGGCTGACTGGGCTGCAAATGTGGCATGTCAAACACATGTGAATATAGAATGGGATGATGGGACTCTCCTTCCTCCTAAAGGGGAATCATTAATCAACATGGATCGATTTCAAAGTAGGCAATATGTATTTAATGAACATCACATTAATAGGCAATAAGTGCAGGGATCCATGTGAGGATGATGAAGGAAATTTTGATGATTTTGAGAAGATTATGGCCTTTATTTCGCATGATTTATGGGTCTTTCAAGGCTTTAGAGGGCATTATTGTAACTTCAAGCTTAAGAATCATAGCTCTGTGAGGAACCTTGATATTGGTTTTTTTTGTATTTGCAGAGCTATGGGAGGTCATAAGAAGAGGTGTGAGCCAAGGAACTGTAATGAATTTTAACCAAAATCCAGAGGTTTGGAATTTTGTTAAGAATCGGGGACTGGCAGTTTATTTGGAGAAATTGCATGGAGGGAAGCTTTCTATTACTAGACATTTCATCAAGACTTGGAAAAAAGGGAAAATCATGGTAGGAGCATAGATCATGGAGATAACTAAGGAGGTCATTGTGAAGGCAACGGGTCTCAAAATTGAAGGGATCAACTTCTATAGAGACATGAAGGTGTCAGATAAAGCCTTGGAGGTGTTTACGACAAGGAACCGGGAAAGGAAGCACATGGTAAAGGTTGATAACTCTTAATTTAACCTAAATTCATTTCAAGGCCTTGGAGATTGGTTCTTTTTGTGATTATTAGCTACATTACGCTGGATGGGAGATATACCAAAATTTATAATCATCACCTCATGTTGCTAAATCATTTTAGACATGGGGTTAAAGTTAATTTCCCCTTTTATCTTTTGAGGTCTTTGGATGCCACTATTCTTAGTTGGCAGAGGGACCCTGATGGTGATCATGCCTACCATGAAGGATTAATAGTTTTAATCTATGAGGTTTAAAAATCTAAGAAGGTTGAGAGGTCATGGCTTCATCAGAAGGCCCTTGAAAACTATGATACTATTGGAAAAGACTCGGAGGAACCCTTTATGGAGGACACTGATAATGAAGAGGTTGATTCTATGAAACCCAACAAATCCCCCATGCATTGTGGTTCCTCGTCAAAAATGAAAAAGAGGAAGGTCAAAATTGAGGACTATGTTACTGATATGGAGATGGAGGAAGAGGAAAGTAGGGATGATAGTGTGAAGAGGAAGGGTAAAAAGGAAATGGAGACTATAGGGAAGCATACCAAAGCTAAAAATAAGAACAAGAAGAGGATTAAGAGGGTTTTCATCTCTTCCAAAGTTAATTCTTCCTCACAGGAGAAGACTTAGGAAAATCAGGATAAGAAGGTAGAGAAGGAACCTAGTATGGGGGAGTAGGGGGACTCTGATGATTTAGACTAGAATGTTTTGGTTGGTGAGAATATTATGTAGGATATTTCCCAGGAGGTGGCTAATATTGAGAAGGAAAGTCTAGCTAATAACAGGGGAAGGGTGGAGACTTCCAAGGAGGAGATGGTTTGTGTGAATAAGGACATGGATAACCTAGGTAGTATTGCATTCTTTAACAACCTCAGCAACATGAAAAATGACATTAATACTATTAAGATCCAAATCCAGTAGTTTCATAGGGAAATTGAGGCTCTTGGAAAAATGTATTTGGGAGAGAAGACTATGGGTCAGTGTATTAAAGAGTTGAAGGAGGTTGTTAGAAGGGCTAAGGGGATAAAAACCTTTACAGATAGAATCACTCAAATGGAAAATAAAATTAAAGAGGTGAATGTGATGAAAGGTGGAAATATGCTTCAGAGAATTGATAAAATGGAGGACAAAATTGAGTGATTGGAGAAGACAATGGGGAACATAACTGAGCAAAGTTTTTCCATTCTCATATCCTCAGCTGAGCATGTCAAGATACTTGTGGACAAGATGGAGTAGGGAAAAGGTGACTAGGTGCCCATGGAGGTTGAGGATCATGGACCCAGTAAAAGGACCAAGTCAAGCTACAAAAGGCTTGAGGATCACAAGAACAAATATTTAGAGGAACTCAAAGTTTCCTCTACAAATATGCTGATGTTGGCTGAACAAGTGACCGAATTAATGAAGAATATCTAGCTAGTTGTTTGTTGTTCTATTGTCTTTTTGCTGTCCTTTTTCTCATTGTTTTTTAGTTGTTGGACTTATTTCTCTTTTTGATGTCCCTTTTTGGTGCTGACGCACTATTTCCACTAGAAATTTAATGCTTATCTTGTAATCTCATTGTAAAAGTTTTTGGGTCCTTTCAAAACCTATTTTTACGTAATCAAAACATGATGAGATCATTTTCAAGGAGTTTTTCCAAAGCTGATTTGTATGATTGTCCCAAAGGATTAAATGATCTATCCAATGGGCATTTAGATGTACGTGTGTTTGTCAAAGAGATATGATATTCAAAATCTTGATTATCCAATTTTCCGTTGTCATGTGATGAAGATTGTTGAGATAGGACTAATTCCTCTTGATTTCCTTGATCAAAGATGAGATTATTTTGATATTTTGAAATAGGTTCATCATCAAAGATTGGGTTACCATTAGGATATTCTTGATTAAAGATAGGGTTTTCATGATATTCTTCTTAATCAAATATTGAGTTATCAAAGATAAGATGTTCATGATGTTGTTTTTGATCAAAGATACAATTGATGTGAGATTTTGGATTAGTCTTTTTGTTTTAAGAATATGAAGACATGGATGGAGGATCATGATAATAGAGATAAGGAAACATTGTTCTTAATGAGGATTCATTGGATGATGTATCCCTTTCTTTTTCTATGACTTGGATTCTTCTGAAGAGAATATTATTTTGAATTAATGTTGTTAATTAATTTTTGGATCTTAATGGATGTTTTATTTTTTTAATCATAGACCTTCAATCACAACAAGCACAAAAATAATGGTTTTTCAATTATCACAAGAAAATATTCCAAGCAATCTACCTAAGGTCAAATTTGGCTTTTAAAATGGCTCTAATGAGGTAGGCTTGCTAAATTAACTAGGTGATAGTATGGACTCTATTCAAAAGAAAATCAAGTTTCATCCCCCATTATAGGGGCCTCCCACCACTAGTATGTTGGAGTTTTGTGTAATCCCAAAGGACTACTCGAGGAGGTCCATGTGAAGTCCCCCTGCTTAAAGGGAAGCTCACATAGACCATTATCCATTATAAATTTGTTAAAATATTTCTAGCTTCTCTAATACCATCCCTCCCCTCCCATTTTATCAATCTGGACTAGTACATCATTAAAATCCCCCCTAAGATAAACATATCATCCTTATTTCTTGATAAGATTTCAGATAACTCTAACAATACAAATTTCTTCTCCTCACTCTTATTTGGTCCATAAACATTGATAACTGATACACTAATATGTAATTATTTAAAACTTACCTTTACCCATTTGCACCATCTCTCTTGTATGATAACTTCTAACTCCACTATACTTTCCTTCCAAATAATCCCAAAGCACCTAGAAGCACCCTACATACTACTCAAAAGACATTTTAGAGATTGAACCTATTCTCAAAACCTTGAAAGTCCTGCTCCTTAATTTTTGTTTCCTACAAAAGAACTAGATCTGGTCTCGTTTGATCAAAGAATCTTTTGATCAGACTAAGCTTTTCAAGGGTGTAGACCCTGACATTCCACAAAATGATCTTCATTTCTCCCAATTTCTTGATCTTAAAAGTTTACTCTTCCCTGAAGTAGTCCCAACTATAGCCACCCTAAATTGATTACATTTATGGCACCTCTTCTTCTTCTCTCTAATCTTCACCTTGTATTCTATAGTATCTAATTATTCTAAAGTCCTTTTCTCCACCTCATCAAGATTCTCACCAATCCCTAAAACATCCCCCTCCTCCACTTCATCTTCTATCAAGCATTCTGAATCTGGGCTCAACTTCCCACCTTCTACATCCTTAACATCATCAAAGGAGATCTATAAATTCCTTATTTGTGATATAAGGATTTCCTTGAAGTTTTTCTCATATTCTCTATTACTACTCCTTGTCTAAAGCCCTAAGAAGCGTCATTCTTCTCCTCTTATTTTTCCCTCATCATATCAGACTCATCCCTTGGCTTACATGATCTATCTAAATATTGATGATCTTGAGGTTGCTCTTCCTACCCATAGTTATGAATATCTATACCCAAGTCCTCCCTATTCTCCATCATATTCTATTTATCTTTTCCAGAAGGAGCCCCTATTTTTTCTTGAGCTTTCCCCAACTCCATCCCATCTCTCTAAGTCTCCTTTGTCTCTCGCCAAATAATAGTGCTTAAATCCCAATATTGGTTAGGAGTTAATAAATCCATCATAAATGAATCCACTACCACCTTTTGATGACTTTTCTCGAAACTTAACATGTCATCTACCTCTTTCTATTTTATAACCTTCCATTGTGGTAAATCTAGTGCTCCTTCAGGAAAAACCTTATTCCAACATTCTTATTTCTCCTGAGATAGTCTCATAACCTCTTGAACCAAATCATCCTCTAGAGTTCCTTTCCCTTTACTCAAATTCTCACAACACCCCTCCTCATGGTCCTCCCCTAGACATTTGGAACATGATTTGAACTCTCCATCCATAACTAATTTTAGCTACCAATTTATTGTCCCAGATTTCATTTCTATCCTCTCTAGTAGCAGATTGCATGAGTTCCATTTAATAAATATCTTTGGAAACATATGTAAATCATTTTCATCCACAGCTTACTTCATCTTCACATATTCACCTAGCTTATTTCCTATGACCTTTAGAGTTTCTTCATTCCAATATTCCTATGGTAGGTGTTTAAGGCCAATCCATATAGGCATTTCCATTACCTTTTCTCGAATAGGATCAAATTTATGTTCCCATCTTTTCAAATAAAAACCCTTCCCATCAATCATATAGGAGCCAATATTCATGATCCATTCCCTATCATTCTTATAAAAATATATAAATAGAAAAAATCCATTAGCTAGGGTTTTTAAAGCACTAACCTCACCCTACTGATGATTACACGAGGTCTTGATTCTAGTATAGATTGGTCATTGTCCTCCCCATTTCAAAAAGAAGGCATGATCTTTCAAATAGGTCACTGATTCATTCCATGCTTCCCCATTAATTAAAACATAAACCATTTTGTTATGCTCTTCTTTTAATAAGTCCTGGATCTAAATATCACCCATTTGAGTTTGTTTTGGGCAGAAATTTTTTTTAGCAATCTTGTTGAAGTCACCACGATCCATTTGATAAGGCATGCATGTGCCATTATGATTTATATTTTTCTCTAACTTAAGTGCAATCTTTAGGCTCCTCCCATACCCACCAAGAACTATATTTCAGGTCCTTCATTGATCTTATGATCCATACCTACCCGAAGCTCTCCATTGCTAATGTCTTTACCATAAGTTATCTCTTCTATTAAATGACCATTTGGATCTTTTGATGGGCTTATAAGAAATCCCATAGTGTTGTTTGAAAGCCTGAAACCTATACAAATTTAAATCATAGCAATTCACACCCTGGTTCTGTTTTCCCTGCAACTGATTCGACTATTGCAGTCCTACCCATTGCTCCATTATATATATATATATATTCTTTTAACAACTTTTTTTGGCAACTCTAGTTTAATTTAATAAAATATTATAAGGTAATAATAGAATATTTAGAAGGCAAATATTACATTTGCATAAAATAACATGTCAAATGATATGAGGATATTTAAGTATATTATTATAAAATTTTTAATATATATTTCATGAAAATACATTTAAAGAGAGTATCTTTCATGTATTTCATAAAATATATTTACAAGTTCACTAGATGAGAAAGGATATTCTTTGATATAAGATGTGAAATGAATGCAATTGAAATCCTTTACATTAGATACATAGTAACAAATCATTCAAATATCTATTTGGTAGGCTCACCAAAGTTAGTAAAATGGAAAGAGAAGATCAAATTTGAATTTGGATTTCAAAAATACATGAGTTGAATTCATAGACCCAAGATCAATTTTACAACTATAGAAATGACCTAGGGTTAAAAAAAAAAGAGTAGTAAAAGCTATGTAGGAATGGGTATCTAAGGTGGAAAATTTGATGAATATAGTGAGAACATATGTGAAAATGGGTGAAGTGTCAATAAATATATGTGCATGGATATAAGTTGGATAGGAAATATTAGGTAAGTCAAACTTGACATAAGATTGCACTATTTGTCAATATTAAATTACTTTAGTCTATTATTCTAAAATTAGCACAATTTAATACAATCAAATAATTATAATGTAATTGAATTTTTACTATTATACTAGAATCACTTAAATATAAAGCCTAAAACTTCAATTTCTCAAATGAAAATTTATTTTGAATTTTTCATTTTCTATTTAACATATGCACCCTTGAAAATGTAAAATAATGTCTTTTTTATACTCAAGAAACTAGATTTTCATATTTACAATCTTTATAAATATCTTTTCATTTTCCCTCTTCTTTAAAATTCTTTATGGTGAGAGGCATAACCCTATAGTGCCATCAAACCCCATATAGGAGGTCATTCATAAAAAATGGTGTAAGAAATAAGAAACTATTCAAATTCCACTGCCAACTCATAATTCTCTATTCATAGATAGAAAAAACTGAAAATAATGGGACTCACAACAAAATTAATGGAATACAGAAACATTGACATTAATGGAATGTGACAACCCATCAATTACCGTCCATGACACTTTCAAAATCATATACATTACAAAAGACTATCCATATTCTTACCACTGCATTGCATGTAAAAAAAGCCAAAAATAGTTGGATAGGTAAATGCATCTTCAGGAATACAAACCACAACCATCGCTCATGGTGAGGTGTTCAGTATTATCCCTGCTTATTTTAGTGAGGAGTTACAAAAGGCACATGTAACACATGGAAGTTGCAGCAGTTATTGTATTTAGATTTTCACTTGCCTCACATTTTCTTGAGTTTCTAAACTCTTTTCATCAAATCTATTTTGTGCATTCAGTGCAATCCATGTTACCACATTTCTCGAAGAGATTTTAAAACATGCCTTGTCATACTATCACTACTATATTTGGGGAAAAATTTTGACAGAAACTTTTGACGGGTAATTTTTTTTATGAATTTGATTTTTTTTTTTTGTAATAGGCCCCGATGGTGTCGGTATTCCGATGGGTTTTAAATTAACCATCAAAATTCTGACAAGTTTGGGGTATAGATTAAAAAAAAAGTGATAGCCTAAATCATTTTTATTTTGATTACAAAGAAAAGGAGCTGGTGAAAGCTGAACAAGTGGGTGAAAGCTGAGTGCAAGAGAAGGTATGTGATTTATTCATCTTTGATTGGTATCTTTGACGGGCAACATCTTTCGAGCCTCTGGCATCATATTTGACCACAAATTTCAAATGCATTGCATTTTATTTGATCATGAATGCTCTCTGAAATGACCGCATTCTACTGGTGTCGTGAGCTAGCCCGTGCTTTATCTCTATTATTTGATGTTGTTGGTGCTTGTGCTCAAGGATATCGATTCATTATTTTGAAATGTTTGGATTCACATTTTTTGATATTACTAGCATGTTTAATGACGCCATTATATATTGCTGAGATGCTCACTAAAATGACTATATTCTATTGGTGTCATGCCCTAGCCCATGCTTTAACTCCATTATTTGATGTTATTGGTGCTTGTGCTCAAGGCTATCATTTTTTTTGAAATGTTGACTGTGGTTATCAAATGGACATCCCATGAGCTTATAGCTGTTAATATGATTTAGAACAATAGAGAGGGGGGGTGAATCAGTTGTTCTCATGTCCAGATGTATAAAACAAACTTCAAAAATTTTTCTTTAAATCAGATCTAACAACCAAAACCAACTCAGTCATCACTAATTTTATAATAGAAACATATAACATTGCAATCCACTACCTAGTTGTATCTAACTTGTAAAACACATAAATGTATAAATCAAAAAATTCACATAAGCATTGACACTAGGATTTATAGTGGAAACCCAATTTGGGAAAACCCACTTTGTAACATGCTACTATTATTTTCACTCTTCTGGAGTGAGCTCAGTTAAAAGCCAACCCTGTCAAAGGTTACAATACACACTGTTAGGTGTGACCCGGTTAAAGGATTTCAATCACTCTATTAGAAGTGAGCCTTGTTATGGGACTTACATACATTCCATTAGAATGCAACCTTGTTCAAAGGATTTAAACATACGACTGTTAGGTCAACCTCTATTAAAAGGATTTTGACTATTACAATGGTTAGAAAGTAGCAGCAGTATTGATCTAAAAAATATACAACTCACTTTGCAAATATAAAATCCAATTCTATACACAAATGCTGGTTTACTAACTTTGAAACTTTGTCATCTCCATCTCTAATCTGCTTGGAACTTTTCTTCAATAAATCACCACACTTCTCCTTCAGCCTTTTCTGCGTATATAGTCAATAAAATCTACTAATCTTCCAGCATCCTCTTTTCACCCATGCACACACATACCTATTGCTTAGGTTCCCTTAATACTTCCTCAATTAGGTTAACTCATCTTTTTCCACTCAATCTCCTTCGTAGATCTTAGGGTTAGGTCAGATTCATTAAATCTACCCACTTTATGTTCTTCATCTCCTTTTCTAGAAACATCTCAAATCTCTTAAAGATTTACAATAAAACATTTTTCAGTGCATTCAATGCTTTCAAACAATCAATAAATAAAGTCAACACATTTTACATAATCCAAGAATTCAACAATGTCGGCTCCAAATCTGAATTCTCTTCAAATATAAAAATACTGATGCTTGGTCAATACTATGATCAACTACTCGGTCTTCATGTAGAAAGCTCAGTCATTATTAAAAAATGTTTCCTTGGCTTATACTGTCTTTCTCGGCAATTAACTGATGTTTGGTCGACACTAGAATTTTTCTCAGCATATTCTAACTCGGTCGACACTAACATCACTCGGCTTGAACATGATTTCTTCATTTTTGCTCGGTCAAGCCTACCAGTTTAGTCTTCAATCTTACTAAGATAAATAATACATTATCTCACCATTGTACAACATAGTCAAGTACACTTTGTAGTATCAAGATAACTCAACCTTTCCTTAAGTTCTATTGTTACCATCATTTATTTCCCTTCTTCACAACAATACAATAGATATAGTACTTTCCTAAGTAGCAATAGTATTACTAGTTAAGGTTTGACATCAATGACAACACAACAATTGCTTCAATTTGCAGTTTCCAACAATAGCTAGGTGCCATTTGTATTGATATCTTAGGGTATCAAATGTATTGTATTGAAAGCTAAACAAGCAGGTGAAAGATGAGCACAAGAGAATGTATGTGATTTCTTCATCTTTGATTGGTATCTTTGACGAGCAATGTCTTCCAAGCCTTTGGCATCATATTCGACCATAAATTTCAAATGCATTGCATTTTATTTGATCATGATTGCCCTCTGAAATGACCACATTCTACTGGTGTCATGCCCTAGCCCATGGTTTATCTCTATTATTTGATGTTATTAGTGCTTGTGCTCAAGGATATTGATTCACTATTTTGAAATATTTGGATTCATGTTTGTTGATATTAGTAGCACGTTTAATGATGCCATTGTATATTGCTAAGATACTCATTGAAATGACCATATTCTACTGGTGTCATGCCCTAGCCCATGCTTTAACTCAATTATTTGATGTTATTGGTGCTTCTACTCAAGGATATCAATTCTTTTGAAATGTTGACTATGGTTATCAAATGGATAGCCCGTGAGCTTCTAGCTCAGTGCCATTTATATTAATATCTTAGGGAATCAAATGTATTGTATCATTGATAGTTGAGACTTTGTTAAAAGGAAATAGGGCAAAGAATGATTTTGATTTATTTTCTCTATTTTGATCCCTGAGTGGCTTATAACCCTAGAGAAGTATATGTAGATTTACAGATGCAGTTGCAGGATACATAATAATCGATAATTCACAAGAAATCCATGCATCCAATTTTAATAGAAATTAATACAAAGAAATAGGGTCCTCCAATGGCCCAATCATCTGGACCTTGACTGTCCCCTCAACTAGTGACCCTTCCAAACTAGGTTATCATGCAATCAGTGATGATCCTTCATTCTCTTGGTCTGCCATGCATCCAAACATATTGGAAATACACAATAAAATGATAAAAGGTCTTTCATAATCCCCCTTCCCTCAAGGAACACTATCAACCATCCCTTTCACATAGCATTTCACTATTGTACGAGTGGATTGTGCAGGAACAATTAACATTAAACAAGGAACAAAATCCTCGACACATCTTGGAAACCATTGAATTCAATAATAAATGAAACCTAACACCAACACTATTCCTTTCATTCACTTCTACCAAGAATAAAGCATTTAATCCATTCAACATTACATATAATCATTAGATAGTTACATTTTTTGACAGTGTACATGAACAATCATGACCTAAATGATCAAAAGTACTTTCACCCTTGCACAAGCTATTCCAAACTTCAAGTAAAATGAGAAATATGCTATATCAAATAATTCATATTAATAGTAACCATTCAAAGGATCATTTTGTCAATGAACCCTCAGATTGTACTCATGTGGCGGAGACTAGTAATATACATGAAATTTACATTTTTTATTACTAAAAGTGGTTTACATAGTTTCATATGATCTTTGATCAATCATTAACCTTGATTGTACCCCTTTACCAGTCACAATCACCAACACTAGTCAATTTCTTGACTTTATTAACAACAAAAATAGTATAATGATTTCATGAATGTGTAAATATAACAAAAGGAAATGTTCCTATATCATCACCCAGCCAAGATCATGTTCAAACACACATATGGATTCATTGTTCCATGGGACAATGGATTACCAAAGTTGCAGAGAATTTAATCTTTTATTGATATTCCTCTTCTTCTTTGTTTCATACATCTTGATGCAAAGCCCTCTCCTATCACCTTAAGGAGACCAACTGAACTCGAGGATTCAATAATTAACTTGGAATCCACTAAAGGAATTAGCCTCAACTCAAGGATTAAGTAGAGTTCCCTAACTTTGTTAATCACTTCCACAACCCTGCTACACAAGTTCACTTCCTCTTTTATTGGCAATTCCTCCTAGCACCATCTCCATCCTAGGCCACCTAGTGCACCTAGTGCCTCCATCATGTCAAAACCTCAACTAGGCTTTTCACCTCGATCCTAACATCAAGTATCATGTCATCCTAGGTCACCTAGGGCACCTAGTGCCTCCACAAAATTCAACAAATTACACTAAGAGTCTCCAAACAACCTGGAAAAGTACTTACCTTTTCAAATTTACTAACCCCATCTTAATCTCAGTCTTCCATCCTTTGACTAGTGAATACTTCCATCCCCAGATGCTCTTCTCCTAGGCCTAATTAGCCCTCGCTCAATAAAGCAACTCCTATTTCCACTTGTCTCTAGGACTCAAAGGCTTGAAATAGTATATGTGGTAAAAATTCATGAAATACTAAAGAAGACCTGCTATTTGTTAGAAAAATCTTCATTGTCCCCCACAAAAACTAAGTAATAACTACTCTACCCTTAATTTTTTTTAACAATGCACCATATTAGAAAAAGTAGATTCTATCACACATGGCACAAACTCTCTTCAAACTCACAATACGTTGCATGCGTAGTACAAAAATCATGAGATTATAAAGAAGGCCTCACTCTTAATCAGTTATAGACATGCCATTGTTTCACTTTTTCTTGTGAATTATGATAATTGTTGTAAACATGTCATTGGTTCAGTTTAGTGTATTCATTTTTGTGTTTAATGCATTTAAAATAAAGGTGCATAAGCCCGGGGATTTGTCAACCAAACCTCTCCAAACACTTCTAGACCCTCCCAGTGGATCTAACACCATATAAGCATCATATCTTGACCTTATATGCATTAAAATGTGGCCCTCCTTTGGGTATAACTCTCAGACCTTGACTGGTCCAAGCAACTAGTAACCCTCAATCAGCATATCCCTTCACTCAGAGGTCTTTTTCACCATTTTCTTTACATCCATGCATACAAACATTTAATGGCACATATTATACATGCATTAGGTCTCTCCCACAAGACACATTCACCATAGAAAGTGGGAGAGCCTAGATCATCATAGGTTCTTCAAAAGAATTTGTTGATTGCACTTAAACAATGATAGGAATAGTCAGAATTATGATTATTTCTCTTGCTTCAAAACTCAACAAAACTATTCAATAGTGAATTTAAATGAACAATAACCTAATCTATATTGAATATAATGCATTCCTACTCAATATTGAATACAAAAAAAAAGTTTTAACACCATAAAAGGCTGACTATGCCCTTACAACAAAAAGTAGGTTGTTTGCAAAGAATTAAAATTTATTACTTTCAAAATTCATTACAAACATATTTCAACACCAGAAGACTACAAAAAACTCACCTAGACTCCTCTACTACTCAGTTATATTAGTTTTCCCCTCAATTTGTGTTGCCAAGTTCACAATGGGATTTTCAACTTTGGAAACCTTTAAATATTTTAAAGTTTATTTTCCCCATTACAATCAATTGGTCAAATTATGACCTTTACAAACATATTTTATTATTAAATCCCTCAAACTAACCATTTAACCCCATAATTATCCCTTTAGGCCTTGTCTTTCCCATATGGAAACTTTTACAATTTTGGTATTTTACTTGCATTTTATTACATTTGGTGGCTCTGATGGCCAAATTTACATCACATAAAGACCTTATAGGCCATTTGTACTCATATTACCTATTATGCTCCTTTAGGATCATGAAACGACCCTTGTTGCCATGGTTTTCTTGCACCATACTCCCCAACTTTGAAAAATTTCCAAGTCCTCTTGGAAACCTCCAAGCACAAACATGTCAGCAAATAAAAACTTTTAATCTTCACCCTTGGCTTATAGAGATCCACACTAGTGATCCATGGCATCTTATTAGCATGATGTTGATCCAAGAAGTGCTCAAACCTTTAACTCTTTCTCATCTTCAAGTTTTGATTCTCTCTTCATAGAGACCAATGTAGCTTGCATACCTTGCCTCTCCTCTAGGCATTCCAAGCTTTCTTTGGCATCCATGGCTTCCTCTTTAGCCACACTCATGACCCCATAGGAGACTTCATTCGCCCCTAATGCTACCTCTTGTTGGTCTTCCTCCTCATTCCTTTCCTCCTCATCTAAGTTTCATGCAAGGAAAACCAAGAACCATTATCTTCAAAGATTAAAGCATTTTTTCACACAAACACAGGTGCCATTGAGTGAGAATCGAAAAGGAATACTCTCACACAAAAGCAACATAAAATAAAAATATAAGAATGACCCCAATGCCTGCATTTTTGTTCATAAATATTAGAATTTTTTAACATTGGAAAACTCTTTAGGAAGATTCAAAGTTCATTATTTACATAATAGAGGTTTACAACCCTTAATCTTCTTTATATACTAGCATGTATTAATTGGCTGACAAATAAAGAAGCATTTAGACAACTAGAAGACAATGAAGATAATTTTAAATGTATTTAACACAAAAAAAATTTTACAAAACTGAACCAATGGCATGTTTACAACAAAGAAATAGAGTGATAATAATATGTTGAAAATTGTATTATGTTTAATACATGCCAAAGGACCACTCCCAACAATTCTTAAATATACTTTATCTGATATGATGAATTCTTAAACAATTAAGGTTGGAGTAGACATAGTTATCACACATTTTTTTGTGTGGTACAAGGAAAATTTGGTTGATTAAGAGTGAGGCCTTCTTTAGAATCTCATGAGTGCAGTTAGATTAAAGGGGTGATTATTTTGGTAGTGAAGATGAGAAGAAAAATAAAATCCAGTTTGATGTTTTTGGTTCATGTTAAAAGTTGATTTGGTAAAATTCTCAAATAACACACCACATGTTCTAAAATGTAAAGCAGTTGAATGTTAAATGTAAGATATATATCTCATCCATAGTAATCAAAAGAAAGGACATGAAACTAAGGAGATTTACTAATCCAAAAATATAAGTGAATAGAAAATATGATTGGTACCTTATGAATTAGTTTTTGAGGTGTGCAATCTTCATCAATCTCCTCAAAAGAAGACCCCTCCTCACTAATACTACTTTCTTGTTTAACAATTGGTTTGGAAAAATGCATTTAACACAAAAAAAAAAATACAAAACTGAACCAATGACATGTTTACAACAAAGAAATAGAATGATAATAATATGCTCACCATTTGTTTGATACTAAGCATATTGGAAAGAATGTAATGGACTCTCTTCAAAATCACAATATGTTGCATGTGTAGTACAAAAATCATGAGATTCTAAAGAAGGACTCACTCTTAATCAACCAAATCTTCCTTGTACCACAAAAAAAACTATGTGATAACTATGTCTACTCCAACTTAATTGTTTAAGAATTCATCATATCAGATAAAGTATGTTTAAGAATTATTGGGACTGGTCCTTTGGCGTGTATTAAACAGAATAGAATTTTTAGCATATTATTATCATTCTATTTCTTTGTTGTAAACATGCCATTGGTTCAGTTTTGTAAAAAAAATTTGTGTTAATTTATTTTTTCTATTTGATAACCACAGTCAACACTTCAAAACAGTGAATCAATATCCTTGAGAACAAGCACCAATAACATCAAATAATGGAGATAACACATGGACTAGGGCATGACACCAGTAGATTAAAACTGAACCAATGGCATGTTTACAACAAAGAAATAGAATGATAATAATATGCTAAAAATTATATTTTGTTTAATACACGCCAAAGGACCAGTCCCAACAATTCTTAAACATAATTTATCTGATATGATGAATTGTTAATAAAGGTCTAATTCTGTAGACTACTAGCACGAAGGAAGATTTGACCTAGTAAAATCTTCCTTGTACCACACAAAAAACTATGTGATAACTATGTCTACTCCAACCTTAATTGTTTAAGAATTCATCATATCAGATAAAGTATGTTTAAGAATTGTTGGGAGTGGTCCTTTAGCGTGTATTAAACAAAATAGAATTTTCAGCATATTATTATCATTCTATTTCTTTGTTGTAAACATGCCATTGGTTCAGTTTTGTAAAAAAAATTCGTGTTAAATTTATTTTTTCTATTTTTTTCCATTTGATAACTATAGTCAACATTTCAAAATAGTGAATCGATATCCTTGAGCACAAGCACCAATAACATCAAATAATGGAGATAATGCATTGCCTAGGGCATGACACCAGTAGATTAAAATTGATCCAATGGCATGTTTACAACAAAGAAATAGAATGATAATAATATGCTGAAAATTCTATTTTGTTTAATACACGCCAAAGGACCAATCCCAACAATTCTTAAACATACTTTATCTAATTGATGAATTGTTAATAAAGGTTTAATTTTGTAGACTAGTAGCACAAAGGAAGATTTGACCTAGCCAAATCTTCCTTGTACCACACAAAACATTGTGTGATAACTATGTCTACTCCAACCTTAATTGTTTAAGAATTCATCATATCAAATAAAGCATGTTTAAGAATTGTTGGGAGTTCTATTACACCGTTGTTGTAAACATGCCATTGGTTCATTTTTGTAATTTTTTTTTTTTGTGTTAAGTGTATTTAAATAGAACATTAAGCATAGTAATAATATGCTTAATCTATTAGTAATTGGCAGATTAAATGTAGATAACACCTTTATCAGTTTAGCATGTTATTATAAGATACTAAAGAAGACCTACTATTTGTCAGAAAAATCTTCATTGTCAGACATACTTTATCTGATATGATAAATTCTTAAACAAATAAGGTTGGAGGAGACATAGTTATCACACATTTTTTTGTGTGGTACAAGGAAGATTTGGTTGATTAAGAGTGAGGCCTTCTTTAGAATCTTATGAGTTTTGTACTACACATGCAATGTATTGTGAGTTTGAAGAGAGTTAAAGGTTTCTAATTGAAATCAGTGATCTTAAAGGTGTTAAAGTCTTGTTTTGGTTTTTCCTTTCCACTATGCAACAAGGAATAGTTTTCAAACATTCATATTCACTTGTTGAATGCTTTGGAGTCTAGTGGCTTGACTATCCGTGCGTTACTAGTGACTGAGATTCATTAAAGGATACAAAACCCTTCATTTTGGGTTATTGTGTGTGGATTAAAATGTAGGTTTGATTTGGTTAATGTTTAGAAGAGATCAATAAAGTATTTAAAGACAATCTTACATGTTTGGAGAGGTTTGAGAGGCACTTATCATGACTGCACCCTCACAAACAACATCATAGACTCATTTTACTAAGTTTCTTTTCTCTATTTTGAGGTTCTCATTGCCAAAGTGGCCAAAGACTATGTTAGGCTGATAAAATATGGGGATTCTCTTTACCACTACAAATCTTTAAAGGTCACTACACTTGGACAGATGTGTACCAGTGTTAAGATAATTAGATCGAGTTTTGCTTACCTCAAATAGGTGCGGCAACGTATGGAAAGGTTGTTGTCTATTAACCCAAATACCAGGACTATTTTGATCAGTGGGTACCCTAATGTTGGCAAGAGTTATTTTATTAATTATGATGATTTGTATCATTCCCATCATGTCCCATACTTGCACCATGTGTACCCTCAAATATAGGATGTAAATCATTGTTCTCTTCCTAACCAAAGGCTGCCATATCTTGAGGTAGTGGAGTTATGTAACTGCTATGAACTCAAAATTATGGTCATACCCTAGTGAAAAATTTTAAATGGATACAAGAACCATTTTTGTGCAATGGTTAGGCCCAACCTTTATATCTTGAATGCCAATGCTAGATGCCTCTTCTTTACTAATTAATCCATGTGACAAATCTGTAGACTTGTGAGAATGAGGAAAGGAGCCTCTACTGTCCAAATTCAAAACTTGGGACTTTTCTTTCCTTCCATCTTCAGATTCACCACACACCACTAAATTTAGATTTTCCTCATAGTCTTATCAATTGAGAAGAGGATTTAGTGTGTCAAATGAATCCCTACCCATATCAACTTCATGTTCTTCACCAATTGCTGATTCAAAATCAGTCTTTGAGCAATCTGAATACTCATCAAAGCTCTCTTGAATGTCCTCACTACAAGGCACATGTGATGACAAATAACTGCTAGTCAAACTCAAAAAATCAGAATCATGTTTAAGTTTTTAACAATAATGTCTCCATGGACTATGGTACCTTTCATATTGCATGAAGTTACAAAATTCTCCTTCACATCTTCCATCATGAATGATAGGACAACATTGTAACCAACCAAAGAGACACCAATTGGATTTATACCTTGTAATATCCTAAGGTTGATCTGAATGTATTTTCTAAACACTCTGACTGAAGTTGTTTTCTGAAGTCAATTTGCAATGTCTTGTATTTTTTATATGAATGGTCTAGTTTAAACAAGAGAGCATTGTATTTAGTTCATTCATAAAGGTTTACTCAAATAACCATGATACCAATTTAATATCACAAACTTCCAATTAAAAAATGTATCAGACTTAACTTCATTCAATACAAAGTGAGAAGGAAATGTAATAACCCAACCTAGTTCAATCTCTATATGTTGAAATACCAGGACTATTTTGATCTGTGGGTACCCTAATGTTGGCAAGAGTTCTTTTATTAATAAGATTACTAGGGCGGATATGGATGTGCAACCTTATGCTTTTACTAATAAGTCTCTGTTTATCGGGCATACTGATTATAAGTACTTGAGGTATCAGGTTATTGATACCCCTGGTATTTTGGACCACCCCTTGGAGGACAAGAACATCATCGAGATGCTCAGTATTATTGCCTTGGCTCATTTGAAGGTGGCTCTTTTATCTTTCCTTGATGTTTTGTACTTAATTGTATTATGTGATAGGAAGCTTTGTTTTCCAATAAGCCTCTTATTGTACCTTGTAATAAGATTGATTTGCAACCACTAGAGACACTATCGGAGGAGGATGCAAAATTGGTTGCGAAGATGAGATCTGAGGCTAGGAAAAATATGGGTGGGTTCTTTGGGAATCAGGAGGGGGGTGGGGGATGATGGTGCACTACTCTCTATGAGTGCTTTGAAGGAAGAAGGGGTGATTACAGTGAATAATGCAGCATGTGAAGGTTGTTGGAGTAGAGGGTTGAATAAGATCAGTAGTTGTCTCAATAGGATTCATGTTCCCATGAAGCTGGAGAAGGATATTGAGAATGAAAATGGTGGGGATGGAGTTTACTCTACAAGCTTGAAGAAGTGGTATATTTTGGTAGATGAAGAGTGGAAAGAAGATGATATTCCTGAGATCATGGATGGACACAATGTTGTAGACTTTATTGATCAAGATATCTTGTAGAGGCTTGAAGAACTAGAGAGGGAAGAAGGGCTTAAGATAGTAGCTGAGGGTGACAAGGATGATGAGATGGGGGAAGTGGAGTTGAATCCTGATGAAAAGGAAGCTCTAGCTATAATTAGGAAGAAGAAGAAGATGCTTATCATTGAACATAGATTGAAGAAGAGTACTACAGAGAGAAGCCCTACCTTACTGACACAAGGGTAGGGTTGGTAAAGGCAGAATTAGGGTTAATTGAGATTGTCTAAACCCACAAAGATGCCCTATGAAGAGTTACACAATGGAAGCAATATGAAATTCACATGAATTAAATGAAAATATATTGGATATGAGGCAAGCAACTGGTTGCAACATTGGAACAATTTTATTAATCCTTCAACATGCCCAGTGGTGAGGCCTTCTGGCTTTTGGCCTTATATAATGAAATCAATGTAATTATAATCATAGTTCGTATATTAATTCATGCGCTCATGTTACTGCTATCTAGAAGTATTCATTACTATCTAGCACCTTCTTGCTTTCCCCCAAACAATAGTGCAAGCTCCAAATATAGCCAGCAAAGCCACAAGTCAGCCAGTCAGGCATTTAATACATTATAGGTCCACACAAAGGAGGAGAAACCAAAACTAAAGCTAGAAATAACAAAACATGATGCGAAGATGGATTTAGGTCTACACAAGATCCAAGAATAGATCCCCAACTACCCAAGATCCAATTTCCCCACACGCTTCCGTGTAAGCTGAGATATCACACGTTTCATGAGAGAAACTGGTAGAAAATTGATTATCGAGGAAAATTGAGATAACTTCCAGATCCAAGTAAATTATGAAATGTGCCCTTAGGAGAGTGTTCAAAATTAGGTCCACTACACAGAATTAACTATGCAAGGCATAAGACCAACAGAAACATCAGCGCTAAAACAAACATCAGACTGGTACAGGAAACATGAAATATTTTTGGTGATGCAAGATTGCTCAAGACCCAAGATGATCCTACATCAGACACCTGGGGTAACAAAAGAACTGATGTCCACATTAGACACTCCTAAAATTATGACATGAATCATAAAGATCCAACTCAGCTTGTGTAATCCATGAACTATCTTCAACTGGATAATCTTTCCACTGAACTAGGTATTCCATGTAGTCTTTTCCTCTTGTACTCTTTCTTACTCTATTATTCAAGATCTTCTCAATGTTGCTTCTATACCTCTTAGGATAATCTAGATCATCTCCTATCTCAATAGTTGATTCAAAGTACGCAAAGATATCTGCAATGTTGAATATAGGTGATATATCCATGTCCTCTGGTAATTCTACTTCATAAGAATTTCTACTGTCAAACTTCTTTAGAATCTTACAAGGTCCAAACTTCTTCATTTTCAGCTTGTTGTAGGTGCCAACTGGAAATCTATTCTTCTTCAAATGAATCATAAACTCATCTCCAACTTCAAAACATTTATGTCTCCTTCTCTTATCTACGCTCTGTTTATATTTTAGATTACTGTCCTCCAAGTTCTTAATTTCAACATGAAAAGTTCTCATATATTCTACAAAATCCTCAGCTTCAGCACTTATTTTGGTCTTAGTTAGTAAATCTCTAAACTCTGTGGTTCCCTTAGGATGAAATCCAATAACAATCTCAAATGGTGTGCTCTTAGTGCTTCTATTCATAGAATTATTATATGCAAACTCTCCTTGTGCCAAAATTAAATCCCAATTAGTAGGCTTATCTCCAACTAAACACCTCAACAAGTTTCCCAAACTTATGTTCACAACTTCAATCTATCCATCTATCTAAGGGTGAAATGTAGAACTAAACTTTAATTCAGTATTCATCTTCTTCCAAAGTGTTCTCCAAAAGGAACCAGTAAACTTAGTATCTCTGTCTGGAACAATAGACTTAGGAAAACCATGCAATCTTACCACTTCCTTGAAAAATAATTTAGCTACATGCATTGCATCAGATGTCTTCTTACAAGGTATGAAATGAGCCATCTTATAAAATCTATCAACCACTACCATAATAGAATCATTACCTCTCTGACTTCTAGGCAATCCAAGAACAAAGTCCATACTCACATCTTCCCAAGGTCTATTAGGTATTAGAAAAGGTGTATACTGTGTGCTAAAAAGTTGACACACTTCTATGAGTCATTAAATCCAAGATTGCTCAAGAATGAGGTCTCAAATGGTGACTCATAACTCTCTATTCATGGAGTGCAAGGGTTTATGATGGAGGACCTCAGCTTAGACATAGTTTATGCACATGAAAGTACACCATAAAATGAGAGATTCAAAGAGGAAAAGTAAGAATGCTAATCTTTGTGATCATCAAATATGTATGCAAATGAAAATGAAAACTATTCTATATAATAATAATGCATGAAAGCAAACTAATCTATGAAAGGAAATGCTTATGCAAGATTATTCTATGAAAAGAAATATGAATCTAATCTAACATGCAAGTGCAAGAGTAATCTAAATGAATTGCCATGGAGACATGAGAGAAGAAGACAAGAAAAGAGAAGTTGCAATGTTCAAGCTCAAGTGCTCAAAATCTTCTCCAAAATCATTCTTCAAATCTACAGCATAACAATACAAAAATCTTCTATATCCAAATGAGAAGGAGAGGGCTCCTTATAAATGAAAGTGGACGGTCAAGATTAAGAGGCAAAATGAAATGAGCAATGGTGGAGATTAAATCTTGGTTGATCCATGTGCTCAAGATTCTTTAAGAGGAAAAAAGATGAAAAAGGCCCACCACTGAGAAGTATGTGGATTCAAAGTGGAGAGAAAAAGAGATTTTTATTTATTTTATTTCCTTTTTCAACACAAAGAGATATTTAAGTGGGGATTTTATTAAAAGAGGGATTTTCTTTTAATAAGATGATTTTATTTAATTAAAAGGGGAGTTTTCTTTTAATTAAATGAGGCTTAGGATTGAATGATCAAACCTTAGAAAATATTGAAATTCTTGAATTAATTATGATTTGATCAAGGAAATTAATTTGAATTGAAAATATTGCAAGGCGTTGATTCAAGAAATTGATAAATTAATGAATGGGGGCCCAAAGTCTAGGTGACCATTTTAGGGTGCATACATTTTCCCCTCTTTGACTAATGTGTGATCTTTATGAGAACACATGTAGTCAAATAATGAAGTTGAAGTGTGAGATCTATTTGGGATTATAAAACAACCCAGACATGTGATCGATGGATGGGAACACATCAGGACAAAGATAAGCTGATTGAAAAAGATAAGGTTTAATTGATAGGTTTGATAAGCTGAATCAAGGATTGAAGTTTGATAGGTACTGCCCCCTCATGATCAAAATCAAAATAAGATAGAAGAGAAATAACAAATTGATAAATTTGATCAAATTGAATCAAAGATAAGGTTCTTGATGTAAGATGAAAGATATAAGGATCACAGAACCAAGGTAGATCATCAAGCATGAAATATTATGCCCCAAGGTTGAATTAGAAGAAAAGAAGTGGGGTGAAAGCGAATGGAAGATAGAAGTTTGGAAGAGGTGGAAAGAAATGGAGAGAAGAAAGAGGACGTGCCTCAATAATGAGAATGCCCCAAAATCAATCAACTATTTAAGATAGGAAATTTCAATTGAGATCATGAAAGAAGATAAGGAAATGAGGATCAAAATGTGATCACAGTTGATTAAAAGTCCAAAAGAAAGATGAAGGAAAACCTTCTCAAACACATAATGCAGCATAAAAATACAAATTAACATGAAGTCTAACAATGCAAGCTACATGAAAATTGAAAGGTGTACTTGTAATAGAGCAACTGTAACATAGGATTTTGTGTTCATCATTCATTAGAGAATATTAAGGAACTTATTTTCATCATTGGGCCATTATTAACGGACATCAAAAAATCACACAATCATCACTAGTCAGAAGCACAACTATGAAGATATGAATGTGATTTATATCAGATTGGAATGTGGAAAGATTATAACATAAGCATCAAAGACATAAAGGTCAAGATGACTTCAATATTATCTTACCCAATTTAATGTAGCAAAACCATGCTCTCATCAAGGCAAAGATGTCAGGATGACCATAATAATAGTTGTGCAAAAATAGTCAAGGATGATGTCTCAAATCTCCTAAGTGTTTCAAGGGAACAACAAGAGACACTCAAAAGTTTCAAGACCACACCCACAAGAAGAAAGCAAACAAAAACATGCCTCATGTCCCAAGTTCTCTAGCTATGTATCCCAGAGAGACTTATTAGACAAGGAAACTCAATGAAAATCAATAATAGTTATCACACAAAGAAAAGATTATGACATAGCTCAAGCATTAAGTGTTGTGTTTTAAAAATTAAGTGTGTTCACTAATACTAAATTCCAAGGATAAGGATCGAATGCTTGCAAGTAGGTAAGATCACATGACAAAACTGCATAAGACCAAGCCAATAAGTGTTGAAAAACACTCGATGTCAGGGGTTGTATTGAAAAACACAGTTGGGGTGATGAAAAATACTGTTTGCGAGGTGTCCTAAAGACTAACACATCCAAGAGACCAAAGCTAACATAATTATGCCCCCTAGACAAAGACAAAGACCAAATCCAAACCAAGACAACATGAACAAGGTATGATGGAGAAAGGCTAAGTGTTGAGGATGCGTGCTAAGAAATAGGGGTGCAAAGGCCTCAAGTAGTCCTTGATTTCCAAGTTTTCACCACTTGGATTTTATTGCAGTTTTTTTCTTTTTTTCAGGACTTTTTTATAATTTTTTGTTTTGTATTTTTGCTACCAAGGCGTCTGTTTCCAGGTTTTCACCAAGGCACTTTTTCTTTTTTGAATTTTTGAATTTTTTGATTTTTTAATTTTTTTTTTGGAACATATATATATATATATATATATATATATATATATATATATATATATATATATATATATATATATATATATATATATATATATATATATATATATATATATATATATATATTGAGATACATCAAAGTGCTTATTGCTAGGTTTTCACTAAGATGATCATTTTTTCAAGACATTTTCTACTTTTTAGAATTTTAGACAATATATCATTTTTTGGATTTTTTCAAGATCAATAAGTATGCACAAAGGATGCCCCCAGACAAAAAGGGCATAATGGATAGAACTTTTTCAGGTGCAAGACATCGATAGGATTAGGGAACTGCTCTCCCTCTGCAATAGATAATAAATAAGTACCCATCCCAAAATTTGTTGTAATGATGTAAGGTCCAAGCCAATTAGGTTCAAATTTTCCCTTTTGATCTCTATGCTATTGATTCTTAGGATTTTCATATAGGACAAGATCTCCCACTTGGAATTCTCTAGGGTGAACCTTTTTTTTGAAGGCTTTGGACATGCACTTTTGATAAACCCTCATATGGTCAAATGATGCTTGACGTTTCGCATCTAGAAGCTCTAACTCTTGAAGTCTCATGGCATGGTAGTCTTCATCTTTAATTAGACCTTTGAGGGAAACTCTAAGTGAAGGAATATCAACCTCTAAAGGTAACACTACTTCAGCACCATATATAAGGGAAAAAGGAGTAGCCCCAGTAGGAGTACAAATACTCATTCTATAAGCCCACAAAGCCAGATTTATCTATAAATGTCAATCTCTACCATTCTTACAAATTGTTCTATGTATGATTTTAAGAATGGTTTTGTTTGATGCCTCTGCTTGACCATTTCCTTGTGGGAAGTAAATGGAGGACCAATGTTGTTTAATCTTGAATTTTTTGTAGATTTGTTTAAGGTCCTTATTTTTTAATTGACCTCCATTGTCAATGATAATCTTAGAAGGAACTCCATATCGATAGATGATATGGTTCAAAATGAATAGAGAGACTGTCTTGCCTGAGGCAACAGAAAGTGGGACAACTTCTACCCATTTAGTGAAGTAATCAATAGGAGTGATAATAAACTTGTGTCCTAATGAGTTAGGATGAATCTTCCCAACAAGATCAAAGGCCTAGCATTGAAATGTCTAATGAGATATAGAAGGAATGAGCTCCCTGCCTGGAGCATGTATCAGGTTACCATGTTTCTGACACTTTTCGCATGACTTTGCAAAAGCTACTGCATCAATCTGCATCATAGGCCAATAGTACCCCACCCTAAGCAACCTTTGGGCCATGCAAAGACCATTGGAATGTCCCCCATAGATGCCCTCATGAATGTAAACTAACACTTGGTCAGATTCTTCCTTTTCTAAGCATCTAAGTGTTCCATCTAGACCCCTCCTATACAAATCACCAAAGATAAGGGTATGGTGAGAGGTGTTTTAGGTAAGGTTTCTACGTTCAGATCAGTTAAAGGTGTCAGGGATAATGCCATCATGAAGGTATGATTAAATGGCACCATAACGAGATGAATCATGACCAACAAGGGTATAAATAACATGGCTTTCTTGGGAGTCATAGATAGGGTGATGTAGCTCTTCCACCAAGAATTCAAATATGGATTCATGTCCCTCTAACTGAAGGAGTGAAGCAAGTGTAGCCATAGCATCATCTGCTTTGTTTTATGCTCTAGGGATTTACTGAAATGTGACAAATGTGAAGTATCATTTCAAGGAATCCACCATTTTCTTGTAAGGCACTAGTTTTCATCTTTTGTTCGATATTCATCATTGACTTGGTTGATTATCAACTGTGAATCCCCATAGATGTGTAACTCTATGATTCTCCATTCTATGGCCATCTTAAGTCCATTTGTCAAAGCTTCATATTCAACAATGTTGTTTGTATATGGGAACAATAACTTGTAAGACTTAGGAATCGTGTACCCATGAGGAGAAACAAACAACACACCAGCTCCTGAACCATTGTGCATAAAGGATCCATCAAAGAACATCTTCCATGTTCTTTCAGTTATATACATGAAGTACTCATCTGGGAAGTCAACTTGAATAGATGCACTATCTTGTATTGGGAAATCAACCAATTGATCTTCTATTGCTTGTCCTTTGATTGCTTAATGCTAAACATACTCTATGTCAAACTCTGAAAGAATCAGCATCCATTTAGTAAGTCTACCCATGAGAGTAGCCTTACTGAGCAAATCCTTGAGGATCAATTTTTTCTATGAGGTGTATTGTGTGTGCAAGCATGTAATGTCGTAACTTTTGGAAAGCAAACACAACTGCAAGGCAAGCTTTCTCAATGCTGGTGCAGTTAACCTCATATGAAACAAGAGTATGGATAATGTAGTATATTGCTCTTTCTTTCCCATGTTCATCAAGTTGAGCTAGTAATGACCCCAAGGAAGATTATGTCACTGAAATATATAGAATAAGTGGTTTCCCTAGGATAGGAGGCATTAAAATAGGGGGATTTGCCAAGTATTTCTTGATTGAATCTATGCTCTTTTGACAATCCTCATTCCAAACACATTTGACTCCTTTATGTAAGTTATTGTTGAAAGGTTGAGCTCTATCCACCAACTATGAAACAAACCTCCTTATGGATTGATGATGTCCTTAAAGACTCCTCATTTGACTAATGTTTCTAGGAGGTGGCATATCTATGATTTCTTGGACTTTTTTAGGGTCTACCTCTATGCCTTTTGCTGAAATGATAAATCCTAGTAGTTTTCCAGAGGTGACACCAAATGCACACTTTTTAGGATTTAACATTAATCAAAATTATTCCATATGATCTAGAATTACTTCTAAATCATCTAAGTGTGTATCTCTTTTTTTAGACTTGGCCAAAGTGTCATCCACATACTCTTCCATATTTTTATGCATCATGTCATGAAAAATGGTTGTCATAGCTCGTTGATAGGTGGCTCCTGCATTTTTTAATCCAAAAGGCATAACGTTCCAACAATAGGTACCACATGTACAAGTGAATGCAGTCTTTTCTTGATCTTCAGGAGCTATCTTAATCTGATTGTATCCAAAAAAACCATCCATCAAGGAATAAATCTCATAACCCATATTCATGTCCACTATCATGTCTATATTAGGGAGTGGAAAATCATCCTTTGGGTACACTCTATTGACATCTCTAAAATCTATGCAAATTCGAATGGATTTGTCATGTTTGAAAACTGGTACAATGTTTGATATCCATTCAACATAGTCAATCACTCTTATGAATCCTACACCAAGGAGTTTCTCTAATTCTACTTTAACTAGAAGAGTTATGTGGGGATGCATCTTTCTCAATTTCTATTTAACTGGTTTGAAACCCAGAGCTATGGACAAGTGATGCATGATAAGATTAGTGTCCAACCCTAGCATATTTGAGTAAGTCCAAGCAAAGTTGTTCTTCTTTTTCTGTAAGAATTTAGTGTAAGCTTCTTTTTCTTAAGGTGACAAGGACTGAGCCAAGTGTACTATCTATGGAGCCTCATCTATACTCAATTTGATTGTTTGTGTTGGCTCAATAAGCACTGAAGATCTATCTTGAAAGTTTCTTAGGAGATGATCAATTACCTCATCCTTAGGCACCTCATAGAGGTTTTCACCCTTGGATACATCATTTATTTTTACTTTTTTTTGTTCTAACACTGCCAAATAGTGGTTTTTTCCATCAGAACTCCTATTTCTTTATTTTATTTTCTTTGTATTTTGTGACTAAGGTACTTGATGTCTGGCTCTGACATGCTAGTAGCCAATTCATTGGTGGAAGAGACTACGGGTTCAAGGGCATTCAAGTAATAGGTTATCTTATAGTCATTTTGGAACATTAAGAGCTAAGGTTATTGATAGCGTTGGGACCAATCAATGAGGTTAGGATGAGAAATAGGTAAGTCAATGATTGGTTCAAGGTTGTGAATGTGAATGATATCATCTCTAGTGACTGAAGAGTCAGATTCCATCAAGTATCCTTCAAAGCTAACCAAATCAGGATTCGTCCTAACAAGTGAAGAATCATCCACTAAGGCAACATGTGGGTTCAAATCCTCTAATCTGACATGTGAATCATCAACTATCTTAGGTTGAGAACTATAAGTGTGGATGACATCAACATCCATGTCAACTATGGAAGAATCAGAGAGAGAGTCCCATTCATACTCATGTGAATCTATTTCTGAATCCCAACTAGGATGTTTACACCATGAAGGTTTGAGATGTCTTGATGTAGAAGCTCTAATGTCATCAAGGGTAACATCTCTCTCCATCAAATGAACAATATTCTTTCATTGATATTCTTTGATAGGATCCTCTACATCTGATTCATCTCATTCTAAGTTTGCAACTGTCTCATGAGTGACTGGACTATCTGAATCTCCCCAAAGGAGATTAGTGGAAGGGACCCAATCTTCACACATATCTTTCTGATTTGTCAAATTAGGCATGTTTTCTGGTTCATCTTCACTATCTGACTCATCAAGGATAGGAGCAGTGTTCTTGTTATGATTTACAAATCCTAGGCCAACCATCTTCTTAGACTTGCATCCAAAAAGAGCATGATCAAGAGGTTCAGCCCTAGCATCCAATCTGTGACTAAGAGGACCATGTACAAGATAACCCATCTGCTTGACAAAAGTATACCCTCTTCCATAAGCCTTAGGAGAGGGAGAGAATTTCTCATTATGCATGTATTTTTCTTCTCTATAAATCTAGTCTTTAATAGCCACCTCTTCTTTCTCATCTTAAATAGGCACTGAGGACTCTACAAATGTGCCAAATAAAGTCATAGCTGAAGAGGAAGGTCTCATTTCTTGTGAAGGCTTACCATAAGACCTAGGTGAAACTAGCATCTTTGTAAAGGGAGTTGAGTTGATACCCTCCCATGCCAAGGTCTATTGACTTGAATTCCTCTTTACATTTAGCTAAGGTCGCATTGAAATCTTCTACTTCTCTATTGAGGGGAACATGAGTACTTGCTGAAATTGAGTTAATAGATAATGTGTTATCCCCAAGTATACAAATCTTGACTCCATTGTAGGGGAACTTAACACACTGATAATAGGTAGACAAAACTACTTGCATATCATGAATCCATGGTCTACCAAGTAAGATATTGTATGCAAGGGGACCAACATCAACAATTTGAAATAAAACATCCTTCTCAATAGGGCCAATCCGAACAGGAAGGATGGCCAACCCCTTGGAACTTCTTTTCGCCTCATCATAGGCTTTGATAGTGATTTTCTTTCTAGTATCTATGACTTGCCAATGTCTTTAAAAGACTCAAGGAACAAATATTAATCCCAACACCCCCATCTATCAACACATGCCTAACATGATTTTTGTGGATCAATATGAAGGGTGAGATTGTGTGGGTGACTCAAAGCTTTATCATCATCCTCTGATAAGGTAAGGTAATGAGGGCTGGAAATATGCTTAACCATGTTCTAGAATTGATCAACGCCTAATTTTTTAGGGACGTTCACTATGCGTAAAGCATCCTCAAGAAATTGCTTGTGTCTCGGGGACAACTCTAAGATCTCAAAGATCAAAATTTGAGCTAGGGTTCTTTGCAACTGATCAAAAAGATTATAGCTCAACTTAGGATTAACTACTAGTTTTTAGGTGACATTCTTGGATGCCATTTTCTTTGGTTTACTAGGTTGACTTGAATTGGGTCCTCTAATGACAACGGGACCTTGACTTTGTGTGACAACATTGAGAGCTTGGAATGACATTCTAGAGTTGGGACCCCTTAGCACCACAACAGGTTCTTCATCAAAGATAGGAGGAGAGTCCATGTCTAGATCATAATCATAATGATCTTTATTTCTCATCATGTTGACATTTTCCTCTACAAATTCAAGCATGTTGACCACATTCTCTATAGCTGTGTAAGTGTAATTGATCTCAGCCTTTCCATTCTTAGGTTTAGAGGTTTCCCCCATCTTGGGAAAAGGTTCTTTGAATGCCTTATGATCAGCATTGGTGTTCAATCCATCTACCTTAGGTTTACCACTCTAATAAGATCTTTGATGATATGCTTAAGTTTCCAGCAATTTTCAATATCATGTCCAATGCCATTATGAAACTTACAAAAGCTTTCTCATCCCACCAATGTGGCTTAACATCAGGTATATAATGCTTTGTGGGATCTTGAGGATACACAAGGTTGTTGGCAATGAGTGTTTTGAAGACATCCTCATATGAATCACCAAGTTTTGAAAGCTGATGCCTCTCTTTCTTAGGCTTATCTTGGTATCTTGGCTTGCTCTCTTGTTGATGAGATGCATTTAGTTTCATGGCTTGAACAACACTAGTCAAGTGTAAAACAACTTGATCTTTGGGTTGAGAGGAGTTCACAACTCCATCATTGACCAATTTTTTGTTCCTATTCTAGTGTGAGTTCTTTCCTTTATCCTTGTTAGATTTTTTATTTTGACCATTGTTGTTGTTGTTTCCTATTTGGTCAAAATTCCTTGTTCTCTCAAAACATCCTCAATCCTACATGCGGTTTCAACCATGGTGTCAAAGGAATCAAAAACCATTTTTCTAACTTCATACTACATTTCAGGAACCAAGTTTCTAACAAGGATGTCAATCTTCTCATTTTCAAGAATGGTCCTAGAGTAGCGAGAGCACTGTCATCTCCACCTTTGTAAGAAAGTGACAAAGGATTCCCCTTGATTTTGCTTTAAGTTGCATAAGTCCAACATGGTGATAGATCTTGAAAGGTTGTATGCAAAGTGTTGGACAAATCTATGGACAAGCTCTTTGAAAGTCTTGACAAGGGGAGTTATATTGGTGAACCATTCCATCACTTGACCCTTAAGCCTCCTTGGGAACAATCTCATAAGGTACGAGTCATCTTGATGGAACTCAAAACTCATAATGTATAATTGATGTGCATGATCATGTGGATCTCCATTCCCATCATACTTGTCATATTGAGGGATCTCAACCTTTCTAGGAAAGTCTTTCATGCTCACACTCTTGTCAAAAGGATTAGGAAAAAATGAGTCAAGTGAGAATGAGCTCTTGGGTGCCAACATCTTTTCCATCATGCGCTTAAGTTTTTTGATCTCCTCTTCCTGAGATAGAATTTTCTTCTTTATCTTTCTATCCACATCAAAGTTGTAAGGGACTTTGGCACCTTTTTTGATTAAACTCTCTACGAACTTGTCTTTGTTTTGCTCCAAGTATCTCTCCACATACTGCTGGAAGAGTGGTTCTTGTTGTATTCTCATGAAATCTTGGGAGTTGAGGTCAAAACCCAAACTACTACCCCCATATTGTGAACCATGGTGAGAACATTGTGAAGGTTGTCTTGAGTTCCTAGGAGATGTTTGCCTCCTATAATGATCATGTTGTGAAGCCCTTCTTTCTCTAGGGCTAGGAGATCGTGAAGGTGTTCTTGGGTCTCTTCCACTTTGTGGAGTCTTAGGAGGAGTGGATGGAGGAGAGTTGTTTCCACCACCAACACACATGTTGTTGAATTGGTCATTAAGTTGTTGAGCCAAGAGTCTATCTTTCTCTTCTTGTGAGGCTCTCCTTTCTATCTCCAATAATGCTTGTCTTTCCAACTCTAGGAGTCTAAATTTATCTTCCTTTGCAACCTGTTCATCCAAGAAGGCTTTCTTTTTGTGCTCAATTCTCTTAAGTCTTTCGCTTGTGTATCTTGAAGTTTTTTTGAGCGGTGAACTTGGTCTTGAATGTCTAAACAAGTCATTAGTGTATGCTACATTCACATGAGTGTCATAAGGCTCATCATCTTGGCTATCATGTTGTGATTTCTCTTCTTGAGAGACTTGCCTCTTATCTCTTTCAGCCCTTTGATGTGCATCCAGATATCTAGTGGAGATAAGAGATGAGACTGGTTGATTTTCATGAGAGGAACTACCAAATAGAATGTTATCTCTATGTCTTTCAAATATATCATCAAGGCTTTTATCTATTTCTTGCCTCTCCCATCGATTCATTGTGTAACTCATATCCATATTTGAGCGTGAAGGTGCTAAGGGTGTACTCAACTCACTAAAGTTTCTCTTGGGATCAAACCAAACTTCTGAGTTGTTCCTAGGTGATTGATCAAATATAGGTTCTTTTCCCTTACATTTTTGGTGAGTTTTAACTAAGGGTAACTGGTCAAATACTACTTGAGGTCATTCTCCTTGATTTTCTTGGTATCTTTTTGTAACCGACATGAAAGAAAAGGTCCTAGGTGATAAGATGACCCTAAAAAATGTTGGTACCAAACTAGGATAGTAAAAGCACTCAATTGTCCAAAAGAAAGGTGATAAGATAGAATTTTTGCAAGAGGCATAAACCAACACTGCCACAAAGGTGCCCAATAAACGGATAAGTATCCTAACACATATGGATCGGGAGGATGATTTACCCAAGTTATATTTGACTGATTTGAATTTGGATGGAAGTGAAAGGACAAGAGATTACTAAGACTCTCCAAGTGTGTTATCAAAGGATCCAAAGGTTGATCTTCTCAACAAGGATGATTTATAACTAAATAATTCCAAGCATGGTCATTTGTGAAATCAAAGATTACTAATTCAAGGGGTCAAAACATAGGAATCCAAAGTGCAAAATAGGCTTCTAATAGCGGGGCAAGTGACCCAATATTATTTGAATTGACCAAGGAAGACTGGAAATGACAGGAATCAGCTCACTATTTCAACAAACTAGGGACATGTTCACACGAGAAAGTGCAGGCCCACATGAGGAAATGCTAGAGTTGCGTGAGAAAATGTCAGATCACATTGGTAGAGCAAAAACATAGACTTTTGGTAGACTATATGGAAACTACATGTGAGGAAATGGAATCTCACATGAGAAAATACACACTCCACATGAGAGAATGAAATCTCACACGAGAGAATGCAGGGAACCAAGTGAGGAAACAAGATCAGACTACCTAATAGCAAGTTGTAAACTCAAGAACTCAGTTCTTGTTTGTTTTAATTGACCAACTAGATGCATCAAAAGATTTTTATGATGAATTAAGCACGCAAGATAGCAATCAGGGATTTCAAGAAAATATTTGTCTTCAAATGATGAGAAAGGGACAAAGAAACCTTGCACACGAATAAGAATAGTGACATAGTATTTCTACTCCCTAAGAACTACGTGTGTATGTTCTCAAAAAAAATTTCAATCATGCACATAGTCCTAGCAAAGAAAAAGTTGGTTGCACTATGGTTCTTAGTAATGGTCAACTCTACAACTTTTGCAATTTCAAGAGGGTGAACTCCAATCTAGGCACACCGGGGTTTTGACACATTCTGAGAATTTAATCAATTGGAGATGCTAAGGAGATTTGTCAGCCCAACAAGAAACTAAACTTGTGGAGATTTCTTCCACAAGGACATTTATATAGCAGTTGTTGCTACCATGGAAAAAATGGTTATTACCACTTGAGGTTTTATCCACGTGGTTTACCCAATAAAGGGAGTGTCCACTATGGTTAACCCTCTCTAAAAAGGAGACTCACAAAAAGGACCACATGGGAAGTTATCTTAGATTCAATGATTTAAGTTTTTGATACTACCCAAAAAGGGAGTAGAGCATAATCCTCTAGCCTCTTCACTTCACCAAAACATAGCAAACAGATTCATTGACATGCTAAGATTTAAATCACCTCACCAAGGTTCATGATGTCAACAACAATGTCTACCAAGCTCTCTAAGTGGGACCAAGAGAGAATGTATCGATCAAAGTTGAGGACTAAACCAAGTAAGACCATGAGATAATAACAGTATCATCCCTACCTACAAGGAGATCTATCTTCGAGAAGAGCTTTGCATGTAACACAAGCGAATGAAGCTCACTCTCTCAAGAACTCCACAAATAGTGTTCATAGGGCCTATTTACTATGTGAAACATGTATGCAATAAAATGAATCTATGTCCTTTTTAGAGCCCAAAATCAAAGTGTGATCTATGAAAGTAATAAGCACTCAAGCCATACACATGAGAGATTCATTTTAATACCCATAATCCAAATGTTGTAGAGATGCAACAAAATACCTTAAGTTCAAAGATCTGCAATCCAATGCTATGATGCCTCAGCAACTAGAATCAGGGAAATAAACACAACAAGCATTAAATGTTAGAAAATAGTAAGCAAAAAAGTAAATTTGCAAATTTTAAAGTTTTGCTGTCAAAATCTTGCGCAAGACAGTACCTAGTGTCACGCAAGAAAGTGCATAGGGCCAGGTGAGAAAATGCCTTTGTCGCACGTAGAAGTGCTACTGCCAGCAAAACTTCACACGATACAATGAGAAACTTCACTTGAGAATCTACAATAGAGATGCACGGAAATATGAACAGCGAATGAAAATCATCAGAAAAATAAAATAAAATAAAATGAGGCCAGAAATGGAATTTTCTGCCCCACGGTGGGCACCAAAAATGTGTGCTAAAATGTTGACACACTTCTATGAGTCATTAAATCCAAGAATTCTCAAGAATGAGGTCTCAAATGGTGACTCATAGCTCTCTATTCATGGAGTGCAAGGGTTTATGATGGAGGCCCTCAGCTTAGACCTAGTTTATGCCTATGCAAGTACACCATAAAATGAGAGATTCGAAGAAGAAAAGCAAGAATGCTAGTCTCTGTGATCGTCAAATATGTATGAAAATGAAAATGAAAGCTATTCTATATGATAACAATGCATGAAAGAAAATTAATCTATGAAATTAAATGCTTATGCAAGATTATTCTATGAAAAGAAATATGAATCTAATCTAACATGCAAGTGCAAGAGTAATCTAAATGAATTTCCATGGAGGCATGAGAGAAGAAGACAAGAAAAGAGAAGTTGCAATGTTCAAGCTCAAGTGCTCAAAATCTTCTCCAAAATCATTCTTCAAATATGTAGCATAACAATACAAAAACCTTCTATATCCAAATGAGAAGGAGAGGGCTCCTTATAAAGGAAAGTGGACGGTCAAGATTAAGAGGAAAAAAGAAATGAGCAATGGTGGAGATTAAATCTTGGTTGATCCATGTGCTCAAGATTCTTTAAGAGGCAAAAAGATGAAAAAGACCCACCACTTAGAAGTATGTGCATTCAAAGTGGAGAGAAAAATAGATTTTTATTTATTTTATTTCTTTTTTCAACACAAAGAGATATTTAAGTGGGGATTTTATTAAAAAAGGGATTTTCTTTTAATAAGATGATTTTATTTAATTAAAAGGGGAGTTTTCTTTTAATTTAATGAGGCTTAGGATTAAATGATCAAACCTTAGGAAATATTGAAATACTTGAATTAATTATGATTTGATAAAGAAAATTAATTTGAATTGAAAATATTAAAAAGCGTTCATTTAGGAAATTGATAAATTAATGAATGGGGGCCCAAAGTCTAGGCAACCATTTTAGGGTGCATACATATACAATCTCAAATTCTGACTAGTTCCTTTTGCTACTTGACAAATTCTGCAACCTCTAAACATCCTCTATACATTTCTATAAATTTGTGGCCAAAAGTATCTCTCCAAAATTAGTTTCACAGCCTTATCAATCCCAAAATGTCCATCAAGTCCACCACTATGTTTCTCCTTCATTATGTTCTCTCTAATAGATCCTCCAGGTATGCACAACTGAACTCCTTTAAACAACATGTCTTCTTGAATGAAATAATCATTCCACTTGTCACCCACTATTTGTTCCTTACAAGCTTTCCAAGGCTCTACAAAATCAAGGTCAGTTTCATAAAAACACTTCAAATCATCAAACCCAAGTACCTCAACTTTTATTTCTGTCAACAAACTTCTTCTTCATCTCAAGGCATCAACAACCTTATTTGACTATCCACTCTTATGCTTAAATGAAAAGGAAAAATTATGCAAGAACTCAACCCACTTCATATGTCTTTGAGTCAACTTATTCTAACTTCCCAAATACTGCAAAGCTTTATGGTCAGTTTACAACACAAAATATTTAGGCATCAAATAATGTCTCCATTTCTTCAAAGCTTGAACAATAGCATAGAATTCCTGATCATAAACTGAATACTTTCTCTTAGCATCATTCAAATTTTCACTAAAGAAAGCTACAGGTCTTCCTTCTTGACTCAAAACAACTCCAATTGCACTACCACTAGCATCACATTCAACTTGAAAAACTTTACTAAAATCAGGCAAAGAAAATGTAGGCAACTCTACAATTATTTGTTTCAATGTTTCAAAACTCTTTTGTGCTCCATGTGTCCATTTGAAATCTCTTTTATCTCCTCTCATAGTTTCAGTCATAGCATTATAAATAGAACTGAAATTTCTGATAAACTTCAAATAAAAACTTGCCAATCCATGAAATGATCTTACCTCTCCAACATTCTCTGGTGTAGGCCAATCAAGTATAGCTCTTACTTTCTCAGGATCCATCTTTAATCCATTAGCTGAAATTACAAAACCAAGGTACACAATCTCTTCTTTCATAAATGAACATTTATTCAAATTAATCAACAACTTTTCTTCTTTCAATCTCTGCAATACTTTTCTGATATGTTCAAGTTGTTCTTCCTTACTCTTATTGGATATCAAAATGTCATCAAGGTATACAATCACAAACTTACCCAAGAATCTTATCAAAACTTCATTCATCAACCTCATGAAATTACTAGGTGCATTAGTCAAACCAAAAGGCATAACCAACCATTCATACAAACCTTCATTAGTCTTAAAAGAAGTTTTACATTCATCCCCTTCTCTAATCCTAATCTGATGATATCCATTTTTCACATCAATCTATGTAAAATAATTTTCTCCGCTCAAACTATCCATTATGTCATCCATCCTAGGCAAAGAAAATTTTTACTTTACTGTTATCTTGTTTATAGCTCTAGAATCAGTACATATTCTCCATTCCCCATTCTTTTTAGGTGCTAACATAACAGGTACTGCACAAGAACTCAAAATTTCCCTAATCAAACCTCTCTCAAGAAATTCTTGCACTTGTCTATTCAATTCAATCTTTTCATCAGGTGTCAACCTATGTGGTGTTTTGTTAGGCAAACTAGCTCTAGGTATCAAATCCATACAATGACTTATACTTCTCATAGGTGGTAAACCATCAGGTACATTATCAGAAATGATGTCATGAAATTTAGTCAACAAAGGCTTAACCTTAGGTGCATGTTCTAACTCATCTTGTTTCTCAGTCTTCCTTGGAATTAAAGCAAAAAAAACATTATGTTCTTTCATTTCTCTTGCAAACTCATTACCATCAACCAAACATACTCTAATTGTATTACAATGACATTCATCAAACTTTTCTACCAAAGGAAATAATGCTTGTTTCTTTCCATCCATCCAAATAGTTTATTGATTCAATCTACCATCATGCAAAGCTTTTCTATCATACTACCAAGGTCTACCCAAAAGAATATGACAACAATCCATAAACATAATATCACACAAGACTTCATCATGATAATTCCCAAATTTGAATTTAACAAGGCATTGTTCACTTACAAGTAGTTTATGCTCCTTCTAGATCCAAGCAATATGATAAGGCTTAGGATGTCTCAATCTCTACAACTATAATTTGTTAACCAGCTCTTTGAATACCAAATTATCAAAACTTCCACTATCAATGATGACCTTGCAACATTTGTTAGCGATCTTACATCTAGTTCTGAACAAACTTTTCCTCAAAATAGGTTCCTCATCAGCTTCTTCATTACACAAGATCCTTCTTAGCATCAAGTTCTCACCATGTTCGGGTTCATTAGATAATTCCTCAACTTCTTCACAAGCCAAATTGTATATGACATTACCTCCAGTCTTCCTTCTAGAGTTAGTACACTTAAAGGCTCTATGTCCTTCACCACATTTGTAACAAGTACCTTTAAACCAAGACTTCTCTTCTCTTTTCCAATTATTTTTATTCCTAGAGTAACCAGTATAGCTACTTCTAAAGTAATTACCTCTTTTAGAAGGTTCATCTTTCCAATCTTTATCTTGTACTGTATTGTCAAATCTGTTACTTTCTCCATAAGATCTACCTCTACTTCTCTGAAATCTGCCACCTCTTCCTCTTTGTCTTTGTTCATGTCTTTTTGTCAATCTTTCTTATGCCTTCAAAGAAAATTGGTATGCTTCTTCCACACTCTCTATTTTCACATAACTGATCTCATCTTGAATAGATGTCCTCAAACCATTCATGTATCTAGCTACCTTCTCAACTTCATCATCCACATGTTTAGATCTGATATCCAATTTGTAAAATTTCTCAGTATATTCTTTCACACTCATGTCCTTTTGTCTTAAATTTTTCATTTTTCTCATCAAACTAACCTGGTACTCAACTGGAAGAAACTTCTTCATCTTTTCAAGAATCTTCATCCATGTCTTGATCTTTTCTTTTCCTCCTTTTTGCCTCTTAGTTTTCTTTTGATCCCACCAAAGAGATGCATGACCTTTCAACTTTGTGACTGCTATCTTAACCTTCTTATTATCAGGAGTACCTTCATACTCAAAGTATCTATCCATCTCAGAGATCCAATCCAAAAGTGCATCAGTCTCAAGTCTTCCATCATAACAAGCAACTTCAACTACAGGTCTGGAGTTAGCCTTAGACAAAACTCTCAAGAGTCTTTCCTCATCCTACTCAACTTTAGGTTTAGGATTAGGTGCTACCTCTTCTTCATCACTAACATCTTCAAGATTTGCACCTCTTCTTTGGGTTTTCTCTACAACTTCAAGCCTAGTTGCAATCTGCCTCAACATATCCATGATAACATTATCATTTCCTCTACCACGAACCATCTTGACAATCAGGTTCCAACAAGACTGTAACCTTCTGCAAGTTATAGGTCAGACTTTAGATCTGGCACCCTATAAGAAATCCAATAAGGTTCTCCACAATCCAATCCACAAGAACAAACTTTTCTTTGATACCACTTGACACAAGGGCAGGGTTGGTAAAGGAAGAATTAGGGTTAATTGAGACTATCTAAACCCACAAAGATGCCCTGTGAAGAGTACACAATGGAAGCAATATGAAATTCACATGAATTCAATGAAAACATAGTGGATATGAGGCAAACAATTTGTCGCAACACTAGAACAATTTTATTAATCCTTCAACATGCCCGGTTGTGAGGCCTTCCGGGTTTTGACCTTATACAATGAAATCAGTGTAATCAAAATCACAGTTTGCATATTAATTCATGCACTCATGTTACTACTATCTAGAAGTATTCATTACTATCTAGCACCTCCTTGTTTTCCCCCAAACAACAACGTAAGCTCCAAATATAGCCAGAAAAGCCACAAGTTGGCTAGTTAGGCATTTAATACATTATAGGTCCACACTAAGGAGGAGAAACCAAAACTAAAGCTAGAAACAACAAAACATGATGTGAATATGGATTTAGGTCCACACAAGATCTAAGAACAGATCCCCAACTGCACAAGATCCAATTTTCCTGTATGCTTCCACGCAAGTCGAGATATCACATGTTTTATGAGAGAAACTAGCAGAAAATTGATGCCCGAGAAAAATTGCGATAACTTCCAGATCCAAGTGAATTATGACATGTTCCCTTAGGAGATTATTCACAATTAGGTCCACTACATAGAATTAACTATGCAAGGCATAATACCAACAAAAACATCAGCGCTAAAACAAACATCAGACTGGTACAGGAAACATGAAATATTTTTGGTGATGCAAGATTTCTCAAGACCCAAGATGCTCCTGCATCACATACCAAGGAAGTTTGACAAGAACAAGGAATATGGCTTAAATAGAATGGGAAGACATATTTCTAGCCTAGGCTTGGATCCTTCGACAATTAGCTTGATACTAAATGAAGCAGATGAGAGATGAGCAATTAGCTTCCCAAGAAAATGTTAATATGATTTAGAACAACAGAGAGAGGGGGTGAATCAGTTGTTCTCAGGTCCAGATGTATAAAACAAACTTCAAAAACTTTTCTTTAAATCAGATCTAACAACCAAAACCAACTCGGTCATCACTAATTCTATAATAGAAACATATAACATTGCAATCCACTACCTAGTTGTATCCAACTTGTAAAATATAGAAATGTTTAAATCAAAACATTCACACAAGCATTGACACTAGGATTTATAGTGGAAACTCAATTTGAGAAAAACCACTTTGTAAAATTCTACTATTATTTTCACTCTTCTGAAGTGAGCTTGGTTAAAAGCCAACCCTATCAAAGGTTACAATACACACTGTTAGATGTGACCCAATTAAAGGATTTCAATCACTTTGTTAGAAGTGAGCCTTGTTAAGGGACTTACATACATTCCATTAGAATGCAACCTTGCTCAAAGGATTTAAACATATAACTATTAGGTCAACCTCTGTTAAAAAGATTTTGACTGTTACAATGGTTAGAAACTAGTAGTAGTATTGATCTGAAAAACATACAACTCACTTTGCAAATATCAAATCCAATTCTGTACACAAATGCTGGTTTACTGACTTTGAAACTTTTCCATCTCCATCTCTGATCTGCTCGGAACTTTTCTTCAAAAAATCACCACACTTCTCCTTCAGCCTTTTCTGCTTATACAGCCAATAAAATCTACTGATCTTCCAGCATCCTCTTTTCACCCATGCACACACATACCTAATGCTTAGGTTCTTTTAATACTTCCTCAATTAGGTTAACTCATCTTTTGTCGCTCAATCTCCTTCGTAGATCTTAGAGTTAGGTCAGATTCATTGAATCTACCCACTTTATGTTCTTTGGCTCCTTTTCTAGAAACATCTCAAATCTCTTAAAGATTTACAATAAAACATTTTTCAATGCATTCAATGCTTTCAAACAATCAATAAATAAAGTCAACACGTTTTACATAATCCAAGAATTCAACAATGTCGGCTCCAAATCTAAATTCTCTTCAAATATAAAAATACTGATACTCGGTCAATACTGTGATCAACTACTGGGTCTTCATGTAGAAAGCTCGGTCATTACTAAAAAATGTTTCCTCGGCTTATACTATCTTTCTTGGCAATTAACTGATGTTTGGTCGACACTAAAATTTTGCTCAGCATATACTTACTCGGTCGATACTAACATCACTCGGCTTGAACATGATTTCTCTATTTTTGCTCGGTCAAGCCTACTAGTTTAGTCTTCAATCTTACTAAGATAAACAATACATTGTCTCATCATTGTACAACATAGTCAAGTACACTTTGTAGTATCAAGATAACTCAACCTTTCCTTAAGTGTTATTGTTACCATCATTTCTTTCCCTTCTTCACAAAAATACAATAGATATAGTACTTTCCTAAGTAGCAATAGTCTTACCAATTAAGGTTTGACATCAATGACAACACAACAATTGCTTCAATTTATAATTTTCAACAAAAAAATCTCATAAATGAACTATGTGTACCCTAATTCTTGTGCCATATGTTCGTACCCAAAGGATATATTTGAAACAACAAGGGTAAGGCTTAAAGAAACTTCTCTAAGCCTTACCCTTGTTGTTTCAAATATATACATAGAGGGTATATATTTGAAACAACAAGGGTAAGACTTAGAGAAGTTTCTTTAAGCCTTACCCTTGTTGTTTCAAATATATCCTTTGGGTACGCACAGAGGGCACGAAAATTGGGGTACACAGTTCATTTATGAGATTTTTCTTGGGAAGCTAATTTCTCATCTATCATCTACTTCATATTATGAAGTTAATTACTGAAGGATCCAGGCCCAAGCTAGAAATATGTCTTCCCAAATACATAAAAAATATGCACATAAACACGACAGCTGAGAAACATAAATGTAGATATCACAACAGTTGAGAGACATAAATGTAGGCATCATGGTCATATTTTTTTGGAGACAACATAATTGAGTGGTATACCCAGACGATGCTTTGACATCGTCTGGGTATACCACTCAATTATGTTGTCTCCAAAACATTGTGACCATGATGCCTACATTTATGTTTCTCAGTTGTTGTGTCCCAGGACCCCTTATGACCCTTTACAATCCCTAATAATACACATCTTAGAGGTCTTAAAATATCGTAAAGGGTCATAAGAGGCTCCTAGGAGGGTCCAGGTTAGCTTCCACCTTCATGTGGTTGGCCCTGTTAAGTAGAGAATGTCAAACTATTCTTGAAACAAAAAGAAGCTCAAAAATTTAAGGTCTCAGTCCACAGAGATGCTGAAAAAATGACGGGAATCAATGATCGAGATTTTTTAGATACTAAGAAGACATATATGTAGTGGAGGCCAGAAGGGATTTTTGTGGAGATTTTCTAGATGTGGAGAGTTGCTAGAGAGGGTTTCTAGTTTGAGTACCAGTGCAGAGATGATGATTTAGTAACCTATGTCTATAAAACCTTCACAAATATCACTTTTTTGGCCTCCACTCATACCTCTTTTCAAAATCTAGAAACTTTGGATACTGTTTCTCATCCATGCATGAAATGTGCTAGTGATCATATAAAATTACTTTTGCAAGACTGGGATCAATTATGAGAAGGTAAACAACAAGGTAATATTATTGTATCTTTCATTTCTTTTATCCATTCATATTTTCTTCCTTCTTTTATATTGGACATTGTGTAGTGTACATAAAGGCAAGGCGATGATTATTCTCGACAATCAATAGGTGTAAGTCTTCTAGGCCTTACCCAGTAGCTAGGACTAAAGATAATAGAGCTCAAGAGACCATCATAGTTGGTCTTTGTCTTTGGTCCATATACTGACAAAATATTTTACATTTCGTTAGCTCATCAAATGCGGCGATTTGAAAAAATCTAATGGATGATATTTTCATGTTTTACGTACATTATTTTAGTTTGACATTGAACGAATTTATCTACTTTGTGCACTTGTAGACATCGAGCACAACCATAATGAAGCATCCCCTCCCGTGGCTTGAGTAATGTCAGCCATGGGAGGAGATACTTCTTTATCGCTATGCTCGTAGTCTAGAAGTGCGCGGAGTTGATAAATTCATGCAACATCAACTTAAATAATATACATTATCATGAAAATATTCTATTAAATTTTTCCAAATCCCCTCAGTACATGGACCAAAGATGAAGACCAACTATGATGGTCTCTTGAGCTCTGTTATCTTTAATGTGGGTATCCATCACTTTTTTGACGGAACGTATATTTATTTCGACAGCAGTGCTATACGTCTGATGGGTTTTCCTGTCAGAGGTCACTGCCTATCCATCGCTTGTCCGACGGTTGTACTTTCAGATCGGGTCCCTTTTTGACAGATGTTGGCGATGAGAATTCTATGCCTCCGAGGGTCGACCTGTCAGAGATTCGTTGTATATCCGTCACAAATCTGACAGATTCTTTGACATATAGTTGTCAAAGTTTTGATAGATATACCGTAGTAAATCCCATATTGAAGTTCTTATTAATGAGGCAAGTTCCGATGGGAAAGGATGTTAGAATTGCGATGGTTATAACTCATGATGCAATTTGCGATGCAAAAACACCGACAGACATATCTGTCAAAATGTTAACAAATAGGCGTTGCAAATCCGACAGATAGCCATCAAAAAATGGCCTAAAATGTACTAGTGTATGTTTCGCAAACATATTTAGCACAACACCTTTGGCTAATTGTATTCCACTTTGAAAGCCCCATTTTAGCATACACAGATATGGTAGATGCTAGATGCTGGGAAATGGTTTTGAATCTACCTTTACATACTGTGTATTAGCTTAAAAAGCTTCAAGCCTCTTCATAAAATTCATATAGTTCTTACCCTGCAGTGAATCTGCAATAGCAACACAAGGAACGAAGGGTGTTGGTGGTGCTCGTGGAACCTACAGATGCATTTTCTTGACAGTCTCTAAAGCCTTTACACTAAATTAATTAAATGCACATCCTTTATCTTGCGCAAACCATGAGACCGTCATTTTTCTTGTTTGGGGTTTTTTACAGAGCTCGTTATATGCTGCCACACACGATCTTTCGAGGTTGGTTTCCTACTAAAAAGGCCCGTCTTCTGATAAAAGGTAATGAGATTTCCTTGCAATTTTCCCAAGATTTTCTTTCCTTGCGATTTACTATGTTTTAACCAAAAAAAAATCTATTGTATCATTCATTCAAAGTCATTTTGAGAAAATTTACTGTATTTTTCATTCAAATCTCTTTTACTACCGTTTTGTTTCAATTCTATCAAGTTAAATCTTTAGTTCTGTGATAATTTTGGACGCATTCCCTTCATTGTTTGTATTTAGTAAGAATATTTTCTTTTTTAGTTTTAAAATTTTTCTTTTGTGAGAAATTTTATTTATGGCCTTCAGTTTTTACTTTCAATTTACATACTGTGCTTTTTGCATTACTTAATCAATATATATTATTATTAATATAGATCTTAAGTCTGAAATGGAGCTGCCATTAATTCATCACAGACCTAACACGACCAGCTTTGATCAAATATGCAAGAAGATGGGCGACAACATGCTAAAAATTATTTCTAGCGTATTGTTAATGCCATGATGAAAATCCCCATGCACTGTTATTTTTTATGCAATTCATGCCCTATTAAAAGCTCCCATTTTTGGATCATTAGGCGAGGTGACAAGAATTTGGAGCAGGAAAGTGAATATCAACAATGTTTTAATATTCTATTATCATTACTATGTTTGATCATTTTTCTCATTAATGATTTCAAATATTTACATGCAAACAAAGAAGATAGAATAGAATTTTTTTTTAAATAGTTGAAAAAAATTAGAAAGATTCTTTTAAAATCTAGAAGTCAGTTTGAATTGATTTAGGTGTAATAGAGTTGTTGTTTAAATATTTAGAATTAATAAAAATAAAATAGAAATGTTGCTTTATGTATGTAGGAAAAAAATAGAAAGGTTCTATTCATATTAGATTTTAGTTTTAAATTTATTGTGAAAGTAATTGTTGATTCATTTAAAAATAAATAAAAATGGAATTTTGTTTAATTAAAATTTGAGTTGATTTGCATGAAAAAAAAGAAGAAAAGAATAGTAATTTTTCTTATGTATCTAGATTAATTTCTATTGTTTTTCAATTTTACAACTAAAAGGATAGAAAGAAAGAAAGAATAGACAAGAACTAAAAAATAGAAATAAAGTAAGAAAGAATTAAAAAAAGAAAGAAAGAATAGAAAAGAATTTTAAAAATGAGTTTATTAGAATAGAAATTTTGTTTATATATTTAGAAAAATATAGAAACATTTTAATTTTATATAAATTTTAGTTTTTAATTTTTTTTAAAACTAATTGACATTTCATTTAAAAATCAATAGAATTTATTTTAGAACTTGAAATTATTTATATGTAAAAAAAATTATTATAGATTTTTTTCTTATATATCTAGAAAAATATAGAATATTCTATTTTTATTTATATTTTAGTTTTACTTTTTAAAAATGTAGAATTTATTTTAATTTTAGAATATAAATTTATTTGCATGGTAAAATAAAATAGAGATGTTGAATTTTTTTTGAAGGATTTTAGCTAGATTTTAATTTTAGATTTTAAAAATTTTAAAAATAAAAAGTTAGTTTAATTTTATCATTTGAATTGATTTGATACAAAAAGTAAAAAATACTAGATGAGATGTAGATGAGATTGATTAATGCCTAAACAATATAACTTTCACTTTAATAAAAAATATATTAATAATATATTTTATATAAATATAAGTATAATGAAAAAATAACAAATTATTATTTGATAATAATATTTTATTATTATTTATCAAATATATTTATTAATATAACCTTTGTTAATATAATCCTAACCTCCACCAGGCCTGTGACTTTGACAAGAAGAGGAGCAGATCTGATAGAGGAGACATCGCATTAACAATTGGTAGTAGATCTGTTATTAAGGGGACCTGTTATGTGATCAAAGGTTGCGACTTGTAAAAGAAAGGCAGCAGACTACTATTGTGTGTGAAGAGGCCAGATTCGTTTGTGAAGGATCTGATATTTTGACAGAGAAGACCTGCCATTTGATTGAAGACTTGTGAATTTATAACAGGGACAGCAATTCATTTATCAGAGACAAGGAGAGATCCGAGTTCCAAGGGCGGATCTAACATTGAAAGAGAAAAATTTTGAAGGAGGAGTTTGATAGAGCCACAATTCACAGATTTCTAAGCATGCCATTTTGAAAGATAAAAAGCTACAGATTCAGATTTTTATCCAGCCCTGCCATTCTTGAGAACAAAATTTGCAAAATTCAGTCAAAATATTTTGACAAATGATTCAAAGAAAATTATAGCGATATATCTGCTGAAGGATGAAATTCTGTTTGGATAAATTGCGATCCCATCTACATTGCTGAAGGTCTGCGATCCCATATAAATTATGATCTGGATAAATTACTGAAGGTGTATCAAACTTACAGATTTGCTCGAAGACACAGTTGGCAACCAGGGTTTAGTCATCTCACTCAACTGAAAATTATCACTGCATTACCTGCAAAGATCTCTGTTGTACAGTGAGTTACATTTAATTAAATCATTCAAAGCTGGCCCCGATATATCAAGTTCAAAGCGACTTACAGATCTATGAATATTGAGCAAAAGATATAGAGATAGAAATCAACAGCACACCACAGAGTTAGCAGTAGTCATTCCTGGACGGTGATATGCTATTTCTGGGCAGCGATATTACTTGCATAGGCCTGTAATTTACCAGCAGTATTACTAAGTGACAATCACACACATTAGCGTCATTCTTATCCTATGTGCCAAAATTATGATAAAGGTTTAGGTAACTTACATTTAAGCAAACTCCTACAGATTGGATTCTACAAATCAGGCTATTACAGTTCGTCTATACTCTCAGTTCATATCAGAAAGCATATCAAGACCCTTCCAGCTAATTTGGTTAACTCCAGATCTACAGATCATTTCATATTTCAGGCATGGAACATATCTTGCCTCAGATCTTGCAGAAATAGAGCCTACTTGAAAAAGAGGAGATTTTCGGAAAAGGCAGAAAATAAATTTGTCAAGCTGAGAAAATAAATCTCAACTCCTAAGGCATCAAATTACATCCATCGACGAACCCTAACAGAATTCTGCTCTGCACATATGCAATATGTGAACTTTTCATCAAAAAAGGAAGTATGCTTTCTTCCGACAGCAAATCAACCTAGGGCTCATGCACTTGAACCCTAAGAAGCCCATAGTGGCTTCAGAAGCTCCAAAGATGAAAGAGGCTTTCACTAGTTACTGCTTTAACTGTTGGCTCTATGGTCATAAGAAAAAAGATTGCAGAAAGTCTACAAAGGATCACCCTTCGTATGATCATCTGAAAGAAGTCATAGGAATACAAAAAAGAAGAGCAGATCAAAATATAGACTGGGATATGTATGCTTTATTTTCTCGACTCCCTGCGGAAGAACTTGCAGCGAAAAAACGTATCATCGAAAACCCTATAGATAAAAAAAGATCACAGAATGAAAGTTTGAAGGACAAAGTAAGGGTAAACAATAAAAGCCCTATTAAGAACTTGGCTACAAAAAAGAACTCCTATGGAAACTCTAAAGAGTTGTCTCTAGCTGAGAAGTTCAAAAAGGGAATGCAGAGCAATAAGGTGCAAGACATGTCTAGGGTTGAAAAACCTATATTTGCAAACAAGAAAAGCCCTAAGTTTTTTAAAGATTCCAAAACAAAGATCTTCATAGTCAATTCCCTGGACAGTCAGTTGAATTTTTTTGCAAAAACAAAATATGCGAAAGAGGGCACAAGCAGGGGGGATGCTAAGGTGGGGAGACCTAAATGCAAGTCATTATGCGATACCGAGGAACCCCTATCTGCCAAGGGGGAAGGCAGGATCTTACCTACCCAAGCACCTTCCGTCTGCATGAAGAAGAAGGAATTCACTTGGTGGTAAGAAACAAGAAAAAGGTAAACAGGTATCCGTTATCTCAAAAATCATTCAATTTAACTCTTAAAAACTCCTTTGATTTGCTTGATAAGGATGAAAATGGTTATATGATTAGCAATAATAATAGTAATCGAGTTTCATGTATAATTCATCTAACGAAACATTAAAGCTTGCAGCTTATACACCGCCACGTAGGCATAATTTTTAGTAGGATGCAGGTAAGAATAATCATAGCAGGCATTATGTCTCTATGATCCTAGATAATGATGTTATTATGCAGCAGCAGAAAATCTTGCAAGAAAGAGGTCTAATCTGTATCTGGAATGGTACGGGAGTAACTATCAAGAATGTAGTGAAGGAACTATCATTACTGCTACCGAGGGAGGTGAGTATAACAGATATTATGGATCTTTTTTTGTTAATTATTTGTACCAATAAGAATATGAAGGATAGCATTTTGAATAGAAAGGATATTAAATTCAGAAACATCCCATTTTCTTTTTTTGAATGGATGCCATTTTTTAATCCAATGATGTTAAATGATTTTAGAATTGAAAAGGTTGTGTCTTTAAATAACCTGCCTATGGAAATGTCTAACAAGGAAATCATAAGAACTATAGGGAATAAAATTGGGAAATACATTAGGACTATAGAGTCAACCTTTAATCAAATCAATAAAATTATCATAGTTGAGATGGAATTTCATCAAAAAAGCATCCTACCCATCCAGTTAAACTTTAATTCAAATTCTGTCATAATCAATCCTAGAATATTAGAAAATTTTATCGAAGAAGGTGTGTACACCCAGAAGTCCCACAAAAATATAAATCTTATAAATCAACCCAATAAAGATGTGGAGATAGAGTTATGTAAGGACAGAGGGGGTTTTATAATTAGGCCTACAATGACTCAAGGACTGGATAGGCTCCATCCCACAACAGAAACAGGTTTAAATACCTCATTATCAAACCAATTTCAGATCAATAAGATAATAGGAGTAGAAAATATCCTTGAACCTCAAGAGCCATACAAAATTACAATGAGTGTATCAAAGGATGAGGCCAATCATACAAATGATGAAATAGATAGAACAATAATAAAAGAAAAGATTAATAGATCAACGAATGAGACCATAAATGTTGAGGTCAAATCTCCCCTTCCTTTATCCTCAGAGCATAAGAATAACCTTAGTACTCAAAGTATCAAGCAAGGAATTTACACTGAAAATACCTCTTACAACCTAAATAGAATCTCCAACAATTCAGAAGATCAAGAGAGATCACTTATAAAGGAGAATCAAAGAATAGAAGAAGAAATAGTCGAGATCACCAATGATATAATGGATACCCTTATAGACGAAATATGTGATAGAGAGGAACTTGATCACCAAAAGAATTTGCTAATTAAGAGCATTAAGGAGATGTCAGCATCCACTAATACATTTGGGGGCATTTTGCGATGGCTATGTGTCGCAATTGCGACAGCTATGTGTCGCAATAGCAACACCCATAGACGTCGCTATTTTTTAGTCGTAAATTGCGACGTCTATGGGTAGCCGTCGCAATTGCGACACATATCCCGTCGCAATGTGACTAAGATTTGTTAGCGGCATGGCCGTCGCCCCCCCGTTGCATGGCTTCGAAGGGCCGTCGCAATCGCGACGGACCTCCCAAGCAATTACGACGGGCGCCTGCATCGCATTGCGACGGGTTGCCGTCGCAATTGCGATGCCCGTGGGTGGATTAAAAAAAAAAAATTAATTTAATACATTGCTAATGAACCACATTAATGCTTTTTTCTTTCAACAAATGAGGACAGCCACTGTAAAGACAACATGATAATGTACACTCACTGTAAGGACAGTCACAAATGAGGACATCTCACAGTGACTGTCCCTAGTGTAATTGCCACTTGAATGTATTGCTATTCAGCCACATTAATGCTTTTCTTCTTCAACAAATGAGGATAGTCACTGTAAAGACAACATGATAATGTACACTCACTGTGAGTGTACATTATCATGTTGTCTTTACAGTGACTATCCTCATTTGTTGAAGAAGAAAAGCATTAATGTGGCTGAATAGCAATACATTCAAGTGGCAATTACACTAGGGACAGTCACTGTGAGATGTCCTCATTTGTGACTGTCCTTACAGTGAGTGTACATTATCATGTTGTCTTTACAGTGAGTGTACATTATCATGTTGTCTTTACAGTGTCAATATATGCATTATTACTTAAACTGAAGAGTACTCTAAATAATATGTCATTGTGGAGTTCTGATTGCTTCCAATTTGATATACGCTTGTTCTACTTATGTATCCAGCATCATGTAAGAAAAGTTGATGCTTTTAAATAGATTCATTTAGCCATGAAATGCCTGTGCATGTTACATACAAGATTCCAAGGCCCAAAACTGATTACTCATTATAATTCATGTACAGAATGATAATCAACCACAACGAGGCATGCGTAGGCGCTGCTTAGATTTTGAGGCATCAGAAGCTCGTAGAAGAAACTTGACCAATGGCTCATGGAATGCAACAAACTTATTGCCTAAAACAGGAGCATTGGTAACCATAGATGATGGTTTTGAAAAGAACACTTCACCATCAATGTCACGTGAGGGAACTGCAATTTCTGATGGCAAGTAACTTGTAGTATATAAGAGAGATGCAGGTACAGATGCTGGGAATACATTGCTAATGAACCACATTAATGCTTTTCTTCTTCAACAAATGAGGACAGTCACTCTAAAGACAACATGATAATGTACACTCACTGTAAGGACAGTCACAAATGAGGACATCTCACAGTGACTGTCCCTTGTGTGATTGCCACTTGAATGTATTGCTATTCAACCACATTAATGCTTTTCTTCTTCAACAAATGAGGATAGTCACTCTAAAGACAACATGATAATGTACACGGGCTGTAAGTGTACATTATCATGTTGTCTTTACAGTGACTGTCCTCCTTCAAGTGGCAATTACACAAGGGACAGTCACTGTAAAGGCAACATGATAATGTAGAGAAACGTTGTCATTTGTATTTTCAACAGTGCCGAGAGAGATTCCCTCCGCGAAATCACAGCTACAATTTCTGAGTACGTTGGGTTTATTTTTCTTTTGTCATTATTATGTAATCTGGTATTCAGCTGTTACAGAGCTAAAATACCCAGAAATGAGGACATGTCTGTGTTGAATTTATTGTTAGCGGCTTTGGTTATTTAGAAGTTTAATTTTATTTGTTCATCTTTCAAGCACAAACATTTTGTGGACCGTAACATCTTCATTGTTTCGGGTATGCAATGAAACAGCCGTAACTTGCAACTACCTTCACGGTACTTGTGTACATTATCATGTTGTCTTTACAGTGACTGTCCTCATTCAAGTGGCAATTACACAAGGGACAGTCACTGTGAGATGTCCTCATTTGTGACAAGGACAGTCACACATGAGGACATCTCACAGTGACTGTCCCTTGTGTAATTGCCACTTGAATGTATTGCTATTCAACCACATTTATGGGCCCGTTTGGACCACAGCACACAGTAGCATCTACAGAGAAGAATATCCCAGGTGTAACAAGTTGTAAGAATATAACAACAGTTCTAAGAAGTTCCCTAGCACATAGTAGCATCTACAGAGAAGAATATACAACATGAGGGCAGCCACTGTAAAGACAACATGATAATGTACACTCATTGTATGTGTACATTATCATGTTGTCTTTACAGTGACTGTCCTCATTCAAGTGGCAATTACAGAAGGGACAGTCATTGTGAGATGTCCTCATTTGTGACAAGGATAGTCACACATGAGGACATCTCACAGTGATCGATTGTCCCTTGTGTAATTGCCACTTGAATGTATTTCTATTGAACCACATTAATGCTTTTCTTCTTCAACAAATGAGGACAGTCACTCTAAAGACAACATGATAATGTACACTCATTGTAAGGACAGTCACAAATGAGGACATCTCACAGTGACTGTCCCTTGTGTAATTGCCACTTGAATTACACAAGGGACAGTCATTGTGAGATGTCCTCATTTGTGACAAGGATAGTCACACATGAGGACATCTCACAGTGATCGATTGTCCCTTGTGTAATTGCCACTTGAATGTATTGCTATTGAACCACATTAATGCTTTTCTTCTTCAACAAATGAGGACAATCACTCTAAAGACAACATGATAATGTACACTCATTGTAAGGACAGTCACAAATGAGGACATCTCACAGTGACTGTCCCTTGTGTGATTGCCACTTGAATGTATTGCTATTCAGCCACATTAATGCTTTTCTTCTTCAACAAATGAGGATAGTCACTCTAAAGACAACATGATAATGTACACGGGCTGTAAGTGTACATTATCATGTTGTCTTTACAGTGACTGTCCTCCTTCAAGTGGCAATTACACAAGGGACAGTCACTGTAAAGGCAACATGATAATGTAGAGAAACGTTGTCATTTGTATTTTCAACAGTGCCGAGAGAGATTCCCTCCGCGAAATCACAGCTACAATTTCTGAGTACGTTGGGTTTATTTTTCTTTTGTCATTATTATGTAATCTGGTATTCAGCTGTTACAGAGCTAAAATACCCAGAAATGAGGACATGTCTGTGTTGAATTTATTGTTAGCGGCTTTGGTTATTTAGAAGTTTAATTTTATTTGTTCATCTTTCAAGCACAAACGTTTTGTGGACCGTAACATCTTCATTGTTTCGGGTATGCAATGAAACAGCCGTAACTTGCAACTACCTTCACGGTACTTGTGTACATTATCATGTTGTCTTTACAGTGACTGTCCTCATTCAAGTGGCAATTACACAAGGGACAGTCACTGTGAGATGTCCTCATTTGTGACAAGGACAGTCACACATGAGGACATCTCACAGTGACTGTCCCTTGTGTAATTGCCACTTGAATGTATTGCTATTCAACCACATTTATGGGCCCGTTTGGACCACAGCACATAGTAGCATCTACAAAGAAGAATATCCCAGGTGTAACAAGTTGTAAGAATATACCAACAGTTCTAAGAAGTTCCCTAGCACATAGTAGCATCTACAGAGAAGAATATACAACATGAGGGCAGCCACTGTAAAGACAACATGATAATGTACACTCATTGTATGTGTACATTATCATGTTGTCTTTACAGTGACTGTCCTCATTCAAGTGGCAATTACAGAAGGGACAGTCATTGTGAGATGTCCTCATTTGTGACAAGGATAGTCACACATGAGGACATCTCACAGTGATCGATTGTCCCTTGTGTAATTGCCACTTGAATGTATTGCTATTGAACCACATTAATGCTTTTCTTCTTCAACAAATGAGGACAGTCACTCTAAAGACAACATGATAATGTACACTCATTGTAAGGACAGTCACAAATGAGGACATCTCACAGTGACTGTCCCTTGTGTAATTGCCACTTGAATTACACAAGGGACAGTCATTGTGAGATGTCCTCATTTGTGACAAGGATAGTCACACATGAGGACATCTCACAGTGATCGATTGTCCCTTGTGTAATTGCCACTTGAATGTATTGCTATTGAACCACATTAATGCTTTTCTTCTTCAACAAATGAGGACAGTCACTCTAAAGACAACATGATAATGTACACTCACTGTAAGGACAGTCACAAATGAGGACATCTCACAGTGACTGTCCCTTGTGTGATTGCCACTTGAATGTATTGCTATTCAGCCACATTAATGCTTTTCTTCTTCAACAAATGAGGATAGTCACTCTAAAGACAACATGATAATGTACACGGGCTGTAAGTGTACATTATCATGTTGTCTTTACAGTGACTGTCCTCCTTCAAGTGGCAATTACACAAGGGACAGTCACTGTAAAGGCAACATGATAATGTAGAGAAACGTTGTCATTTGTATTTTCAACAGTGCCGAGAGAGATTCCCTCCGCGAAATCACAGCTACAATTTCTGAGTACGTTGGGTTTATTTTTCTTTTGTCATTATTATGTAATCTGGTATTCAGCTGTTACAGAGCTAAAATACCCAGAAATGAGGACATATCTGTGTTGAATTTATTGTTAGCGGCTTTGGTTATTTAGAAGTTTAATTTTATTTGTTCATCTTTCAAGCACAAACGTTTTGTGGACCGTAACATCTTCATTGTTTCGGGTATGCAATGAAACAGCCGTAACTTGCAACTACCTTCACGGTACTTGTGTACATTATCGTGTTGTCTTTACAGTGACTATCCTCATTCAAGTGGCAATTACACAAGGGACAGTCACTGTGAGATGTCCTCATTTGTGACAAGGACAGTCACACATGAGGACATCTCACAGTGACTATCCCTTGTGTAATTTCCACTTGAATGTATTGCTATTCAACCACATTTATGGGCCCGTTTGGACCCCAGAACACAGTAGCATCTACAGAGAAGAATATCCCAGGTGTAACAAGTTGTAAGAATATACCAACAGTTCTAAGAAGTTCCCTAGCACATAGTAGCATCTACAGAGAAGAATATACAACATGAGGGCAGCCACTGTAAAGACAACATGATAATGTACACTCATTGTATGTGTACATTATCATGTTGTCTTTACAGTGACTGTCCTCATTCAAGTGGAAATTACACAAGGGACAGTCACTGTGAGATGTCCTCATTTGTGACAAGGACAGTCACACATGAGGACATCTCACAGTGACTGTCCCTTGTGTAATTGCCACTTGAATGTATTGCTATTCAACCACATTTATGGGCCCGTTTGGACCGCGGCACATAGTAGCATCTACAGAGAAGAATATCCCAGGTGTAACAAGTTGTAAGAATATACCAACAGTTCTAAGAAGTTCCCTAGCACATAGTAGCATCTACAGAGAAGAATATGGGTCAACGAGGTTGACTTCAAAGCCATGCAATCTAATGGTAATAGTAATATCATAATTTGACATACTATCAGAAATACTTCCTAAATAGACTATTCAATCTTATAAGAGATGGATTCATGAGAACTATTATTTATGAAATATGAGTCAATGACTTTAATTAAAAAAATTACACAATCTAATTCTTGTAAAAATATCAAAATTTGACACATTGAAAATACCTTCCAAAAGTATCGTTAATTGATTAATATGAATCACTACTCATGAAATATAATTTTATAAACCTAATCTAAAAACTACACAATAAAAATCTTAATAGCAATATTGTAAGAAACTATTCCCAAAAGCAAGCCTAACAAAATTTGATGAAAATAATTTTTGTTTCACTCAACTTTGACATTCACAACTTCCTCTTTTATTATAATAAGAAAAAAAATGTCTTTTTAGATATACCTCATGAACCATACTCGAATAATCTATCATTTTTCTTCTCAAAAACATATTTGCAGAGCCTGCTTCTTTTACTTGTTTGTACTTTTATCTCTCTGATGGAAAGGGTTCCTTCAAGACACATTTTTCCAAGTTCACTGCTTGAGATATTTGAGGAGGGTTCCCCTGCTTGAGTATCCATCCAACCCATATTCGAGTAGTTCTACAATTGCACAGTCTAAATTAATAATACTGACAATTGAATGACGAATGATGATACATAGAATTGATATAAACTAATCCTAAAAACACTAAAACATTATTAATATATTTATATTTCATAAATAAAATTGATATAAAAGATTTGGAAAGATACATTAAAAAATAGAAAAATAGTAATTTATAATAGAAGGAAACTTAAATTGCTATTTAAAAAAAAAACAAGAGTCTTAAATCTTATCATTTTGTTTCATTATCATCCATAAGTACACACCTCTAGCATAATAATTATATTTTACCACCCATAAAATGAAAAAAAGATTTTCACAAGAGAAATTGAAGCTAGATTATAAAAATGAACCATCTTATTGGAAACTGGAACTGTTATCATACCCAAAAGGACTACAAAATTTCACCTTATCATACCCAGATTGTTGCTTTGCCTGGCGGAGGGAAATTTGATTAGTAAAATTGACACAGAGTATGTTGTCTCCATTGTCATGCTGGATAACAAAACACCAACTTTAATGGGCATGTACTGTCCCTTGTGTAATTGCCACTTGAATGCATTGCTATTTGATGCAGGGGCATCCCTAATGCAAGCCAAAGACACCATGATTGAAGGAAGTTGCCATGAAGCCAAGGAGTCAAATCCTATCAATTGGAACATAAGATTTTCACCTTGGAGCTTTGAAGGATTGACTGGTGAAAGGTCCTTTTGATTGACAAATCAGAGTCTTTTTGAATGACAAATCAGAGTCTTTTTGAATGACAATAAATTAGAATAGGAGTTTTAGATGTTTTCTTGGTTTGTAATAAATATTAAGGATTGATTTTATCTCCTTATAAACATCCACTTGTTGGACACAAGACCCCTTGGTGACTTATAAACCTTGGGCATCTTTTGAGTCCTTGGATGAAATGAGCATAGTAAGTGTTTATTAGGTGTCTTTTAGATGTTGTTAAGAAGTTTGAAGGTCCAAAATAACTTTAATAAGGTTCCTAAAGTTTCACAACACATTTTTAACCTTCTCGGCAAAGTTGTTTGCAAAGTTGTAATGCAACTTTAAAAGTTGCTTAGCAAAGTTGACATTTGTTGGATAAACTGTTCTAACCACCTAGATGGTTGAACCAACGTTTGGAGAGCCTATTTTAGGCTTCAAATGGTCGAAGACAGACAGAGAACCAGTATTGTAATCATTTTGATGTCATAAAAAATAAAAATAACCCTGTTTTAGTGCATTTCTGGTGAAAAATGAACTCTGTACGGCTGTACGGATGGTGGTTGGATGATAAAATTTGCCTGGAAGTTGTAATAGTGACATCTGATGCTTTGGAAGTTGGTTTGATTGATTCTCTTTGTTTTATATCTAAGTTATTTCAAATTTTCTGTGCATTGTTTACAAACCCTCACTTTCAGGGTTTGACTGATGTACAGACCTTAACTCACGTTTCAACCATTGGAATTCCTTCTTCCTTGGTGGAATGAGAGTTAAGGATGTATATTTGTATATTCGAAAAGCCCTGACTACTCTGCATCACTATTGAACCACATTAATGCTTTTTTCCTTCAACAAATGAGGACAGTCACTGTAAAGACAACATGATAATGTACACTCACTGTAAGGATAGTCACAAATGAGGAAATCTCAGAGTGATTATCCCTTGTGTAATTGCCGCTTGAATACATTGCTATTGAACCACATTAATGCTTTTTTCCTTCAAGTGGCAATTACACAAGGGACAGTCACTGTGAGATGTCCTCATTTGTGACAAGGACAGTCACACATGAGGACATCTCACAGTGACTGTCCCTTGTGTAATTGCCACTTGAATGTATTGCTATTCAACCACATTTATGGGCCTGTTTGGACCACGGCACACAATAGCATCTACAGAGAAGAATATCCCAGGTGTAACAAGTTGTAAGAATATACCAACAGTTCTAAGAAGTTCCCTAGCACATAGTAGCATCTACAAAGAAGAATATACAACATGAGGGCAGCCACTGTAAAGACAACATGATAATGTACACTCATTGTATGTGTACATTATCATGTTGTCTTTACAGTGACTGTCCTCATTCAAGTGGCAATTACAGAAGGGACAGTCATTGTGAGATGTCCTCATTTGTGACAAGGATAGTCACACATGAGGACATCTCACAGTGATCGATTGTCCCTTGTGTAATTGCCACTTGAATGTATTTCTATTGAACCACATTAATGCTTTTCTTCTTCAACAAATGAGGACAGTCACTCTAAAGACAACATGATAATGTACACTCATTGTAAGGACAGTCACAAATGAGGACATCTCACAGTGACTGTCCCTTGTGTAATTGCCACTTGAATTACACAAGGGATAGTCATTGTGAGATGTCCTCATTTGTGACAAGGATAGTCACACATGAGGACATCTCACAGTGATCGATTGTCCCTTGTGTAATTGCCACTTGAATGTATTGCTATTGAACCACATTAATGCTTTTCTTCTTCAACAAATGGGGACAGTCACTCTAAAGACAACATGATAATGTACACTCACTGTAAGGACAGTCACAAATGAGGACATCTCACAGTGACTGTGCCTTGTGTGATTGCCACTTGAATGTATTGCTATTCAGCCACATTAATGCTTTTCTTCTTCAACAAATGAGGATAGTCACTCTAAAGACAACATGATAATGTACACAGGCTGTAAGTGTACATTATCATGTTGTCTTTACAGTGACTGTCCTCCTTCAAGTGGCAATTACACAAGGGATTTGTGTTTTCATTTGTGTTTTCAACAGCACCGTAACCCTCCGCGAAATCACATCGGGATATAAGGGCAAAACAAACAAGAACATTGTCATTTGTATTTTCAACAGCGCCGAGAGAGATAAACAAACTTAAAACTCAGACTTAAGAAAGATGAAGGCAATGCTTCAAAAGGTCGATGCCCTAAATATGGGAAAACACAATACCACCATTAAACGATGCCCTAGTCACCGTATCAATGCTGCCAGCTTCGTACCAGTATGCTGACTGCTCACTTTCATCCTGTGATAAAGGTAACTTCATTAATCATACTTGAAATGGCAGCATACGAACTAAAGTTGATGAACATTTATAAACTAAAAGTTTAAAACTACAGATTACAAATGTAGTAGTTTCATACGAAAAGAACTTGATGTCTAAAATTTACCATTAGAAGTATCCAAAGGAATACCACAGTACTATTGAACTTGGAGAATCGGAGATGATCTACACAGCAAGGTTCAACAGCTGTAAGGACTATTACACCATCTTTAGCATTTGAATACATTTTCTCCTTGGCTTCTGGTGGATCCTCAAAGACCCCCAATGACGTTTTCCCTACAATTATCAATTGTTTGTCAGTATGAGATATTAATAAATAAACATTAATCACAATATTAGGCAAACAATGTTCTTGATGTCTGAATCTAAATCACAGAAAGCTCTAATAAAGCAGTTCTCAGTTTCACATTAAACTAAGTTTCAATTTCAAATGGTTATAATAATTTTTGCAAGTTATAAGTAGCTGGTTACAGTATATGACATAAAAAGAAAAAAAATCATTTCTATTCTTTTCTTCTTTTTCTCTTTCAACGAAGCTTTTGCACCACACAAATGCATACCAAGAATTTCTCAGGAGGTTTCAAGACCATTGCATACCAAACTTCTTCTCTGTAGATGCTACTGTGTGTCGTGGTCCAAACGGGTCCAAATAGACCTAGTGACTCTAGTAGGTCTCCAAAACCTGTTCTGCAGCAATAACTCTTCAATTTGACAAAGGACCTTATGAACTTATATGTTTTTTGAGTACCCTTTTTGATGTTCTAACAATCCTCCAACTCCCAGACCTTGACTCCACTCCAGCATATCAATGTCCTTATTGAGTCCGCAGACCTAATGCATGCCTTTGGGTGTGGGTTCCAAAACAAGGCATTGAAAATGGGTGCATGAAACCAAGATCAGAGTTTGAAGATGTCCACCATGCTCTAAAGATCTAGATTCAACAAGGTTTGAGGTCCTTTACTTGCCGCTACCCTCTGATCTTGCATAATCCATCAACTCCTAGTCAAGAACATTGAGATTCTTGACCTAGGGCTTGCTCTTGAAATTCTCTGGCTTAGTATCCTGTTCCAAAGCTTTTAAAATATGAAAATAAACCCCCTTAACTTGCATTTTACAAAGAACAGAGGATATCCTATGGTTTATTTGCAAGTTAAGGCCATTTGAATGCAATAACCCAAAAAATGAGGGTTTGACAGAACAACAGATAAGAAAAAGGAATAACGTTGATATAAGGTGTCTTGAATCTACCAAATAAACTCTCAAAGCATAAGATATAAATACTCTAACTTCCACACTGGTCTGCCCTCCCTTTCACATCCGTACACTGTACAGTGCTTGAAGGAAATGCACAGAAAAGGCTCTGAAATAGTGGCTCTATCTGACAGAGAGTCCATGCTAGGCTTCATGACTAACCTAGAGCACATTCCTTGTTATGGAGGAAGTTTGAATGGTGAAGAACTTATGGAATGGATAGAGGACCTAGATAACCATTTTGACTACAAGTATCTTATTAATAACCATTTTGACTACAAGTATCTTATGGATAGAGGACCTTGATAACCATTTTGACTCATTTAGTATCTTATTGAGCTTCACTTTGTTTCGAGAATATAGTTTAATATTCTCTACTAAACAGGGCCAACCACATGAAGGTGGAAGCTCATTTGGCCCCACCCCCCTCCCCCTAACATCACTCTACATTCCCCGTTAACATCTAACATTCATTCATTCTTTCAATTATTAATAAAATGTAACATTCAATCAATATCACATGATAACATTCATTAACACATTAGATTCGTTAACACACAACATTCATCAATATGAAAATAAACACATAATTCATGAACATTCATTAGCACATAATTAAATTCATTGAGACATAAAATTCAGTCATTATCAATTAAGGTATTTAGATGACAATCATTTCTTTTTTCTCTTTCTAATTTTTTTTTCTATGTAAGCTCTAAGAGGAGCATCAGTGTTATCATCAATACCCCCCTCATCAGTTGTTTTGTTCTTTGTTCTTGATGATCTCAAATTCCTATGCTGCTGCAAAGGGGGGTCCTCTACAATAACAAATAAAAGAGTTAAATTTAAAATATTTAATTATAATTGTTACAAGTATTTAATTATTTTAAAGAACATAACTGTGGTGCTCTTTAATTACCTGATTTGGCCACATCATTTTGTCTAGACTCAACCTCAACATGCTCATGAGCACTAACCCCTCGATCCTCTACAGTTGCTATACAAAATGTTACATTAATCCAAACACCAATTGTAATTACATATAAAAATTTTAATAGCAAATGTATACCTCCACCACTAGGATGCACATCATGCGAACCTTCATTATGCATAGATTGTGTAGAAGGATTGTCAGGCTGCATTCCAATATCCTACACATTGTTATCATTGCTTTCTTAAAATAGATATACTCACTTTATATTAGAACTTAACATCAAATAGACTAATTGGTAAAGTATTCAATTTGAAATAAATTTCATTTAGCTTATTTACCTGTGGCTCAGATGCATCATTATTTGAACCTTGCACATTGATTTCAGCTCGTAGCCATTCAGCCACGACTCTATAGCCTTGTTGGAAGCCAATTCTCTTGTCCTCTTCTGTGAGGCATCTATTGAACTCTGACCCCTACATTTTTTCTTGGTATGGTGAATTTTACTTGCATTGTTTGATCAAAAAAAATTTCCTTGCAATATATAAAAAAATTGATACAAGTTTTCATTTACTAATACTTACAACTCGTGCTTGAAGTTTGGAAAAACCACCAGAGCCGAGCTTGTGTGTCCCGTGCTTTTCTAATCTTGCCTTTGTTGCCTTTGATGTGTCAGGCAATCTATGAAAAGTTTGAAATATGTTAGAGACCAGTATAGGAAAAATTTAGAGGTTAATTAGTACATAATTACATTCTCAAAAGTATCACATACCTTGCTCTACTCTCTACTGGCGTAATTCCTTTTTTCATGTCGGCTTTATACTTTCCATCCAAAATCAAACCCTGCCACTCAGCCTCAAGAACACAGGGCGGACGCTCGTGCCTTGGGTTAACCTCTAAATATTTCCTGTACTGGTCCCTAATATACTTCAAACATAAACCAGCTCTTTCAAGGAGCTTGTTTCTCTCGAATGCACGAGGTCCAAAAAGCTGGGTCATACTATGTACAAGATCATCCTTCAACTTTTTATCTTGGTTATTCCACCTTTTAAGTAAAAAAAAACATGTTAGACTCATAAATGAAGAGAAGCTACCTTTAATATAGTTCAAGAAATTGATGAAAAGGAAAACTATTCTAGCAATGATATGAAATCAAAATAGTGGTTTGGGATTTTAGTTAGGATATGATGTTCCACCATGTACGTATGGTGGGCCCGAATATCCGCAAACACTCATCACCAAGTTTTCGCCAAAAAATATCATTCCCTACAAAATAATCATGGGATCATTAGTCGATGAAGAGTGATCAAAAACTAAATTACTATTATATCACTATAGAATAATAATAACTTTAAAGTACCTGGAAGTTTGGATACTTTTAAGGGAACACCTTCATCGTCGCTGATGATCAATAGGCAATCCTTCACCGTTCCCGTACTAGGAACACGGGAACATCCAGGAAATGATGTTGCATCGGGACTTGTTGCATCTCCTATTGCAAAAAATGAAAACCATTATCAAATGCCTCCAAGAAATAATACTTCAAGGGAAATAAATTGGTGCAGAGCACCCATGGCACAAACACAATCAAGGGATCTACATCGTAAACACATAACACTTAAACACATAACAAAAGAGAGAAAAAGAGGGATTTGTGTACCAGTAGATGGTGCAACAGTTGGTGCATTTAGGCTGTGTGTTGTTGACATGGCAGTCGGCAAGACATTTGTGGTTGTCCTGGATGGAGGCGGCATTGTCATATCATCATGGAAAGGAGCTAAAGAATAAAATTGTTAGAGCATGCATAAATATAGAACGCGTGGACTAGCATGGACAAGATTGTTAGAGCATTAAAAAAAAAGATTGTTCGAGCATGTATTGTCAATGATTATGATCATTCCTATATATATTCAGTGGAAAACACAAGTGGGGAATGGAACATGTGATCTACCTGAACCACTTGCAATACCGGCCTCATCATGGGAATGGGGTTCAAAATTACGCAAATAACTCTGTAAAGACAATGCATCCATATTTTAATTAATGTCATAAAAGAGCATAACATAAAAACCATTATTGAACTCTTGTAATAATTAAAAATTTCATTAATACTTACTTTAAAGTTTTCAGAAGTGCGCAACAACTCAGCTGCCCTGTCTGTCTTTTATTTCCTGAGTCTGAGGATGTATGGATACCAAACGTAGAAGTTCTTTCCCAATTTTCTTTAGCAGCTTTTTAATGGAACCGATCGGGTCATCGGTCTCTGCTAAATCAATAAAAAAAGGGTCCACAAGGGGGGACTCCTGAGGGACTGCAGGTTGCTTTCCCTCTCTCCGACCACCGGCCCTCTGTGACAACAATAGTATTAGTATTATCAAAATTACTCCAAAACAATGAAGAAAATAACATTAAAAAAAATAACATTTTTCTTCTATCTAGTTTGCACAATTACAATGAGTTTTACCTGCTCATGTGTAGATGAGCTAGGAATATCGTCACCATCACCTTCGGGCGGTTGCTCCATATTGTGCCCCTGTGTCAAAGATCAAGTATAAAAATGTTAGCCAAAAATTTAATAACTAAATGGTATGTTGGAGTCATTGATTAGAAGTTGGTTTAATAGTATGTACCACCCCCATGATAGTAGCCTCGTTTGTATCTATGCGGTTCAAATTGTAATCAATAAGCAGCTCTTCCCCTGCACGTATTGATTTTATCGTACAGATGAATACACGATTTCCCTCGCACGCCTCAAATATGCAATTGGGTTGCTTTATAGTTGACCCAGGTCGTGTACTATTTATAAAACCCGCAATATTCCCTGTTGCTTTTGGCCTTCCATCAATGTATATAGCCACACTTTTACTTTGATTATTGTCTTGCTGTTGTATATAATTTGCCGAGAGTGCATACCTACGCATACTTTTTTTATATTGAACAATATGCATCCAACTTTTGTAATCGTAACATGGTCCAACATACTCCATCAATTCAGAAACTTTGTTGTAAGACACCTTTATGCCATCCATAGAAAATAGGCCCAAACCATGTAATGATGATGGTGCTATGTGATATATCCTCTCATTAACACAAAAATCAGTGTTTATTGGAGGAAGTTCCTTGGGTACCCAATGTTTCTGTAGATGTTGGTACCTCAAGGGCACCTCGATGTCGCCTTTCATCTCATCATCATAAGAACATGACCCCCCTTGAGCAAGGAAAAATTTCATGTGTTTATTGAATTTCCTTCTAGTCCTTTGACCTCTAGTTAATCTCCCTATTCTAGATAAACTGCATGTCTCACTTTCCTCTTCTATTCCTATATTTCCCTCAATCGAGGAAGAAACTTCTGACAAATACCTATTTGCTGGTACCTGCAAATGGGAGAGATCTTAGAAGACATCAATCTTACTATTGATAAGTGTATTAAATAGACTTTCTATAAGGTGTATTGACTTATACCTGTCGATCCATGAGACTGTGCGGGATGCTCTTGAAAGGGGTTCAATTTCCTGCAAATGTAATTCAATTATCGTGAGCATAATCACATCATAATCATAATCACATCCATCATAAGCATCACATAAAAATTAAAAACATTAAAACGTACACATTATAACACTTATAGCTTTTAAATAGATAATGAATAAACTATGTAACCATTTAAGACAAATATATTTCTATCAAGAAATGAATATTAAATACATTAAGGATTGATGGCATACCTTTAAATTTCATCATCATCATCCTCATCATCCTCATCATCATCATCATCATCATCATCATCATCATCATCATCATCCTCATCATCATCGTCATCATCATCATCCTCGTCATCGTCGTTGTCGTCGTTGTCGTCATCATCAACATCATCATCATCAACATCAACATCATCTTCATCATCATCATCAGTAGCAGCATCATCTTCTTCTTCTTCTTCATGAAAATTTGTCTCAGGAACATCATCCAATAATTTTCGATCGTGATCATCATCTACATCATCTTCTACTTCTTCGGTATCTTCTTCTTCCATCGCATTATACTTTATCGGCCTTCCTCTCGGTTCATGTCTAACAACAAATGACCAACCCGGTTTATGTGAAACCTCTGAGTAAAATACCTGCTCACATTGGCTTGGAAGAACATAGGGCTCATCCCCAACTGGCTCAAATGACCTTGTATTAACCATTGTAAATCCATTATCATGTTCAATAACAGTTCTATTAGGATCATTTGGATTAAGTCATAGCCTGTACCATTTGACAACGAAGAGTACTAATTTGAAGGAACTAAAGTCACACTCAAGTATATCATCCAAAATGCCATAGTATTTATTTTTAGACTCTTGAGGATCTAAGTCATTTCTAGATGAAATATTAGTCACTTGAAAGACTGCAGTTATTCCAGAATCACAAGTTTTCTTCGTGTCATCCAACACTTTGACGCGAAATTTTTGACCATTACAGAACATACCCTTGTGGTGTTTAACCTGCAATAATATGTGAAACATGTCAAAATTATTATATCGTGAGTTGATAAACATACGGGTGATTAATAATTTTGTACGTACCTGGAAATCTCTTAAACCATATGCTAAATCTATTTCCCTTTGCGTAACATTAGAATCTCCATTACGATGAGCTTCTTTAACCAATGAAGATACACCTTCCCATGTTAATGTGTGACCAGAATGTTGACATCGTTCAATCCATACCGTCATCCAATCAAGATTGTTTGCAATATACAAATGTAGTGCATCCCACTCTCGAGCAACTGTACAAAAAAAAAATAGACGACTTACAACCGATTTATTTTGAAGATTAAGAAATAATTTATTACAATAACATCTTATAATTTATTACTTGTCACTTTCCTCAATCTACCTTTCCCCATCAAGTACTCCCCTTTGAATTTTTTAAAAGGGTCGAGATCCCAAATGCGATCTACATGGATATTTGAAGCAAACTTAGGAAGATATTCAGTAATGTACACCATAGTCTGGTATACCATGTATCCCTCTACCATAGAACCCTCAGGATGTGCTCTTTGTCGAACCAAAGCCTTCAAAGATTTCAAGTGCCTCTCAACCATCCACATTGACCTAGTGTGTGCAGGTCCACACAATTCAATCTCCTCAACTTGGTGTATGAGGTAGTGTTCTTGTGCATTGAAAAAAGTTGGAGGTAGACACTTTTGCATTTCACACAATAAATGAGAAATTCTTCTCTTCCAATAGTTTATATCTTCTTTATGGATTTCTTTAGATGACAACCACCTACATTAAGAGATTCAAGTCACAAAAAATATATAAATACGAGACTTTACAAAATAATATACAATAGATTACATAGCAAGAAAAACAAATCGCGAATATAATAAATATATACAACAAATTGAATAGATATTACTGCTTACCTCATGTATTTTCCAAGATCATATATCACTTGTTTGATGTTATTGTTGAAGTGCTCTGGGAGAGATAGAGGTAGCACGTACTGCAGTAATTATAAACCAATCATTTCATTATTTTCTAACATAACATAATGAATAGTACACGTAGTTTATGAATATATTGTAAATACAGAAGAACATAACTTACCTTGATGAAAGTATGCCAATCATGCATTTTGAGCCCTGGCCCAAATTCACTTTTCTTTGATATGAGATTGCTTATGTTCCTAGCAAATCCTGTGGGAAATCAAATTTTTCGTATGACTTCTTTTATGGCATCACTTTGCTGCTCCGTTAATAACCAAGGAAGGGCACTTATATTAATCTGATCTCTATTGCTATTTGAGTGAATGAAATTCTTCAGTGCATGATTGGATTCATAAATGTCATTACAAATTTTGACAATTTTTTCTTTGTCACGCCTTCCATCCAGTATTTTCCACAATGTCTCTGTTATATTCTTTCCAACATGCATAAGATCAAACAAATGCACAATTTGTAGGTCCTCGTAGTAGGGCAACCTACTAAATTGTTTGGGATAGCTTTTTAGTCCCTTTGGAAGGTTGTCAGTAGTGCCTTGACGACCTTCACGATCATCAATTACATAATTAGTAAACAAAAATCACAATAGAAATATATAAATTATAAACATAAACCATTAAGTGGAACGACATTACCTCGACGATTAATTCTATTATATTCCAACTTCCATAGGCGAGGTGTCATTCTTCGTGGCTTTGATGTAGTCTCTTTTTTCCCATTGAAAAGATGTTTTTCCATACTTCGATACTTATGATTCCTGTGGAGGAAGTGTCTGTACTCATCAAACACATGCTTTCCTAAACTTTTTGAATGACGAGATTTCATCTTTGGACCACAAACTGGACATGCAAATTTTCCCTTTGTTTGAAGACCTACAAGATAATGATATAATTGGATTATTAAATATGTTGATTTTTATAATTAGAATTATCATGCGCAACTTGAATTCACTATAACATACCACAAAAATGTGTTAGCCCTGGGGCATCATGTATTGTCCATACAAGTATTGCATGGAATTGAAATTGTCTTTGTCCTATTGGTCTAGACACGTCATACATAGTGACACCGTTCCATAACTCCACCAACTCGTCAATAAGAGGCTCAATATATACATTCATATCTTTAACTTGATATTTACCTACTTGAATGAACAGTAACATTACATAATTATTGTGACCATTTTACTGTAAGATTTGTAAGTACATGTAAATTAATAACTATCAAATCATAAAATACCTGGAACAATCATTGCCAACATAATGTGCTCCCTCTTTATTGACATCCACGGAGGAATGTTATTGTTGATAACAAAAACAGGCCACACCGAGCAAACAGATCTCATCTCTCCAAATGGATTGACACCATCCGCTGCCAATGAAAGCCTGAGATTACGAGGTTCTTCTTTGAAGTGTTGCCACTTTTCCTCTATGTGCATAAATGCCGAACCATCCGCAGGGATTTGAATAATGTCATCTCGACTTCTATTGCGTGCATGGTAATCCATAAATTGTACCAAGCTAGTACACCTGAATAATTGTCGCATCTGTGGAATAATGGGGATGTAACGAAGAACCTTGTGAGGCACCTTTTTTGTTATTCGATCTGTTCGATATCTACTCGTATGACATACAGGGCATTGTGTTGCAAATTCATGTTCTTTATAATATATAATATGATCATTGGGACAAGCATGTATTGCTTGATACTCCATTCCAATATCTTTCATAATAGCAGATAATTCTCGATATGAGCGAGGTAGAATATTTGATGGTGGTAACAAAAACTCGCCTATCAATCTACAGCAAAAAATATAAGTTGTTAATATAAACAATATTAGTGGTACATTATTCACCCTTTGTTAACTATAAAGACATATATGACATACCTTAACATACGTGACATTGTTATGTTGGATAAACCATTCATAACCTTCAAGTTCAACAACAACAATACAGTAGAGAGAAGAGTTGTTTGGGAGTCTTTGTATAGGGGCTCGTATGCCTTCTCAAGTAGAGGTACATCAAGGCTATCATCATCATCATGATCAGATCCGCTTGGACTAAATGTGTCATGGATCAATGTATTTATACCATCATCTTCAATTGTGTTTTCTGGCGCATGATCGTCATCTTCCATGGGATCATTATCTTCACCTTGGATATTCGCACCCCCATGTTCCTCCATATCATGTACTTCCCTGGGGAGATCAACCTATATAAAATTGATTAACATAAATAAACCATGATCTTCAACTCATCATCAAGTGATTTCATATGTATATAAATTGTTAAAATGATATAATGAACAACTTACCAGTGGATGATAGTCATGCCCCCCTTCAATGTGACCATTCTCCCTACAATGTCTCTTAACTGTTTTGATTAGCAATCTTCTACGGTTTAAGCCCTTACAAATTTTGCAGGGACAATAACATTTTCCATCACCTTTTCTTTTCAAGTTAGACCACAATCTAGCGATTGTCTCCCTATTTTGTTCTTCACTTATATTATCTGACATGATCGTTCTTCGCAGGAAGCAAAAATTGGGCTATGAAAACTTCGGTCTACAACTTTCAGTGACTAAGCAAAATTGTCAAAAGTACACAAATCTTCTTAGACCTAGTTAAATCCTTTAATATTTTAAAAGTCTAGTTAAAATATACATTAGATTAAAAAATATACAATTTTCATGCCTGAGCGCGCGGCTACGACTAGTGCAATGGTCTTCTTGCTTAGCTCTAGAAGCTCTCTAGCAATCAAAACATATAAGCTACAAGGCCTAACAGCAATTTCAAAACATATAAGCTACAAGGCAAGACATATTACATGACATGGCAAAAGGATTAAAATATACATTAGATTAAAATATATACAATTTTCAAACCTGAGCACGCGGCTATAACTCGTGCAATGGTCTTCTTGCTTAGCTCTAGAAGCTCTCCAGCAATCAAAACATATAAGCTATTAGAATTCATTAACTTTCTGTAATTGGAAAACTCTATTTGATATTAGACCGTAAACTACTACTATTCTCTCCATAAGAACTAAGTACAAAATTCTTTCAAGTTCACATCCATGATTCCCTTTAGATTAAAATATACAGCAAAAATAAGCTAAAAGTCTAGTTAAAATATACATTAGATTAAAAAATATACAATTTTCAAACCTGAGCGCGCGGCTATAACTCGTGCAATGGTCTTCTTGCTTAGCTTTAGAAGCTCTCCAGCAATCAAAACATATAAGCTACAAGGCCTAATAGCAATTTCAAAACAAGGGTCATCAAAAGAACCAAAAACAATGTGTGCAAACAATACCTTGTGAAGTGGTATAGACAATTAGAAGATGCTACTATGTGCTAGGGAACTTCTTAGAACTGTTGGTATATTCTTACAACTTGTTACACCTAGGATATTCTTCTCTATAGATGCTACTGTGTGCCGTGGTCCAAACGGGCCCATAAATGTGGTTGAATAGCAATACATTCAAGTGGCTTACACAAGGGACAGTCACTGTGAGATATCCTCATGTGTGACTGTCCTTGTCACAAATGAGGACATCTCACAGTGACTGTCCCTTGTGTAATTGCCACTTGAATGAGGTCAGTCACTGTAAAGACAACATGATAATTTACACATACAATGAGTGTACATTATCATGTTGTCTTTACAGTGGCTGCCCTCATGTTGTATATTCTTCTCTGTAGATGCTACTACGTGCTAGGGAACTTCTTAGAACTGTTGGTATATTCTTACAACTTGTTACACCTGGGATATTCTTCTCTGTAGATGCTACTGTGTGTCGTGGTCCAAACGGGCCCATAAATGTGGTTGAATAGCAATACATTCAAGTGGCAATTACACAAGGGACAGTCACTGTGAGATGTCCTCATGTGTGACTGTCCTTGTCACAAATGAGGACATCTCACAGTGACTGTCCCTTGTGTAATTAAGTATTGTGGGGAAGCATTCTAAATAATCAAAGCCACTAACAATAAATTCAACACAGATATGTCCTCATTTCTGGGTATTTTAGCTCTCTAACAGCTGAATACCAGATTAAATAATAATGACAAAAGAAAAATAAACCCAACGTACTCAGAAATTGTAGCTGTGATTTTGCGGAGGGAATCTCTCTCGGCGCTGTTGAAAACACAAATGACAACCCGCTTGATTTCGTGGAGGGAATCTCTCTCGGTGCTGTTCAAAACAAAAATGACAACCCGCTTTGTTCAAAACACAAATGATAACCCGCTTGATTTCGCGGAGGGAATCTCTCTCGGCGCTGTTGAAAACACAAATGACAATGTTCCTTTTTTTTTTTGCACTTATATCCCGACCAACATAAGGTCCATTTGTAATACAACATGATAATGTACACTTACAGTGAGTGTACATTATCATGTTGTCCTTAGAGTGACTATCCTCATTTGTTGAAGAAGAAAAGCATTAATGTGGCTGAATAGCAATACATTCAAGTGGCAATTACACAAGGGACAGTCACTATGAGATGTCCTCATTTGTGACTGTCCTTACAGTGAGTGTACATTATCATGGTGTCTTTAGAGTGACTGTCCTCATTTGTTGAAGAAGAAAAGCATTAATGTGGTTGAATAGAAATACATTCAAGTGGCAATTACACAAGGGACAATCACTGTGAGATGTCCTCATGTGTGACTATCCTTGTCACAAATGAGGACATCTCACAATGACTGTCCCTTGTGTAATTCAAGTGGCAATTACACAAGGGACAGTCACTGTGAGATGTCCTCATTTGTGACTGTCCTTACAATGAGTGTACATTATCATGTTGTCTTTAGAGTGACTGTCCTCATTTGTTGAAGAAGAAAAGCATTAATGTGGTTCAATAGCAATACATTCAAGTGGCAATTACACAAGGGACAATGTCATGAGCCGTGACATATTGAACTTAGTATAATAATAAAATGATTAGATGATATATAATAATCTATTATTTACGGTATATAACAATAATATATAATTATTATCAAAAGATAATAATAATATATAGTTAGCATAATAAGTAATATGTTAATTAAATAATATTAAAATATTAATAAATAATATAATTATGATTATAATTATAATATAAATTAATAATAAATAATTATTAATAAATTATATATATTATATTATAATAATATATTAAGTAATAATATTAAATCAATTATTGATATAATAATTTTAATATATAAATAATATTAATAAACCTCTCAATATAAAACAATATGTTATCACTATAATAATATTTATTATAATATTATTAATATTACTAACATCATTAATTATAATATTTAATAATAACAATAACATTAATAATAATAATAATAATAATAACGTTTAAAGCAATATCAAATATCTGTAATCGATATACATCTACATTAAACATCTGCATTATCTATCACGATGAGGAATGAAGAAGTGATACAACAATCACTAGTCATTACACATCGATACCATGAGAGGATGATTAATGAACCAAATACTATGAAGTCAAGATCAACATGATATGAATAAGGGATAGGTCGCTATGTGTTTCAGAAGATGTATTGATAAGCAAGAAGGATAACCATTCATATATTATAAATAATCATTAATTGCACAAGTTTAGACAATGACATATCCGATAAAGAAATATCAAACATGAAGACCCGCTAGCAAATATGCACCATCACTTCCTATGTTATCATGAAAATAACATAAACTAGATTGAATTCTACTATCTATATCAATAGACACCACATAGGAGGATATCGACTAAAGGATTGAAAGATTATTGATTGTCTGAGATAAACCACATCTTGTAGAAACACAAAAGCATAAGTGATTATATCACAAGCTATTGATGAATGAGGCATCAGTCATGGATAATAAGTACAATGTATCCTTAAGTATTAATAGGAATGGAAGTCAATTTGAAGATCAAACTCCATTACCAGCAATCAACCAATAAATGGACAATTATCAGAAAATGATATCGACTTATATCAGAGTAGAAAGATTGGATATCATCATAACAATATGGGATAAGGCAAGAGTTAATATCGATTGACTAAATACTAATGATAGTTAGACCAAACTAATACAAACACAATGGATGTTAACTACTGGTTGCACTACCAATTAGGGAAGATTACCTTCATAAAAAGATTTGATATTGAGTCAATCTGGGAGTTATCTATGATCAGAAAATAATGAAATAATATTATGTGAACTGTCGGATTATGGAAAGGTGTGATTAACAAAGGGACATGGAGGAAGAAACAAGACACGTCTCATTCATCGCATCTCTTCATTTGTTAAAGACAATATAAGAATGCATTCTCATCAGTCACTCAAGGCATCATTAGAACTTTATTTACTTATCCATATTTGGATATACTCAATAGAGCATCTGCCTTTGGCAGTTTGGTTTCAAGTTTATCATTGCAGATCAGAGACAACACCATGATTGCACAGATAGAAAGGATAGTCAGAAACAGCATCAATATTTGAAGTTGCAAGCATATAATTCAGAATCTGAAATAGCAACATATCACTCATAGCAATATTACACATTTGCATAATTACATCATCATATCAGACACAGCAAATACATTGCTGTAAGCAATACTTATTGATTGTATATCGATATTGTTTATATCAGACATACCATCATTATACTATCACTATAAGTGATAGGAAACATCATATTCATAGCATATTTCATATCATTATATCCGACAGTGCTATTAAACATATTGGTATCAATATCATCTTGCACACATATTGTGATTGAATCTGAAATAGCGGTTGATATCTTAAGTAACCTCCATTACTTAGTTTAATTGTAAGTATCTGATAGAGTAAGTCTGAGAAGTGGAGTAATTGTTCCTGTTTTCCAAGTTAGCCAAAAAGGGGACATTACAGACAATCACTGTGAGATGTCCTCATGTGTGACTGTCCTTGTCACAAATGAGGACATCTCACAATGACTGTCCCTTGTGTAATTCAAGCGGCAATTACACAAGGGACAGTCACTATGAGATGTCCTCATTTGTGACTGTCCTTACAATGAGTGTACATTATCATGTTGTCTTTAGAGTGACTGTCCTCATTTGTTGAAGAAGAAAAGCATTAATGTGGTTCAATAGCAATACATTCAAGTGACAATTACACAAGGGACAATCACTGTGAGATGTCCTCATGTGTGACTATCCTTGTCACAAATGAGGACATCTCACAATGACTGTCCCTTATGTAATTCAAGCAGAAATTACACAAGGGACAGTCACTGTGAGATGTCCTCATTTGTGACTGTCCTTACAGTGAGTGTACATTATCATGTTGTCTTTAGAGTGACTGTCCTCATTTGTTGAAGAAGAAAAGCATTAATGTGGTTCAATAGCAATACATTCAAGTGGCAATTACACAAGGGACAATCACTGTGAGATGTCCTCATGTGTGACTGTCCTTGTCACAAATGAGGACATCTCACAATGACTGTCCCTTGTGTAATTCAAGCAGCAATTACACAAGGGACAGTCACTGTGAGATGTCCTCATTTGTGACTATCCTTACAGTGAGTGTACATTATCATGTTGTCTTTAGAGTGACTGTCCTCATTTGTTGAAGAAGAAAAGCATTAATGTGGTTCAATAGCAATACATTCAAGCGGCAATTACACAAGGGACAGTCACTGTGAGATGTCCTCATTTGTGACTGTCCTTACAGTGAGTGTACATTATCATGTTGTCTTTAGAGTGACTGTCCTCATTTGTTGAAGAAGAAAAGCATTAATGTGGTTCAATAGCAATACATTCAAGTGGAAATTACACAAGGGACAATCGATCATTGTGAGATGTCCTCATGTGTGACCTTTGTGAAGGCAAGTGCCAATTTGTACCCAAGTTACCAATATTGTGGCAAAAGTGGGAATGAAGCATTTAGGGGTCAAATTGGGAAAAGAAGTGTAGAAGTGGCCTATGTGAGGTCTAAATAGCCTAACTAAGTCATGGTTAGGGTCTTATGGTGTTTGAACAATAAGTTTTGAACCAAAATCCCAAAGGTTGTAACAAGTTGTCAATGTTGTCATTCACAACATTGACAACATTTGTGCAAGGGAGCATTTTCGAGTAAGATGGTTATGTAACTATATGAAACCATTGAATTAGGAATCAGATCAACTATAAGAGGCCTCCATCGATCTGTGCAAAAGGTTGGGGGGAAAAACATTTGGAATTAAGAAGATTTGTAGAGTAACACGGTTTTAGTGAATTCTTGAGTTTTTTTGTTTCTTTGTTTTCAGTTGATTAATGGATTAGATAGCTCGTAGTGTCTATTGGAAAAGTTAGTACAAGTTGTTTTTTTATTCTGTGTTGTGTTTTTTTTGAGTTTTGAAGCATTCCAACTAGTTTGTTAATTCTTTTGTTAAGTACCCTATCATTGGTTTGAACCAGGCAGGTTGAACAAATGGAGTCTTAGCTCATCATTCCATTGTCAATTTTGTACCGGCTCTTGGAATGGGTGAGGAGACTCCATGTACTATATGTTTGGAAGGAGGGGCCCTGGGAAGCTCATTTTCTATGTTTGCAATGATGTCCTAGGTGAGTCAGTTGAGCACAGTTAGGGATGACAAATCATTACAAGAAGATTACAACAAGTTGAATGCATTGGTTGCTTCAACTAAAATCTCATGGAGAGGTAGACACACATCTAAAGAAGCCCCAAGTCAAATTAGAAGATTGGGTGAGTTTCTTTGGCTGCTAAGAAAACAAACTCTTAGTCAGACTGTCCAAGTTGTGTCAAAATACTTGTTTTCAGGCATGGCTGTAGCAGTTGGTGTACAAAAAATCTAGGAGGAGAAGACCTTAGATATCTTGGAGTTCTCAATAAAGGGCATCTGAATCCTAAGCCCTTTAGGTGGCTTAATATAAACAAAAAGGCTTGACAAAGGCCTAATTACTAGCAGCCTATTTTTGGGTGCAATTGGCATGGTTTGATGAACCGGATTGAAGTACTGATGAAAAGTATAGGTGAAGGAGTAATATTGAAACCAATAGAGGTCCTAGTGGCCAGCCTCTCCATGGAGTAAAGTTCTAGTTGAATGTGTTTCAATTTGTGAAGACAAGACTAGGAGTGTCCTAGTAGCTAGATTGGTATTGAGCAGAGTTCGTTGTATTTCTTGTTGGTGTGCACTAGTTGAAGGAGTGGGATCTTGGGTAGAGATACCTAAAGAGTGTAGGGATAGTTAAGTACCCTATCAAGTCAAAACATTGGCCTAAAGAGACCCTAGTGAAGGATAGGGAGTGAGCAAGACAAAGTGTTACATCAATTAACAAGATCATTTTTTGGTAATTGTGTACATTATCATGTTGTCTTTACAGTGACTGTCCTCATTTGTTGAAGAAGAAAAGCATTAATGTGGTTCAATAGCAATACATTCAAGTGGAAATTACACAAGGGAATATCACTATGAGATGTCCTAAGTGTGACTGTCCTTGTCACAAATGAGGACATCTCACAGTGACTGTCCCTTGTGTAATTGCCACTTGAATGAGGAGAGTCACTGTAAAGACAACATGATAATGTACACAAGTACCGTGAAGGTAGTCGCAAGTTAGGGCTGTTTCATTGCATACCCGAAACAATGAAGACATTACAGTCCACAAAACGTTTGTGCTTGAAAGATGAACAAATAAAATTAAACTTCTAAATAACCAAAGCCGCTAACAATAAATTCAACACAGATATGTCCTCATTTCTGGGTATTTTAGCTCTCTAACAGCTGAATACCAGATTACATAATAATGACAAAAGAAAAATAAACCCAACGTACTCAGAAATTGTAGCTGTGATTTTGCGGAGGGAATCTCTCTCGGCGCTGTTGAAAACACAAATGACAACGTTCTTGTTTTTTTTGCCCTTATATCCTGATGTGATTTCGCGGAGGGTTACGGTGCTGTTGAAAACACAAATGACAACGTTCCTTTTTTTTTTTGCCCTTATATCCCAACAACATCGCAATTGCAAGTTAGGGCTGTTTCACTACATACCCGAAACAATGAAGACGTTACGGTCCACAAAATGTTTGTGCTTGAAAGATGAACAAATAAAATTAAACTTCTAAATAACCAAAGCCGCTAACAATAAATTCAACATAGATATGTCTTCATTTCTGGGTATTTTAGCTCTCTAACAGCTGAATACCAGATTACATAATAATGACAAAAGAAAAATAAACCCAACGTACTCAGAAATTGTAGCTGTGATTTCACGGAGGGTTACGGCGCTGTTGAAAACACAAATGACAACGTTCTTATTTTTTTTGCCCTTATATCCCGATGTGATTTCGTGGAGGGTTACGGTGCTGTTGAAAACACAAATGACAACATTCTTATTTTGTTTGCCCTTATATCCTGATGTGATTTCGCGGAGGGTTACGGCGCTGTTGAAAACACACATGACAATGTTCCTTTTTAATTTTGCGCTTATATCCCGACAACGTCGCAATTGCGACAGTGACAAATGTATTGTCATCGCAAATTGCGACGGTGTCGGGCTATATTTGAAAAAAAAAGGGCAAAATCGCATGACATTTGCCTGCCGTCGCAAATGGCCGTCGCAATTTCACCCCAAATGTATTAGTGATCAGACAACACATCAGAAAATGGAGAGGAGGACATGGAAATGGAATGCTTACCAAATCTAGATGAGATAGGAGATATGGAAACAGATCTAAATGATAGAAAAGGTCCCTTGTATGTTAGGGAAAAAGATATAAATAAGACAAGGAATCAAAATGAGGAAGAGATCAGAATTTTCCTAGAAGGAATCAACAATGATGATAGACAATTAGGCATGGCAACAACCATTAATGGAATCAAACCCGGTGATTATCTTCCATCAATTAAAGACTCCATAGAAGGCCTCTTTGGTATCACCAACGAAGACAGGCAGTTAGGTATAGCAATGAAAAGAGGAAGTCTGAGCACCCCTAATATCAATAGAATTAAAAAGAAGAGGGGGAGGAAATCTGTAGTGGAGTTAAGAACTATGAGTGTTAATGTAGGAACCCAAAAAGAGATTGCAGATATTCCTAATAGTGGAAAAAACTTAGAGCTCATCCCCTCTGATTCTTTCCCTCAGACAAAAGTAATGCAAAAAGAAAGAATGGAAAAATCCCCCTTAGAGGAGACCTTAGACCAAGGATCACTGTTAGATTTTTTAGGATTAGATCCTGCCTCTATTTTGGAGGAGTCTAGGAGTAACGATATAATAACAAGAGTATTATGTTCGCTATTGAATGAAGAACTCTGTGAGGAAAACAAAGAGAATATGGTTAGGAACAATACAGAAACTTTAGGTTTATGAAAATCAATTAAGGGCAGGTTAGAAGCTGATACGGGGAAAATAGTCAAACCAAGAGGAAGAAAATCCCTTGCTGAACTAAGAGCAAAGGAAGGAATGGCGCCAGGTCAAGTTAAAATTACCGATATTCTATACTCTGGGAAGGGGAAGGTCCTTCCCGAGTCCTCATGAAGATCATTAGTTGGAATGTTAGGGGTTTAAATGCCCCTAACAAACAACGCCTTGTAATAAGGCAATTAGCAAAAATTAAACCAAATATGGCTATGATACAAGAAACTAAACTTTCTAATGAAGGATATGAGAATATAAAAAAGAGTATAGGAATAAGAGAATTAGTAGGTTATGAGGCAGAAGGTGCTGCAGGTGGAATTGCTTTTATTTGGCATCCAAGAGAAATTGTTTTCAATATTCATGAAAAATAGAAAAATTGGATGGGAGGTCAAATCAAAAGTTTAAAGTCAGATTTAAAATTTAATATAATAAACATGTATGCTCCTAAATTCGTACATGAAAAGAGAATTGTATGGCAGGAGATTAAGGATTATATAGAGAACTTTCCGAACGAAACATTTATACTAGGAGGAGATTTTAATGCTATCCTATCCTTGGGAGATAAATAGGGTGGGACAAAACACTTATCAAAAACAACTTTAGAATTCCAGGAATGGATAAACATTATAGGGGCGTCGAAAATTGAATCAGACCAAGGGAAATACACCTGGACTAACAAACATAAAGACACAGAGTTAATAGTAGAAAAATTAGATAGGTTCTTTTTTATAGGGGAGTTGAGGAATTTTGATTTTAATTTTACTAATGAGGTCCTACCCATTGCCAGTTCCGACCATTTTCCTATAGAACTAGTAATTTCAGAACCAATCAAAAATAAAAGAATCCCGTTTAGATTTGAAAAAATGTGGTTACTTAATGAGGAATGTTTGGATCTAATTTAAAAATGGTGGACAGAGGCAAGGTTTGAAGGCTCCAAGATATATAAAGTCATAAGGAAACTAAAACTAATAAAAAGAAATCTGTCACAATGGAGTAAAAACACGATTGGGGATATATTTTTGGAAAGAGACCTTATAGAAAAAGAGCTGGAAAATGTGAATAAGGAGATTACTAAAGAAGGAAAACAGACTTCAGACGATAATATAGAGAAAGAACTATTATGTAAATACTATGATTCTCTTTCACAAATTAGCGCCTTTTGGGGGCAAAGAGCGAGAGAAACATGGCTCAGAGAAGGGGACCGAAACACCAAATTTTGTCACAATAGCCTCAAAGCTAGAAGGAATATACATAATATTTCCAAAATCAAAGATAGCAATGGTAAAACAATAGAGGATCCTAAAGAAATTACAGATTTAGCAGTCTCTTTCTTTAAAAAATCTCTGAATAACTTAGGGAGTATGGATTTGTTGGACCAGGCCAAGCTGTTAAGAAACATCCCCGTCTTATAACTCCGTTTCAAAATAACCTCCTAAATGCCGCATTCACAGAAGATGAAATACTCAAGGTTCTAAAGGAAATGAACCCAGATAAATCCCCTGGTCCTGATGGATTCCCAACTTTTTTCTTTCAAAAGTGTTGGTCATTTATGGGCAAGGAAATTACTGATGCTCTAGAGGGCATGAGGAACTCAGGACATATTCTTAAAGAGCTAAATAACACATTTATTGCTCTTATTCCCAAAAAGGTCAATGTAGAGAACTTTAACGAGTTCAGACCTATCTCCCCGTGCAACACTTTGTATAAAATCTTCTGAAAAGCTTTGGCAGGCAGAATGAAACAACTTCTTCCATTGATTATATCTGAAGAACAAATGGGATTTGTCCCTAGTAGGTCAATTCTGGATGGAGTGATTATTTCTCATGAGGCTATACATTCAGTAACAAATAATAAGGATCTGAGTATGTTGATTAAGTTAGATATCAGTAAGGCATATGACAAAGTGGATTGGAGATTTTTGTGTAAATGTATGGAAACTTTTGGATTCTCAAAACAATGGATCAATATGATTTTTGAATGCATCTCCACCCCTCACTTCTCAATTATGGTGAATGGGTCTCCTGAAAGCTTTTTCAGCTGCTCTCAAGGTTTGAGGTAGGGAGATCCGTTATCTCCTTTTTTGTACATTATTATGGCAGAAGCATTGGGGAGAGGTATTAAGAAACTTCAGGAAGAGGATAAGGTTAAAGGAATCAAGATTACTTCGGGAGTCGAGGATACTACTCATCAGCAATATGTCGATGATAATCTCCTTTTTGGAAAAGCACTTTTAGAAGAAGCTCAAGCTTTCAAATAAATTTTAAATACTTATGCTAACGCTTCTAGACAATGTATAAATGAGGAAAAATCAGAATTTTTTTTTATTAATACTGAAGAGAGATGAAAGAATGAGATTAAACGTATTCTAAACTTCAAAGAAGGTTTCTTCCCATGTAAATATTTAGGTTTACCTCTGGATAAAGGGGTCAAATCAAATCACTTATGGGAAAGTACAATTCAAAATATCTCCAAGAAACTAGATCAATGGAAAGGAAAATGGTTATCAAATGCGGGAAGGGCTGTTATGATCAGGTGAGTCCTCTCTGCAGTTCCTATTTATCAGATGATGAGCATGAGAATTCCGGTAGGTATTAATAAGGAGATTTCTCGAAAGTTAAGGAGGTTTTTCTGGCAAGGGTCGGAGGAGAAATCCAAACTAGCTTTAATTGCTTGGAATAAGATTTTTAAGCCAAAAGAAGATGGAGGTTTGGGTATAAAAGACCTTACACTTCAAAACAAGGCCTTGGGGGCAAAATTAGTATGGAGAATGATTAAAAACCCAAAGGCAAAATGGGTTAAAATACTCAGATATAAATACTTACTAGGAGAAGTGGAGGAAAGTGTTTGTCGTTCTGATAATTATCTGATGGGCTCATGCATATGGAACTTCATAAAAGAATGTAAAGATATAGTATTAGAGTCTCTTTATTGGGATGTGAAAAGCGGGGATAAGGCTCTATTCTAGGATGATTCATGGGGTGGAAAACTGGCCCTTCATGAAATTCTTGGGAATGATCAGCTAATTGAACTAAACAAGCATAGTAAGGGAGAGTGGGTAAAAGACTATTTTTCACAAATTAATAATAGTGAGGGGGGCAGCTAGGCTTGGAACTCTCTAGAGGAATTCAGACTTCCCCTTGATTTCCAGGATAAACTTAACGAGGCTCTACAAGAATGAAACTTCTATCCACGTTTAGGAGAGGACATAATCATATGGGCTGCCTCAAAGAGTGGTGTATACAATTCGAAAGAAGGTTTCAAAGTTATATCAAGGATAGATTACACTCCCACCAGTCTTCCCATTGATCTATGTTGGAATAGAAACTGTCTTCCTAAGGCAGGTCTATTCTCATGGGCTGCTTTACAAAAAAGGATTCTCACTGCTGAATGGTTTGAAAAAATAGGGTACCATGGTCCTTCTAGGTGTGCCCTGTGTGAGAAAGAAAGTGAGACAATAAATCACATATTGTTAAATTGTGAGTATGCCAATAAATGCTAGCTTTGGGTTCTGGAGAAATTAGATCTAAAGACTGCTCTTCAAAATGATATCAAAGAAGTTTTTATTTCATGGCAAAGATCATGTAAGAAGGATTTATACAGTAAAATGAGATACATTATCCCATCTCTGTTAATCTGGGAATTATGGAAGGAAAGGAACCGAAGGATTTTTCAAGATAAAAGGATGAACATTGAGAGATTTTTGAACAAATTAGAGGCAAATATAGTAGAAATTACAAACAATAGAAATATGCTGGGACAAACAATGATGGAATTCTCACTAGAAGACAACAACCAAAGAAAGAAGTGGTATGGCTTGAAATTTCCTCCCTAGATTGGATCTAGCATTGACAATAAATCTTTATCAAGGGAAAACTGTAAATGGAAACCACCAGAGCAAGGATGGATTAAGTTGAACTTTGATGGGGCAGCTAGGGGAAACCCAGGGGTGGCGGGGATAGGGATATGTTTACATAATGCGGAAGGAAAGATATTAGGAAGGATAGCAAAACCTATAGGAATGAAGACAAATAACGAAGCTGAAATAGAAGCTATTAGATTAGGTCTGGCATGGTGCAAAAAATGGAGGCTTAAAAAAATTGCAATTGAAGGATACTCAGCTATTATTATAAATGCAATTAGACAAGGTAGAACACTGAACTGGAAACTAAATAGTGCTATTGAACAAATAATGGAATCTCTTGAAGTTATAGGAGATTATACAGTAAATCACATTTACAGGGAGGGCAACACAAACGCAAATAAGTTAGCTAATCTAGGAGCTGACGGACAAGAAATTGAAGAAATTCATGAGAGTTTGAAAGAAGAACTCGAAAGGTGAAAAAATGATCTCAAAATAGGAAATCAAGAATAGATGTAAATATATGTAAATAAATTTAAAGGTAAATAAGTATAGAAACATTTGTGAGTATAAAAATGAAAAAATACACACACAAACATGCACAAACACACACACATATATATTGCCCTCTTAAATAGTAGACTTCAAGATAGGGAAGTAAGAAGTTAACGTCTCATTTAGTCAAAAAAATCATCAAATATTAGGGGCATGCCAACCTACAATGAAGTTTCATTGATCACAAAAATGATAATCTTTAAAATAAAAAATGTTATGACAAATTAAAAGGTTCCTAAAGTGCTCATAAAATTCTTATGTTCATAATAATGAAATAAAGCTTATAGCATGACTGCTAATAGAAATGGACTTAGATTGTAATGTTTTATTTAGTAGACTAACTCACGAGTTAAGATTTGCAATTCCATAATTTCATCAATACCTAACCTGAACTAGCTTTTTGAGGATTGAATCATGAAAATGATTAATTAATTGTAAATTAGGAGAATAGAGGTGGCATGATGTCTATCTATTTTGTAGGTATACAGGAAAATCATAACAGACCAAAAAGGCAGAAATAAAGAAAAGGAGGCCCGAGAACTTATCAAAGCTAAGGCAAATACTCGAAGAGCGAGGATGAGAGAAAATAACATGATTTTTCAAAAGCGTGTTTAAAGTTAAAGGAAGGCTCATTAGCTCTAAAGATAAGGGCAAGGTATATGTAATCTCAATCTAAATAAATGTACGACACAAGATGGGAAAGCTCATTTTAAAAGAGCATTGTATTCAAAAGATTAATGTATATTTATGTTCACTATCATGGAGGTATGCCTCCAATAATCTGTATTAAAGAGGGAATTCCCTCTTCAACTCCATCAAGTGGAGCTTTGTAATCCTACGCTTGTAGGAACTCTATACTTGATATATTATTCCTGGACTAAAGTCCCGGGCCAGACTGGAGGTTTTCTTCCCCGTTCTTTCCTACCAGTGCCCGCACAAACGGAGGAAAATGTAAAAAGATAAATTTTAAATAAATAAAATCAAGGCTTCGTCCATTTACTGATAAAAATATATATATATAATCCTAACCCAATCTAACCCAACTTGAAACCTAACATTAAACTTAACCCTAATTCTAATTAATCTCTACCTCAAAATCAAAACCTAATCTAATTATAATTTAACCTAATCCTACACTTAACCCTTACCCTAATTAAACCATAATCCTATTTAAATCCTAGGTAAAAATGTAACCCTAATTAAATATTAATCTTAATTAAATTTTAACCCTCATATAATTAAGTCAACCCTAATTCTTTCCCTAACTGAACTATATTCCTAACCCTAACTATAACTAAACCATCGTAATCATTAAACTATATCTACAATCAAACCCTAACTATAATTAAGTTCAACCCTAATCATAACTTAAATATTTCCTTCTTATTGAAATCCAACACTAATCTAACCTTAAGTCTAACCCTAATTGATCTTCAGCCATAAAACTAATTTAACTATAACTTTATCCCTATTTGAACCATAACCATAATTTAAACCTAAATATGACTATATTCTTAATCCTAACCAAACCCTAATCTAAACCCTATTCCTAACCCTAACCAAACCCTTATCTAAACCCTAAATAAAACCTAATATAAATACTAACCTTAATCATAATTAGAAATCTAACTGTAACCTTAGCCCTAACCCTAAAATTTATATTAGTCCTAACACTAACCATAATTCTAACCATAAACCTAACTATAATCCTAACTCTAACTAAAACCATAACCTAAAACTTAACCCTAACCCTAATTTTAATAATTTCTCTAACCTAAGAGTGATGCTAAACTGAACTATATCACTAACCTAGAACCTAACCCAAACCCTAACCATGATGCAAATGCTAACCTTAGCTATAAACCCTAATCCTAATCCTAACACTTACCCTAGCAATACCCCAAACCATAAAACTAAAGGTATCATTAAGAAAAAATCTATCGCTAGCCCCAACCAAGATGCAAACCTTAACCTCAAAACTAGAGCCTGATTATAAACTTTATTCTAATCCTCACTGTAACCTTAACCTTAACCAAAACCTAATTCAAACCCTAACTAAAACATAATATAAACACTAGCCTTAATCATAGTTATAACCCTAAACCTAACCCTAGAAACTTCTAACCTAACCCTAATCTAACAATAATTCTAACCCTAACCCTAACTATATCCAAACCCCTAATGCTAGCCCTAACCTTGATGTAAACCCTAACCCTAATTATAATCTCAAAACTAATGCAAAACCTTAACTAGATAACCTAATCCAAAACCTAACTGTAAATTAACCCTTAACCCTTTAACCCTAACTATAATCTCAAAAGTAATCGAAAACCTTAACTAGATAACCCTAATCCAAAACCTAACCCTAAACTAAACCCTTATCCAAACCCTTTAACCCTAACCCCAAATATTATGTAAACCCTAATAATGACCATAATTCTATCCATTACCCTAAATCCTAACCCAAAACATAATTTTATCTCTAAACCTAATCGTAACCCTAAAACCAAGTCTAAACCTATTCCTAATTATTTCTCTAACCTAAGAATGATGTTAAACCTAACTATATAATTAACCTATACCCTAACCATTATGTAAACTGTAGCCTCAACCCTAAACCATAACACTAATCCTAATTCTCACTTTAGACATACCCCAAACCCTAACCCTAACCATTATGTAAACCCTAACTATAACCATAACCTCAATCCTACTTCTAAACCCTAACCATATTCCTAACGAAAACTATAATTTTAATCCTAACCTTAATCTAAATCCTAATGCAAATCCTAACCCTAATCCTGAATATCATGCAAATTCTAACACTCGCCATAATTCTAACCATAACACTAAATCGTAACCCTAATCCTAACTTTAATTTTTATGATACCCTAAACCCTAACCTCATCCGTAACTATAGCTATATCTCTAACCTAAGAATGACCCTAAATTTAACTATATACCATCAACCCAAAACCTAATCCTAACCCTAATCTTGAACCAAACCCTAACCTCAACTGTAATATTTATCCTAACTCACTCTAACCTTAACCCTAACAAAACCCTAATATGAACCCTAACTAAAACCTAACCCAAATACTAACCCTAACCCTAACCCTAAACATAATATAAACTCTAACACTAAACTTAACCCTAACTATAATCTTAACTCTAACCATAACCATAACCATAACTATAACCATAACCATAATCTAAACTCTAACCCGAACCATAACCCAAATATATCTTAGGATTACTAATCGATGCATAATACAATTAGGGTTAGAAAAAGTAATTATATTATATTAATAATATTATAATAAATTCTATTTAAAAGAATAAATATATTATATAATTATTCATTAATTTATTCAATGTGCGATTGCTACTAGCTAATATATACTCTATATTTAAATACATTGACATGTATCAAGGCATTTAATGTTTTCGTCATTCACCTTAAATAAAAATTTAAGTTGAAAAAATTCAACGCCTCTCAGCGTATTTAAATATAGAGTATATATTAGCTAGTTAATATGTCATTCTAATCTAAGACATCAACATTATTACAAATTTCTGACCTTATTATTTTATTTTTTTAAGTTTTTTAATTTCACTTTTGATTAAATATTTGACAATTGAAGAAAAAAGCCGAATGTAGTTTTTGTGAATCAAACATCTGTTTAAACATCCAAAATTATCTTAGAACATCAAATTTCTAAATGTGTTTGACAATCGAAAAGTTTCATCTGTACTGAACTCAGAAAGAAATATAAAGTGTTTCATCTCCTGCACCAGTTGTTTCGTTGCATCTTTACAGCCCACGCATAATTATAGACTACAATAATAATGTAGTTCTTAGAAATAAAATCAAATATTGTTATATAATTTGATGTTGTTCTCGTGTTTTGAGCTTGGAGAGTACTGAATATTTGGGAACGAAAGGAGAACAGTTGTTAAACTGGTGCAGGTTATGAGAGGAAGTGTTACAAACAGAGTACTGAATTTTAGCAGAAAACTTTGTTGCTTGCGTTTAATTGGAAGGAAAGACGGTGTGCAAAAGCGTTCTCGAAAATCAAGCGTAGAGAAGGCACGGCAAACAAGATCTCGGGATGTGAATTTAACGTGGCAGCTCTTCCTGCTTCAAGGACTTCAAGCGGCTTTCTTTTATTTGGAGAGCTCAGCACTTAGGTTACACCACCCGAACCTGCAACTCCCTGCCTCACATCTCCATAACTGTCATCATAGAAACCCTAACACATTCTCTCCCCTTAGAATCCAGTTTTAGCACGGTCCTCCACAGAAGACTTAATTTCGTTAGGGTGTCGTAGACAAAACGCCCAATTTTAGTAGTCTCTTCTCCTAGATGAGCATAAAGAATTTCAATGGAGAATGCCTCTCTCTTTTATTAGGGCTCGTTTGTTTGCTGGAATTGATTTGGAATTAGAAAACGGGAGTTGGTTTCCACACACAAAATTAAATTCCCAATTTCAATTTTAACTCTATGCCTCAATTCTAATTCCAGGTCCTCCGGTAGAAATGGATTTGTTGACTGCTTGTTAATTTGTTTTTATATGATTGCTCCCTCTAAAGATCTATGGCCATGCCTCAACCACAACCGAAAGATTTATCGTTGCGCGTCAATGACAGATATGAATTTTTTTTACTCTCACCTTCTCTTTTTGAAGTTTTGTAAAGCTCCTGACGGTTAGGGTTTATCTTGGATCTGTGATCTATCACACACTCTAAGACAATCTGGATTTCTGGTCATCCTTTTTTGGTTTTTCGAAGGGACTTATAAGTTTATAAGATTATGAACTTTTATTTAACCATCTGCCCTAAGCCCATTTCAATCTTGGGAAGGCATTTGGAAATTTAACACGTTACTTGTCTTTCAAGCATTAATGAAATCAAGCTTTGCCTTGGCAAAATAAAATGTTTTTGCCCCATCCTAAACTAGATTTCAATTTTCTTTGCAGGAGCAAAGAAGAGTCCTCCTTAGCAATACATTCAAAATAGCTTTTAACTAAATCAGAACTATCAAACAAAACCTATGTTGCTGGTTCTTTTCCCCCACATTAGTTACTGCTAGGATCAACTGTTAATATTTTTCCCTCAGCTTTGGTATAGTTGGGGCCAGCTGTTTTTAGTGTGGTAAAATAAGGAATGTGTTATTAAACAATGATCATAAATAATCTAAATATACAAGATACAAGAGAATGTTTCTATAACGAATAGGAGAGGAAATAGAAACATTCTTGTAGAGTGAAAGAGAAAGTTTCCATAACAAACAAGAGGAGTTTATGGAAACATTACCAAAAAGAGTGACCATTACAAATAGACAAAAGAAAGATAAAATTAGAAACTATCTATTATCGTAATACCCTCCCTTAATGGTCAATCTATCTTAAAAAAAATAAAAATTTGCATGTCCTCAAAAAGCTTAATAGGCAGCCTCGGGTTGATCAGAAAGGTCTCTTCTTTTATCTGATGTCTCATGAAGATTCTTTAATACTGTCCAGATCTTTGCAGCTATCTTTGTTAGACGAGATTTGAGGCAGCTAATCATCAGTAATTGAAAGCTTAATGAGCATAACCGCTTCATGATTATGTTCATCAAACTTGTCTTGAGTCGCATTGGTTGTGGTAGGATGAGTCTCGGTACCTTGAACAAGTGCCTAAAATTGTCAACATGCGTTTCTTCCAGGTGTTGTAGTTCTTTCCGTTGAAACATTGATTTTCTTCCAACATAAGATTGGTGAGAGCTACCATAGCACATTTTTTTTAAAAAATGTGAAAAATCAGAAAATTGCATGAACTTCAAGGCAAATTAATGGAAGACCCAAAAAATTTGAAGAAACACTCAGTGAAGAACTCAAAAAACTCAGATAGAATTTGCTATCAGATTCTAAATCCATTGGCTCAAAAATCAAGGCACAGAAAATGATGCACACAAAAAAATGAGACCAACCCAGTTGAGATTTGCAAAAAACCACCAGGAATATGCTGCCAGATTTTGGATCTGCTGGCTTGAAAATTGAGGCACCCAGAAAAAATGGATGACAACCTAGTTGAGCTCTTGAAAAAACCTACAAGGAATCTGCAATCAAAAAAAATTCTGACTTGAACTAAAGGGTCAAAACCCTAGTCGAAAATGTAGAAACCCTAGATAGATGGGTGAGGAAAAACAAATGCAAATTTTGAACACACTCAGGCCAAAAAAGTTTCAAAAATCTTGAACTACTAATTTCAAAAAAGAAATTAAATTTTTTCAAAGAGGCCAGGAATTTTCTCTGATACCATATTGTGGTAAAATAATGAATGTGTTATTAAACAATTATCATGAATGAGCTATATATACAAGATATAAGAGAATGTTTCTATAATGAACAAGAGAGAGGAAATAGAAACATTCTTGTAGAGTGAAAGAGAAAGTTTCCATAATGAACAGAAGGAGTTTATGGAAACATTACAAAAAGAGTGACCATTACAAATAGACAAAAGAGAGATAAAATTAGAAACTATCTATTATTGTAATAGTTTTCATATAATAATAAAATTGTTTGTTAGGTTATTTTAACTTTTTAATGCTTTTTTAAATAATTTATTTTTAAATTTTTTAAATAAACTAAGTTTTACTAGCTTGTTCCCAGATTTTCCCTCAATTGTAGCTAGGTCTGTCCGTTCAAACCTACTTAGGCCTATCCATTAGGCCCTAGCACATCTCAGGACATACCCTAGCTATACAGCAACTAGGCCATGCCAAAACTAGGATTGTACCATTTAGGGTTCAATGTGGCACCCTGCACGTTGAGTAACATGGAATATAACTACTTTAACAAGATTATGAATGGATTATGAGCACATCAAACCAACATTCAAAATAAAAACAAAAACTTTAGAAAAAGGTGAGAAAATTGACAAGCAAACAACATTGCTTGTTTCAAAACTCAAAACAACCAATCTCATTACTGTTTAGGTTTTAACATAAATGTATCTAAAGCATTCGACAAAACTAAAATAGATAACAAGCATAGTTTTTCTCAAGAATATCTTAAGACTCCTCATGTATTTGAAGGAAGCAAAAAAAACTCAGAATTGAAAACACTCCTCTTGATGGTGAAAAACCCAACCCACAAAAATATAGTCTTTTATTATTCTTCAAAATTGGTACACTCCTAAAATTTGATAATAAAGCTCACAAAACTATATCTCCAACTATATATATATATATATATATATATATATATATATATATATATATATATATATATATATATATGGCACACACAACACATTTATCTACTATCTTATACAACACATGAACACATAAACATTACTAACATATGCATGAACGCTATTGAACATATATGAATGTTCTGTTATGAAATGAATAACCGTGAACACACCAACAATAGAAATAATCACAAACATATATCTATGAACATGTAGACTTCTTCGATGAAACAAATTAATCACACACACACAATATCACCATCACTACACTTAGGAATAACATATTATGAACCAAGAAGAGGTTTGAATAGATGTCCAAGAGGAATATGAAACAACGTGATGATTCATTTCTCATAGAATGTTGAACAAAACACCTGATGATGAGTATTCGACCATACTTGGCAGAACTAGTTCATTTAATATCTTGACAAATGTATGCGACCAAGTTTGATTGTAATCCTCCTCATCGTATGACATGTATGCCAACACAGATGCAACATTGATGATAGAAAAAGAATTGATGAAAGATATACTTATGAAAGATATGCTTACGAGCATGATAGCGGAGAGCCATCGTAAACAAAGAAATGAATAATCAAAATATATATGAAAATATAAAAGGAGTGTCGTTGAACAGAAGACTATGCAAATATATGTCTGAAGATGAGCACTATCAACACATAGGAAAAAAACAACATTACTACACATGAGGAATATCACCAATAGTAACAAAAGAGGATTGAAAAGAGAATGTTGAAGCAAAACTAGATGCAGAAGAATAACTGAAAATTTGAAGACCTATTTTGAAGTTATATCTTCAACACTCCCTCTTAGTATAAAAGAGGTCTTTAGTGAGCCATCTTATGGCATGAGAAAGAAGCTGCAATAAAGAAGTATCAATTCTACACTATCTCATCATAACAATAAGAAATTGTTATCTCAACATAACAATAAACAATTGTTATAACAATATTCACCCTAGCTACTCCTAGAGGGTGAATTAGAATAAAAAGATATGTCATGGAGTCACACACATGATTTTCTTCATGCCTACTCGCAGAGGGTAGATCCACCATGCCTACTCACAAAGAGTGGAACGAGGGCTTACACCTCATACTTCTCCTAGAGAAGAATGCATTTCCACTATGCTAGACTCACAGAGGGTGGATCCACCATGCCTACTAGAAAACGGTGGAACAAGGGAATTCACCTCAAACTTTTCTCACAAAGAACTCATTAACAAGGAATTTCACCTCGAACTTCTCTCACATAGAAGAACTCATTAATTAATAAATGAATCACTGGATATGAGACTCTCTCTCAGCAAGAGCATCATTCTCCACAATACCAAGCTTATCTCGAAAGTAAAAAAACTTCATTCTAGGAAGTGGCTTGGTGAGAATGTCTACAACCTTCTCTTTTGTAGAAATGTACTTAAACTTTTAATGGCTTTTCTTTGAACCGTATCCCTAAAATAGTGGTATTTGATTTCTACATGTTTTGTCCTATCATGAAAAAATGGATTAACTGAAAGCTTCACGCAACTTTGATTATCACACATAATCATAGTAAGTTCAGAAAGCTATCCAAATAAATCAACAAGTAATTTTTGAAGCCATACAACTTCTTTTGCAGCCATACAAGCTACAACATACTCTGCTTCAGCAGTATTCTAAGCAACATAAGTTTGTTTCTTGTTGCACTAGGAAATCACTGCTGAACTCAAGTTGAAACAAATTCCTAAAGTACTCTTCCTATCAGGCACACACCCTTCCCAATCTAAATTAGAGAAGCCCTACAAGATCAACTCAACATCTAAGAAATATTTTAATCCATATCCTATTGTACCACGAACATATCTCAGAATATGTTTGACTGCCACAAGATGATTCTACCTTGGTTCACACATAAATTGACTCAATGTATTTACTGCATAACATATCATGTCATGTATTAACTAAATACATTAAGGAACCAATCAGTTGCCTATACATAGTAGGATCAACCAAATCTGAAACAACTGCATCCTCTTGTATTATTTTCAAATTTGCTTTCATAGGAGTAACCATAGATTTACAATCTAGCATTCCAATTTTTATAAGATATCTATTGCATATTTACCTTAACTTAAAATAATTCCATTTGATATTTTCCATACCTCAAGCCCAAGGAAATGATGCAATAATCCAAGATCTTTCATTTCAAATTCTGAAGTAAGTTCACTCTTACACTTAACAATAAGATCATCATCACCAGTTAGGAACAAATCAACATAAAGCACATGGATCAACACTTTGTTACCATTTACCTTAAAATACAAATTCATATTTGCATCATTCTTTTGAAAGCCCAAAATTAGAAGATAGTATCAATTCTCTCATACCAAGCTCAAGGAGCTTGCTTAAGGCCATACAAAGCCTTTTTTTAGCTTTCACATGTGATTCTCTATCATGAATTACAAATCCTTTAGGCTACTCAATGTTGACTCCCTCTTCAATTACTCCATTTAGAAATGTTGTTTTAACATCTATTTGGTGAAGTTTCCAACCCTTCACTGCTACAATAGCTATGATTGTTCTAATGGAAGTATAACGAGCTACATGTGCAAAGGTTTCTTCATAATCTCTGTCTTTTTTTGTGATAAACCTATAATAACAAATCTAGCCTTATATTTCTCTATACTACCATCAACAATATGTTTAATTTTAAATAACCATTTGGAAGAAACAACATATTTACCTTTAGGTCTTGGGACTACATCCCAAACATCATGTTTAAGAATAGACTAATACTCTTCCATCATTGCATCCTTCCGTACTTATTGATTTGAAGATTCTTCGATCCTGGAAGGTTCAGATGCAATTTTGTGACTCATTAATTCAACATAACCAACAAAATTTTGAGGCTTTTTACTTTCTCTAAAGGTACCATGAGGGGCTGCATAGTTTTTAGTTTCTTCCACAACATTTCTAGCCCATAAAGGTCTTTTCTTATTGGCTAGAGTAATATTGGGACTTGATGAAGTATCTTTAGAATTAATTGGATCAACATGATCTTCTAAATTTGCATACTCCCTCTAAATTTGAATCTCTAAAGGTGGATTCAAATTAGCCATGACTAATCTTGAGGATGCTCAAAATTTTCTTCATCATTTTCAATGTTAGACTCTTTGGATAACTTGTAAGCTATATCTTCATCAAATGTGACATCCTTGCTGATTTCAATTTGTTTTTGTCCTGAAACATATATCATGAAAGCTTTTGAAAAATCACTATAACCAAAAAATATCCCTTTCTTTCCTGAAGGTTCCAACTTTGTTCTTTTCTGTTTTGGAATGTGAATATAGACTGGGCATCCAAAAATTCTGCAATAACTAATGTCTAGTTTGATACTTGAGAATGCTTCTTCTAGAGTCATGTTGACAAGAATTTGATGTGGACTACGATTCTGAATGTGGACTATTGTCTTGCAAGCTTCATCCCATAGGAATGTAGGATGACTTTGATTGTGAATTGTAGGAACACAAAACTCCCTCTTAATCTCATCTTCAACACAAAAATTATGAAAAATTCTAGAAACATATTCTCCACCATTATCAAATCTTAGGATCTTAATCCTTTTGTTAGATGGATTTTCAACCAAAGCTTTGAATTCTTTAAAACGAGATGACACTTCATCAGATTCCTTAGACTTAAGAAAATAGATCCAACACTTGCGAGATAAATCATCAATAAAAGTAATATAATACCAGTAACCACTAAGAGATGCAATAGACATGAGACCACATAAATTTGAATGAATTAATTCTAGAATCTCTTTAGCTCTAAATTCACTACTATGAAAAGTGCTCTTAATATTCTTACCTAGAGCGCATCCCTTGCAAACTCCTTCATTGTTCTGATTTAGCTTTGGAAGACCAATAACAACCTTCTCCATAGAGGCTAAAGTTTTGAAATTCTATTGCCAAACCTCTTGTGCCATAATTCATATGAATCTTAAGTATTATGAGCAAGTGCACGAAATTGACGAGCTAAAAGTTTGTAGAGACTGTCATGATGTACTCAATTTCATGAGCTGATTTAAAATCAAGATTCTTTTTCCATGCCAAGACTTTACCATTAGCAAAGGCAACATGATAGCCTTTATTTTCTAAAGATAATATAGAAATCCATTTTCTTTTTATGCTAGGAACAAAATAAAACATCACTTAAATGGAGAGGAATACTATAATCCAATTTGAATTAGAATGTAGAACCAACTCTTTTCACTGAGTAATTAGCATCATCACCAATGATGACTTGTAAATGTGAATTCTTCTCCTTCAAATTAGAAAGATGATCTTTATATCCAGTAATGTGACGAGATGCACAACTGTCAATCAACCACGTATCACTATTTATGGGGACATTGTTAGAAAGTGCATAGATAAAAAGAAAGCCTTCAGAATTATTGCTAGAATATCTTTGAGGAGAATAATTTTCAACACTTGCAGCAGGAGAAGCATGATGAGGTTTTGGTCTTTTGGTGCAATCTCTTGCAAAATGGCCAAATTTATCACACCTGAAGCACTAAACTTGAGAGAGGCCTCTTTTCATTTTTTTGAAGTTAGGGGCTGACTCAAAACTTGTGTCTCTAGATCTCTTAAAGTTTCATTTCTTCCCTTTGCCTTTAGAAGTATGAGCTACAAGTTTAAGTGATCATGATCACTTCTTCGACCACTTCCTCTTGCTTCCAATCTGCATTCTTCTTGAATACAATCAGCCCTTAAATGATCAAACTTTGTAAGTTCAGTTCTTCCACTAATACCTTGAATCAATAACTCCCATGAATGAGGAAGACCATTCATAGCAAGCACAACAAGATCCTTATCAACAAATGATTCACCAATAGCACTAAGTTGGTATTTTAATTCTATAATTTTCATGAAATATGAAACTACAAATTCTTGTCTTGACATCTTTACGTGCAACAGTTGACATCTTAATGCAAGTGCTCTACTGGTGTTCTTAAAATCGTACAAATCCTTGAGATTTTTGAACATCTCCTTCACTGATTCCAATTTTGAAATCACCGAAATCAAATGATCTTTGACAAAATCAATCATGATCTTTTTTGCTATAACCTTATAATTCTTCTGCTCAACTTTTTTAGCATCATTGGATGGCTCATCAACATCAGAATTTACATTCTAAAAGATAATTTTCCTCAAGAGAAATTAGGATTCTTGGTTTCCAAGAAGAAAAATTAGATGATCCCTCTAACCTATCCTCATCTTTCAGACCATTCACCATCTTCACACACTGATAATGTAAGGATGAAAAAAATAAGAAGACACAGGTTTGACAAATACTTCTAGTTCAAGATCAAATTCCTTCAAACTCGCTCTGATACCATGTTAAACTTTTGAACTAGAAATAAACACTTTAAGATGCAGAATATAAACTTGAAACAAAAAAAATACAGAGCAATATATCCTCGAAAAACCCTCCTCCTAAGGGTGCAATATATATATATATATATATATATATATATATATATATATATATATATATATATATATATATATATATATATATATATGGCACACACATCACATATATCTACTACCTTATATAGCACATGAAAACATAAGCATTATTGACATACGCATGAACGCTATTTCTTTCTCAATACACGCACAGGTATATGGTATTGAAAATATATGAATGTTTTGTTATGAAATGAATAACCATGAACACACCAACACTGGAAATAATCACAAACATATATCTATGAACATGTAGACTTTTTTGATGAAACATAATTAATTACACACACATGATATCACCATCGCTACGCTCCAGAATAGCATATTACAAACCAAGATGAGCTTTGAACATATGTCCAAGAGGAATACAAAACGACATGATGATTCATTTCTGATGGAAGGTTGAGCAAAACACCTAACAGTGAGTATTCATCCATACTTGGTGGAAGTTTGTTTAACATCCCGACAAGCCTATGCAACCAAGTTTGACTGTAATCCACCTCATCGTATGACATGTATGCCAACAGAGATGCAACATTGGCAACAGAAAAAGAACTGATGAAAGCTACACCTATGAGCATGATAGCGGAGAGCCATCAGAATCAAAGCAAGGAATACTTAGAATATATATGAAAACATAAAAGGAGTGTCTGAAGATGAGCATCATCAACACATAGGAGAAAAACAATAATATTGCACAAGGAATAGCACCAACAACAACAAAAGAGGACTGAAAAGATAATGTTGAAGTAGAACTTGATGCACAAGAATAACTGAGAATTTGAAGACCTATTTTGAAGCTATATCTTGAACATTCTTCACACTGTTTCTTAGGTTTATTTGAGAAAATTAAAAAAATACCCTAGAATATAAGACAAAGAAAGGCAAGGAAAGGTTACATACCCTTGAGTCCTAGAACTTCATAAAGCCTATTTACATTTTCCAAATTTATTCGTATTATACCATGGATAAACTCCAATGAACTTAAACTATATTGTCTATGAATTCAGCATTTAGATGTGTCCTACAATTACAACAATCCATGAGATCATACTTCTTCAAGATATTCTGGCAAACAATTTGTGAGCTTTCTCCAAGACTTTGTTTCTTTGAGGCATTATGTTAAAGTTTAAACAATTTACATGGCTGGTTAGAAGACCACATTTCACATACATGTATATAGGCACATTTCCCACTATATTATTTGACAAAAATCTCTCTTCCATCATGTGCTAATGGATACCTGTACTTTGATTCATAGTTGTCATTTGACACAAGCATAGAGAGAGTTGGAAACTCTTCTGAGACTTTGTTTTGCATCTATTGTTTAGCTTGACACAAGCAATGTATGGTGTCCTGGGTTGCATAGTTTGAGTTTACATCAGCCGTTTGCATTTGCTAAAAGTTTTTAAAGCCTTTTTAGCAAATCCATTTTGTGCACATATACTGCAAACATAATATTTCAACTTCTTCTGAAGGGTCAATGTTCTCAGCATTTCAGTATCCAAGAATAAATTGCATTTTACATTTTATTGAGCAACCTACATTCTAGGAGCAGACTCCAATTTGTTGAGTCTGAGATTAGGCTATTTTTTTTTTTGGTGCCCATAAATTGAAATTCAAAATCTATTCCCAAAGTGAACTCCAGTTTGAAAACCATTTTCACAATTTACAATTTGAAACCCAAAATGCATTAAAAGAGTGGACTCCAGTTTTAGATTAGCATTATAATTGCTTCCAATATTAAACAAATGAACATTTAAATTTTAATATTTGAACTTTTAATTTGGAAAAATATGTGTTAATCAATTTAAATTTTAAATTTTAAATATTAAAGAATAAACTTTTAAGTCATAAATTTAGATATATATTTTAAGAAAAAAATACATCTAAAACTCTTAAAATGTAAATCACAAATAAAATTGAATATGATTTAAATTCTAAAACTTAAAGAAGAGTCTTATAGTTTGGACTTTGGATTATAAAAACAATCTGCAAGTTGTAGTTCAGATGCTGAGATTAAGGTTTAGATAATTTTCAATATCTTGGATGTTTTCTAACTTACACCATAATTTTCCTAACTTGTAACCTAAAAGTTTGAGTGTATAATCAATTGAAACTATTTTGTTAGTTAGCCCTATTGTTTCTTTAAGCTCCCCTCAAGTTCTAAATGTATGGGAGGATGCCACGTTTCTCAAAAATATATAGCTTATATTTTTATAAAAAAATTAGAAACCCTAGCAAAAATAAGGACCAATCCCAATGATTTCTTTACCCTTGATGATTTCTTTATCTGTCAAGGGTAAAGATCCTGCCTTTTTTTGTTGGCCAGGTAAAAAAAAATAATAACTTGTTAGGCCACATCAGTGCCAAACCTGAAACAATGATGTTCAAGGATGAGACTAAGCAAGAATTGACAGGCTGTAAAAAGTTGTGGAGTTTGCACGTACATCAGTGTCAAACCTGAAGCAATGATGGTCAAGGATGGATGCATCTATCTGGAAAAACCATCTCTAGTTGCTTCTTCCTCCCCTCCTATCTTCCACAATTGCCCTGCCCGCACTTGGCAGGAACTACATTGCACTGTGTTAGCAAATAGATTTGTTCTTTTTGCAAATGCTTTCAAAATGACTAATGAATTCCTAAATTAGAGGACAAAACCTAAGGCTAATAGTTGAGTCACTTGCAATGATTATGTGCAAGTGCTCTCTGAAATTAATATGGAGGTGTTGAATGTATAATTGTAGACCCAAAACTAATTAAAAACAAAGAAACAGAACAGAATAGAAAAGATCAAAATACACAGAGATTATAGTGGTTCGTTCAATATGAACTACATCCACTCTTCAAGTCAGGGCATATCATTTTATTATCTTGATACAATCTCAAATTATAGCAGCTCTGTATGATATATCTTTTACATATTTTGAATAATCTATATTCAACATCACAGTCAAAGAAGGGAGAGGAAACGATAAAAGCATCTTCAGAATGTTGACAGAGTAGAAGGATTGGGCCTTCACCAACTCTGACATTCCGCAAGATGCAGAGCCGTTACAATCTCCCACTTGAAGTCCAATCTGTTCTGCGATGTGAGCTGCAACCCGATATCCCCAGCTTGGTGCTTATGGCTATGTCGTCACAATGCCGAGAGAAGCTTTGCAGAATTTGAACTCTCGAGGTACTCCCTTGGTGAACGCATCAGCCGGATTGACCTTTGTATCAATCTTCTCTAATTGTAATCTTCCCTCTTTAAGAGCATGACATATGAAATGAAATCTGGTCTCAATATGCTTTGTGTGACTGTGGAAAGTTGAATTTTTGGCCAATTGAATGGCATTGTTGCTATCAGACAATAAGGTAAATGTGGATTGTTTAAATCCCAACTCTCCAAACAATCGTTGTAACCATATCAGCTCTTTAGCTCCCTCAGCGAGAGCAATGTATTCAACCTCGGTGGAGGAAAGAGCAACCACTTGTTGCTTCTGAGAAGTCCAGCTAATCGCTACTCTGGCAAAAGTAAACACATAGCTTGTTGTAGACAACCTTGTATCTAAATCTCCAGCCATATCAGAATCAGCATATCTACAAATATAAGGGGCATTACTGTTAAAACATAAAACATGAGAGGAAGTGCCTCTCAAATACTGAAGAGTCCATTGAACTGCTTGCCAATGAGTTTTACTAGGATTACTCATAAAACCACTCACAACTCCCACTACTTGGGCAATATCCGGACGTGTGCTAACCATGGCGTACATCAAACTACCAACTGTTGAAGAATTAGGAATACTAGCCATCTCTTGTTTTTCTTCCTGAGTAGAAGGACACAGTTTTGAAGACAATCAGAAATGATCAGCGAATGGAGTGGCAACCGATTTTTTATTTGTCATATTAAATTTCTCTAAAACTTTAAGGATGTATTTTTCTTGAGATAACTTAATTTCTCTCTTATGTCTATCTGGGATTATATCCATCCCAAGAATCCTCTTCGCTACCCCTAAATCTTTCATGGAAAAACGAAGAGACAAATGTGTCTTCAGCTCATGAATGACTCTCATACTGTTACCAGCAGTCAACATATCATCAACATATAATAGCAAGATCACAAACTCACCAGTCGGAAGTCTTTTTAAGTATACAAAAGGGTTTGATTCGCAGCGAGTAAAACCTTGCTGAGTCATGAAATTATCAAACTTTAAGTACCATTGATGAGGGGCTTGCTTCAGCCCATATAAACTCCTCTTTAATCTGTAAACTAAATGCTCATGCCCCTGTTTTACAAAGCCTTCCGGCTGTTCCATATATAATTCTTCATCAATGTCCCCATGTAGAAATGTAGAAACGTTGTTTTGACATCGAGTTGCTCAAGCTTGAGGTCCCATGCTGCTGCCATGCCAAGTACCAAACGAATGGTTTGCATTTTCACCATTGGAGAAAAAATTTCATTGAAATCCACACCCTTCTGTTGAGCGAAGCCCTTCACTACCAATCTGGCTGACTGGCTCTGTATCTCTTTCGTCCTCCATCTTCCTCTTTTATGCGATAAACCCATTTGTTTTTCAGAGCTTTACGGTTTTGTGGAAGTGGAACCAAGTCCCAAGTCTGATTTATGTTTAAAGACTCCATTTCATCTCGCATTGTATCCAACCAAAACACCAAATTAACATCAGTACATGCTTTCTTGTAGGTTTGTGGCTCTGCCTGATCAAAACATAGAGAAAATAACAACTCATAATCATCAAATTTCTTTGAGCATTTCTTCTCTCTGGTTGATCTCCTCAATTGAATGTTTTGATTAAGATTAACATCAGAAGCAGCAGTAGTTTCTGTGTTTACACCCTCTGCATTTTGAATAACCTCTATATTCGGAATAATAGGCATATGTATAACATTCTACCCTGCCTCACGTGGAGGGTTCCCTGTTTCCCAATTGTGCTCTGTCGTAGGTGGGTGTGTAGTCAGCAGCTTACGCTGCTTGTGCTGCAGGGAATGACCCAAGGGCTCGGGCTCAGTTCCCTGAGAATAGGCCCTGTCATGAGATGCAATGGGGTGTGTGGACGGCAGTGCATGCTGCTCCTGCAAATTAGAGTGTGCATGGAGGGGAGTGTGGACTGCAGGTTGAACGTGGGGCAAAGAGGGCGTTTAAGACTGCAGCGTAGGTTGCGTTGGTTGCAAAGAATCCTCAAACGGAGGTTGGGGATTATATTGCCCAGGGTCTGCCCGTGGCAGAGAAGCCTTCCAAGGTAGGGTATCCTGCGTAAAAGATGAGGCATGGGGTTGTGTGAGAAATGGAGCATCCCACGTAGCAGCAGGGGCAATGCTAGGTGGCACCGTGTTGAGCTCGGGTGGAGCCTTCTCTGCCATGGTTTCACTATCAAACAAAAGGGGGACAAGTATTGTTGAAACTACGGCAGGTTGGGTGCATATAGGAAGTGGCATTGGACAAGGGAGAGAATTTGTTGAAGGAGTGATGTGAGCAATGCTGAAGGGGACAAAGGTGGATGGATGGAATGTGACCCGGGGTGTGCTCTGCATACGATCTGCATTATCAGACAGATTGAATTTAATAAATTCATCAGAAGAAGAATTCTGAACTTGCAATCTTGAGAATGATTTTTCATTAAATACAACATTCTTACTCCGTATCACTTTCTTAGTGATTGAATCCCATAGACGATAATCAAATTCATCCTCACCATACCCCAAGAATATGCATCTTTTAGTTTTAAAATCCAATTTTGTTCTCTGCTCCTTATTAATGTGAGCATATGCGTCACATCCAAAAACACGCAAGTGAGAGAATGAAATCCTCGTACCAGCCCACCTTTCTTCTGGAATATTAAAATTCAGACGTGAAGGAGGAGCTCGGTTTATTAAATAAACCATTGTATTACATGCCTCTGCCCAGAATTCCTTCCCCAAACTGGCATTAGACAACATACACCGAGCTCTCTCCAAAATAGTTTTATTCAGCCTCTCTGCTACACCATTTTCTTGAGGTGTATACAGGACTGTTTTAATCCTCCAAATACCGTGATCTGCACAAAATTGATCAAACTCTGAAGAGCAAAACTCACCACCATTGTCCGTTAATAGACATTTTATTTTTCTTCCAATCTGATTTTCCACCTTAGCCTTAAAGCTTTTAAATTTCGAAAAAATTTCTGATTTCTTATTCAGCATATAAACCCAAACTTTGCGAGTGCAATCATCAAGAAATGTAACAAAATAATTAGCACCACTGATAGAAGTTACCTCCGTAGGACCGAAAACATTGGAATGAATGAGCTCCAATGGAGATGATTTCTTCTCATGACCCGTCCTTACGAAGCTGGTGCGATTTTGTTTGCCATAAAGGCAATGCTCACACAATGTCAAATCAACTGATTTTAGACCCGGAAGTTGGTCCCTTCGAAGCATGACTTCAAGACTTGTTTTGCTCATATGACCGAGCCTTTTATGCCAAAGTTCGGCATTGCACTTGGCAGGAACTGCATTGCACTGTGTTAGCAAATAGATTTGTTCTTTTTGCAGATGCTTCCAAAATGACTCATGAATGCCCAAATTAGAGGACAAAACCTGAGGCTAATAGTTGAGTCACTTGCTTTGGTTATGTGCAAGTGCTCTCTGAAATTAATATGGAGGTACAACTCTCTTCATTTAATTTATAATAAATAAATTGTTGATTATGTTTTTAACCAAAAGACACAGAGATAAACTGACATTCAACCATCAATATGGAATGAATGCAATTATAGATTTAATAATTTAAAAGAAAACTAAATTAATGGCTCAAAGACCATTTACTCATTCTTCCCACTACAAAGAAATGAGAGAGAGATCAAACATTTCATTTTTGCATATATGAATGCATAAAACCAACAGATTTTACAACATACACAAATACTTGACAAAATAGAATAGAACAATATCTCAAATACGACAAAAACAACCAATGGATTACTTATATTCAAACCAACATATCTGAAAGATGTATTTCTCCTCATTTTTAATTACATAACAAAAATAACCAACTGATCATTTCTATCCCTGCACCAAATCCAGCTTTGCAAAAATAAAAATGTGTTTCGCATGATTTCCCTAAGCATTGGCCTTCTCTCTTCTCGTGTTGGTCGAGTCCAGCTTCAAGTAAGGAAATACAAGTTTTTGAAATGTTCAGTTCCTTCGTTATTTTCTAGGGACAACCTTCTTTGTTTACAGCTCTTCTGATGACGATCCAAGTTGACAAAAGATGAATATCTTTCAATAATAGCTAACCTGCAGGGTATACAGGGAAATCACCGTGCTCATTTGCAGTGATATCATCGTAGCTCCTATCATTCGGGTTTCACCGTGAAATGATATCTCGTTTCAATTAACACCACCCGATTGCTTTGATGAATGCTAATACATTGTTAACCATGAAAAGAACAAAAGATATTATTGTTTTGTTCGTGCCTCAAACTTTTTGGATCAACATTTAGTTTACTACAAACAATCATAAAAAGCTTCATTGCTTATTCCGTCCTCGGAGTTTGGGCATCTTTACCATTTCTAGATCAGTCATCGCCTTTTCATTGCATGAAAACATATTCTAAACCGATTACATTTGTATGAAGTTTAATGACCTTGATCTTTTCTTGGAACCTCCGTGCCCTTGAATCTGAATCTTTGAATTCACTAAGCTTCTGCACTGCTTGAACCTTGTGAGCTTATTGAACCCATTGAACTTTTAATTTCGAACCTCTGAAAATGAACCTGTACCTTCGCACCTGTTGAACTGCTCGAACCATTGAACCTACTGAACTTGGTTCACTGGTTCAATGCGGACCCAAAAAATTATCCAATGCTTTTGAACTGTCAATCAGGTCCACATTGCTTAACAATACTGCCCTTTGGTTGAACTTTGAATCTGCATTTTTTAATCCGAGTTTTGAAAATTTGAACTCTAAAAAAGGTCAATTCTGAATTCTTGAACCTGTACTGTTGAACTTGGGTCACTGAACCGGATCCTTTGAACTGTACCTTTGAACCCCTTATGTTGGTTCAGTAGTTCAACAATTCTTTCAAATGCGGCCTTTCATAAAATATCATCTTCAGAAAATATTATGAGCAATATCACACAAATCTCTCTCTTAATCACCATCAATAGGATAGAGGGCTTAGTTTTAAAATTTTAAATTAGGGGCGCCATAGGCAAGCCAACACACTGCAGCTTTTTTTTTATATTAGAAAAAGCAAAATTAAAAAAATTAAATTTAAATATAACTGAGAAATAATAGTAGAAAAACTACAATAGTTGAAACATGAACAGATATATATAATAGCTATAGTTAAAAGAGGTTGTCAATACAGTAGTTGAGACAGAGATACATGAAATGAGTAGTTGAGACAAGAAGCTGAAAAAGGTAACAGTTCATGAACAGTTAGAAAAGTATCACAACAGTAATATGAAACAGCTCCATAAGAAATAGTACATCCATAAAAAAACAACATGAATATAAGCTTGGCATTCTCCAACCGTGAGAGAATACTAATTGGCAACATCATACTTTCCCAAACCACTTTAAAGAAAACACATAAATTGGGTCTACTTACAAGCTTGTAGAACTACAGTTTAAGAAATGGATTTGATAGGAAACAATACTATAGCTTGTGCTGGAAGACAAAACTATCAAACAAAAAGTTGTAAAACTACTTTGGAAGTTATAAACATCTAAAATGTACTACTTTGACTGTCATATGCAGTTGTTCCTGCACGGTTGGTATTCTCCAAGAGTTCTGATATGGGAGCTGTTAAATTGGAAGCAGCTGCACCTTCTATCAAAGATGTCCTCACCCTCTCCAAGAAATTTGCTACATCTCTCATGGAAGGTAACTCTCTTGGTGATTCAGCACTGCGAAGCAAACCAACGTGAATTTAAAAAAGAAGACATCTATAATTTTCTACATTTTCATTCACATCCTTCAGCAGTTCACTATCAACAATATCTACCAATCTGTCTGAACAAGCCAACCTCACCCACTTTTGCAGGTTCATGTCTCCCACAAACATGTCATCACTTGGTCTCCTCCTTGTAACCATCTCTAATATCATAATTCCATAACTATAAACATCTCTCTTTGTAGAAACACTCTCACCCAATCCATACTCTGCAATCAATTTTATTCATTAAATTTATATAAAGATAATAAAGTAAATGATGGTGCCAATATAAAGATAACTCAAAAATGTTACATGGAGCAATATAGCCTACGGATACTTTTGAGTAGTTGTTAAACGGGATATACCAAAATCAGTGACAAGGACTGTCATGTTGGCATTCAAGTGCACATTGTTAGGCTTTAAATCACAATACACAATTAGTAGAGGAAAATCATGATGTAAATATTCCATTGCATGTGCTACATCTATAGCAATGCTCAAACACTCTCTCAATCCTAATTTACAAAAGCCTTGATCATCTTTATTAGGGTGCAAATGTTTTTCCAGACTCCCATTAGATGCTAACTGAAGAGCCAAACCTTTTAAGTCGGTAAAAAAATGCACTTATGATTCTGATGAGGTTACGGTGCTGAATCCTCCCTAACAATTTTCACTCTCTTAAAACTCTTTAGAGCTTCTTCATTTTGAAAATTAAGAGTCTTGATGGAAATGATCTTACCATCCCTCAAGATACCTTTGTCGACAGATCCGAAGTTACCCACTCCAAGCAAGGTTCACTCATGAAATCCAAAGTTGCAATGACAAGATCCTGGTAAGAAGATTTTGGGTAGCCAATACTCTCAAAACTAAAGCTTGAGGGATGGACTAGCTGGCCTAAAAATTTGTGTCCATAGCATTACTAGAATGAAGAAGCATAATATAAATCCAATGGGTCCAACAACTGATATGCCCATTTTCTTAAGCAGGGAATGTTTTTGGTGGGTGTGAGTTGGGCATGGAGGTAATGAATAATTTTTGGGGCCACATAGGCTAGGGTTCCCCATAAACAATGCTACAACAGTTCTATTTGGAAACAAGCTCGCTTCGGTAATCTGCCCTGACAAATTATTGAAAGAAAAACCCATCTCTTGGAGATTTTTTAATTTGGAGAGTGAATGTGGTATCGGACCTACAAAGGAGTTGTGGGACAGATTCAGGGAAAATAGAATTAAATTTCTGTGAATCGAATGTCTAATTAACCATCCAAAATTATCTTAGAACATATAAGACAACAAATTTCTAAATCAGCATTTTCTATTGTTTTTTTTTTCTCGGCATTCCCAAAGTGAAAGAGATAAGTGTGTTTGACTATCGAACAGTTTCATCTGTACTGAACTCAGAAAGAAATATAAAGCGTTCCAAGCCTCTGTTTCATTGCATCTTTACAGCCCACGCATATTACACGACTGTAATAATAACGTAGTTTTCGTTGGACTTTTTTACTCTTACAAGTGTAAAGATAATACTTATAAATAATATTAATTATGGTTATAATATTAATACTTGTGTTGTTCTCATTGTTTTGAGCTTGGAGAGTAAGAATATTTGGGAACGAAAGGAAAATATAATATTTATAAAATATAATTCGAGCTCGGAGAGCACTGAATATTTCAGAACGAAAGGAAAACAATTGTTAAAAGTTTGAACATTATGAGAGGAAGTGTGACAAACAGGACAATATGCTATATAGTATGTATTTGACAATATCATATTTTTTAATATTGAAAAAAGAAAAATTAAATAAACATATAACTTAAAAAAAAGAGTAGGAAAAACTACAGCAGTTGAAACATGAACAGATTGTTGGGTATATGAAGTCCAACAATCACTTGACCATTCACCTTCCAAATTCTATATAGTATGTATTTGACAATATCATATTTTTTAATATTGAAAAAGGAAAAATTAAATAAACATATAACTTAGAAAAAGAGTAGAAAAAACTACAGCAGTTGAAACATGAACAGATTGTTGGATATATGAAGCCCAACAGTCACTTGACCATTCACCTTCCAAACTCTTCACTTATGGGCCCCAGAGTTCCGAGAATCGCCCATGAACTATGTTACTAGAAACGAGAAACGTTACGGCAATGGCAACGGCAACGTAATGAGAAACAGAATTTTTAAAGGTTGCGTATAAGAAACGGATATATATATATATAAAATGCATGCAAATTAGTATATATATGTTGCATCTATTTCATATATATAATTTCTTGCATTTATCATACACACAAGCTCATATATATATGCAAGTTTTATATATAGATACTTTTATTCCATCTTTATTATATAATTTACAAGGGTTAATTTGCAAGGGTCTCTGACTATAAGTTTAATGAATAAACAAGCAGTAAACTCTAATTCTTAAAAGTCATAATAAACCAAAACAAGCAGTAAACTCTAATTCTTAGAAGTCATAATAAACCAAAACAATCAATAATTATTTAAAATGGTAATGAACTGTTAGTTTCTAAATTAATAAAAACAAAATATTTATTTTTAACTGCATACAGTCTCTTCTGAAATTATTTTTAACTGCGTGTACATAGCCTGGCGTTGAACTAATAAAAAATATATGAAACGGCCGTTTCTCCCATTGAAACGCGTTGCTGCCGTTGAAACGTGAAACGGCATGCAGCCGTCACATTTCTAGCAACAGAGCCCATGAATCAATCGGGCGATTCACATAGAAAACACTTTTTTTTGAATCGCATGAATCTGCCTATTTTTTGGGCTGAATTGCATGAATCGGCAATTCATGCCATGAATCGGCAGATTGCTAAAAAGTCCAGTCAAATTTTAAAAAAATACAAATATTTTCAATGTTTTTTTTTTGCTTTTTCTATTTGTTGTAAGTTTATACAAATACACAAATATTTTCAATGTTTTTTTTGCCTTTCCTATTTGTTGTAAGTTTATAGAAATATAACATTTAAGTATTGATTTATTTAATTTCTTATACTTTAAGTTATATTTGTATAAATTATAAAATATATATACTTCACGATGTTTGAGATAGGTTCCAACTTCATAGCAGTTAAAGATGCAGATTCTAGATTTTGAAAATTTCAGACTTAACCAAATTTCAGGATTCAACAAGCCTTTAGCAGGGTTACCTCTCACAATCCATCATGGCTTTCTAAGGTCAAACTGAAGCTGGCAAAATGATTCTCAAAGGGTTTTAACTCGTTTTATCACAAATCACTTGGTTTCAACCCCATCTCTATGACAAACTTAGATTAGCTCTCGCCCACATCCCAGACATACATGACTTCCCAACAAGCCAAAATCATTCAAACCTCATTTGCCGGACCTAGGGACTTGAAAACAGCCACCAACAAAGACTACCTAAGATCTAGTTATGAATACTTTGACATTTGGCATTGATCAATGTTCAAGCATCATAGATTCATACTATGAAACGATTTAGTTTTATGAATCTTACAAATACTGATAGACATATGCTTCATGGATCTTCATCTTACATACATTTATGATTTGATGTCTTATGGATCTTCATCTTACATACATTCTATGATTTGAATCATTACGATCCTATGATTTCTATTTACTTTAGCTATAATTTACATTTTACGTGTAATGTATGTGATGGATTTATCATTTATGTTCCTTGTTTATGTATATTAGCTTCTATTTGATGATGTTATAGTGTGTTTAAGTTATATTCAATAAAGGGTGCATGAAATAAGTTTTAAATTGTTAAAATCTCTAAATTTCAAGGGTTTTTTAAATTTGCCGATATTCGATTCCGATTCATGGCTGATTCATGATTCGATTCGGCCTTGCCGATTCTGATCCGATTCCGATTCTTGTTTCCTTATGCTTGAATACATTTGTATAAATATGTGTACATATCATGGACAGATTGAATTGGTTAAAACATTAATGAGAGAATTCCCTGCTTTGAGAGTGGTGTAGGCAGATTTGCCGAACCACTATAAAAAATTTGCTGTGTTATATATTTTCTATTTTCCTATCGCTGTTTAGATATGTTTATTAAGTTTATCTGCTTGATTAAAACTTACACAGATGATATATAATAGCTACAGTTAGCAGAGACTGCATTTCAATACAGTAGTTGAGACAGAGATACACGACTAGTTAAGAAACAGGTAACAGTTCATGTAAAAGCATCACAACAGTATTAAGAAACAATACATCCATAAAAAAACAATATGAATATAAGCTTGGCATTCTCAACCATGAGAGAATACTAATTGGCAACATTATACTTTCCCAAACTACTTTAAAGAAAACACATGAATTGGATCTACTTACAAGCTCGTAGAACTATAGTTTATGAAATGGATTTGACAGGAAACAATACTATAGCTTGCGCTGGAAGACGAAACTATCAAACATAAAGTAGTAAAACTAGTTTGGAAGTTATAAACATCTAAAATGTACTACTTTGACTGTCAGATGCAGCTGTTCCTGCGCAGTTGGTATTCTCCAAGAGTTCTGATATGGTAGCTGTTAAATTGGGAGCAGCTGCATCTCCCATCAAAGATGTCCTCAGCCTCTCCAAGGAATTTGTTACATCTCTCATGGAAGGTCTCTCTCTTGGTGATTCAGCACTGCAAAGCAAACCAACGTGAGTAAAAGTAAGAAGACATCTATTGTCTTCCATGTTTTGATTCACATCTTCCAGCAATTCACTATCAACAATATCTACCAATCTGTCTGGACAAGCCAATCTCACCCACTTTTGCAGGTTCATGTCTCCCACAAACATGTCATCACTTGGTCTCCTCCTTGTAACCATCTCTAATATCAGAATTCCATAGCTATAAACATCTCCCTTTGTAGAAACATTCACACCCACTCCATACTCTGCAATCAATTTTATTCATTAAATTCATAAAAAGATAATGAAGTAAATGATGGTGCCAATATAAAGATAACTCAAAAATGTTACCTGGAGCAATATAGCCGATAGATCCTTTGAGTCCAAATGTTGTTGTACTGAGTGAATCTACAGAATTGGTATTAGTTAAACGGGATATACCAAAATCAGTGACAAGGGCTGTCATGTTGGCATCCAACAGCACATTGTTAGGTTTTAAATCACAGTGCACAATTTGTAGAGGACAATCATGATGTAAATATTCCATTGCATGGGCTACATCTATAGCAATGCTCAAACACTCTCTCAATCCCAATTTACAAAAGCCTTGATCATCCCTATCAGGATGCAAATGTTTTTCCAGACTCCCATTAGGTGCAAACTGAAGAACCAAACCTTTTAAGTCGGGGTAGAAAAATGCACTTATGATTCTGATGAGGTTACGGTGCCGAATCCTCCCTAACAATTTGCACTCTCTCTTAAAACTCTTTAGAGCTTCTTCATCTTGAAAATTAAGAGTCTTGATGGCAATGATCTTACCATTCCTCAAGATACCTTTGTAGACAGATCCGAAGTTACCCACTCCAAGCAAGGTCGACTCATCAAATCCAGATGTTGCAATGAAAAGATCCTGATAAGAAAATTTTGGGTAGCCTATACGTTCAAAACTAAAGCTTGAGGGACGGACTAGCTGTCCTGAAAATTTTTGTGTCCACAGCATTACTAGAATGAAGAAGCATAATATAAATCCAATGGATCCAACAACTGATATGACTATTTTCTTAAGCAGGGAATGTTTTTGGTGGGTGTGAGTTGGGCATGGAGGTAATGAATAATTTTTGGGGCCACATAGGCTAGGGTTCCCCATAAACAATGCTACAACAGTTCTATTTGGAAAAAAGCCCGCTTCTGGAATCTGCCCTGACAAATTATTGAAAGAAAGATCCATCTCTTGGAGATTTTTTAATTTAGAGAGTGAATCTGGTATTGGACTTACAAAGGAGTTATGGGACAGATTGAGGTGCTCTAATGCTGTGCAGTCTCCAAGTGAAACTGGAATGAGCCCAATAAGTTGATTTCCTGATATATCTATGGCTTGAGCCATTACAATTTTACTCATTTCCTGTGGCAATGATCCTTGCAGAGAATTCCACGAAAGATTGAGGTAGAATTGCAGGTTTTTAAGGCTGGCAATGACTTCCCGCGGTATCCTTCCCCCTAGTTTATTGTGAGATAGGTCAAGGAGCTCCAACTTCTGACATCCCTCCAAACTAACAGGGATCCCCCCTGATAAATTGTTATGATCTAGATAAATATATCTTAGCTGCTGGCAGTTACAAAGAGAATCTGGTATTTTTCCAGATAAATGGTTCTCCCTAAGACTTAAGAGTCCCAGATGTTGCATTTGGCCTATCTCGCTAGGAATGCTTCCTTCTAATTGGTTCCCATACAAACCCAATCGTTCCAACTTACGGAACCTTTTAATTCCAGATGGAATAATGCCGCTGAAATGATTAAAGCCTAGATCTAAGTAAGTTAAGTCTGTCAGATTGACAATCTGTTGCGGTATGCTGCCGCTTATCATGTTGTCTGATAAACTCAAGTAATTAAGATTGGAAGACAGTTCCCCTATGGATGGGAGCAATATACCAGTGAAATGATTACTTTCAATAGCTATTTCTTGCAAGTGGGAGCAATTTGTAAGAGCAGTGAGAAAGGCCAATGTGTTACTGCTGTCACTAACAAGTTGATTGGTGTGTAGGTAAAGCCAGCTTAGAAGGTTCAACTTACCTAGCTCCATTGGCACCGTTCCACCCAGTCGGTTGTCGTCTAAGTAAAGTTGTTCGAGACGGGAACAATTTCCCAAGGAGTTTGGTATGTTTCCGGTTAGCTGATTTCCCCATAAACTAAGATAATTTAGTGCAGTGAGCATGCCCAATTCGGGAGGAATGGTACCCGATAACTCATTGCCGCCCAATTCCAGTTTAACTAGGACGGAGAGATTTTTGAAAGACGGCGGAATGGTACCCGTGAGATTGTTACCGCCCAAGAAGAGGTACTTCAAACTTGTGAGAAGACTGAGCTCAGGTGGAATACTGCCATGTAGTTGGTTGTAGGAGAGTGCCAGAAAATAGAGACTGCGGCAAGCGGAGAGAGCGGGGGGAATGGTTCCTTGTAATTGATTTTTTTCCAGCCAGAGTATCCGTAGATGTGATAGTTGGCCGAGTTGGGGGGGAATGGTACCAGTGAGGTAATTTTGGGAGAGATTTAGGAAGCGAAGAGAGGAGAGGTTTCCCAGTGCAGGAGAGATGGTGCCACGTAAATTCATTTGGGTTAAATGAATGGAACGGACAGAGTGAGAAGAGGAGTGACAAGTAACACCAGTCCAATTGCAAAAGGGGTTAAGGGGAATCCAGTCGGGCAGAGAACTGCCGTTGCTGGAAACGCCAGCTTTGAATCGCAAGAGAATTTCTTCATGATGAGAGAGATTGCTTAGAGAATGAGGAAGAGCGGAGATTAAGAATATGGAAAGCACTGGGAAAATTAACCAGAAAAGAACAGCCATGGTAGACCTAGCAACTGTGAGGCAGGGACAACACACAGGGCAATTGAAGAGACTAAGAGTGAGATGGAGAGGAATAAATAGACGAGGGAAAGCAGTGAGCATGTAAAACAAACTTAAATTTGGTACTACTGTCAATGTACAAAATCAGACTGTCAATTTGCTGCATAACCATTCAAATCTAATCTCTGTCAAAGTCTTCTTGAACTATTCAAATCTTTTCTTAGTGGCTTAAGAAATTTTGACACAATAATACAAGTCTTGTAAGACTTAGGAATTTCTACACAATAACAGAAGACTCGGGAATTTCCACACAATAATAAGTCTTGTAAGACAAAGGGAAGTCTTGTAAGACTTGAGAATTTCCACACAATACTAAGTCTTGCAAGACTTAGGAAAGTCCAAGTCTTGTAAGACTTGAGAATTTCCACAAGACTTGAGAATTTCCACACAATAACAAGTCTCAAGCAAAATTTTCTTGCCAATGCACATGCAACTCTTGAACTTTTTATACTATTCAAATCTAATTTTTCACATGCAAAAGAAAATTTCAAACGACAACGAAGCTTTCCTACCAAGGCACATGCAATGCTCTCACATATAAGAAAAATGACCTCTTGATGTGCTAACTCACGACTTTTTAGAAAGGAGTGAAAGGACTAACGGTTTACCTGTGATTGTGCGGATAAATTTATTGGACTTGTCCGATGGGTGACTCGTAATTTTTTTTTATCATGTGTTCACTTTTATCGTTGCATTTTTTTTGGTTACAATTCACATTTATATTTTTATTAGTTATAAATTATTATTAGATAAATTTATTTTTCAAATTAAGAAATTATTTAGGGTTGTTTAGTTGTTGGAATTAAATAATGTTGGAATTGTCAAATTTTAGTATTTGACAATTATAGAAATTTTAAATCTAGTAAATAATTTTTGGAATATGGTTCGAACTGTTTGGCTCTCCTAGAATTCACCTAGAAATCATAATGAGAATGACTGGAACCGTTTGGCTCTCCTGGAATTCACCTGGAATTCATAATGAGAAGATGGAAAATATTGTTTGCATATGGATTTCAAAATAGTATAAATTTTATTTTACTCCCGATTTCCAATTTCGTCAAATTGGAATTGATTTTCCAATTCCACCTATTTAGATGGAAGATTCAAATGCTGATTTTGGGGGTAAATAGGAATTAATAAATCCCTATTTCAGTTTCATGTTTTGAACACAAACATCAGAAATGTCAATTTCAGGATTTGACAATCCCCATTCCAATCTAATTCTAGCAAACAAACAGGCCCTTAGAAAATGAGGAAGAGTGAAAATTAAGAATATGGAAAACATTGGAAAAAGTAATGAGAAAAGAGAAGCCATGGGCAATTGAAGAGAGTGAGAGTGAAATGGAGGAGGACTAAATAGATGACGAGAAAGCAGTGAGGATGTTTAACAATCCAAAATTTTATACTTCACATTAAAATTAGACTATCAATGTCCCCCTTCATATACCATTGAAATTTTATTTTTTGTTCGTTTCTTGCATAACCATTCAATTCTAATCTTTATACCATTCAAATCTAATTTCTCACACTCAAAAAGAAATTTCCTACCTATGCACATGCAATGCTCCGGAGAGAAGGAAATTTGAAGAAGATAGGTAGGTACCATTTATCTATTGAAAAAATCAACCCTTATGTGTTCAATTTTATGGTTTCATTTCTTTTTATTATAACGTTAAAAAATATTATTGATTTAATAAGTAAATTTATATCTTCACCGCATCCAACATTCACGAGGCAGCCAAATCTATGAGATGCAGTAGAGCAGCCGATGAGGATGGTTTTCAGGCGGAGCTCCTCAAGCTTGGTATCATGGTGCTAGGCTCTTATCTTCCCACACTCTTTAATAGAGTGGTTTGCACTAGCTTCCCTGAGGTTTGGTCGAGACATGTGATTCATCCGATCCACAAGACTGGATCAATCTCAGACCCCGACAACTATAGAACCATCATAATTGGGCATACCTTTTCCAAACTCTATGCCACGACATTGAACACTATCCTCTCTTCAAAGCTTGACAGTTTGGACTGCAGGGCTAGAGGTCAAGTCGATTTCCATGCATATTACTAGACCATGGACCACATTTTGACACTACGGGCGATTATTGAGGAGGCTCGCTATCGCTCTGTGAAAGTCTATTGCTGCTTCATTGACTTTTGTAAGGCATTTGATTCCATGCCTTGGGTGGCCCCTTTTCAAAGACTTAGAGACATTGGGATATCTGAGATTCTTTTAACTGTCATTATGAGACTTTATGAGTGTGTTGAGGGCATATTTACGACTTCAGAGGGCTTCTCAGATCCTATTCAGAGCACTATTAGGGTGAAACAAGGATGCCCTCTTTCCCCCACCTTATTTGGCATCTACATTGAGGAGCTCAAGGGTTTCATTAGAGACTCGTCTCTCCCAGGTGATGGTTACTATTTACACAAGGTCTTAGTTTCCATTCTTCTTTTTGCTGATGACATGATTCTCTTAGCCTCCTCACCTGAGGGTCTCCAGAGAATTCTTGATATCTTGGCCTCCTTTTATGATTTGAGACAGCTTGTGGTTAATCTAGGGAAGACACAGGTCATAGTCTTCTACTTCTTGAAGACCTCACATTTACACTTCTACTTCTAGGGATAGGAGATCAAGATTTCCTTCACATACACATACCTTAGGGTTAAGTTTTTCGATCCTCGCTTCAGTTTGGGACCTACTATTCAGCCCAGAATCAGTAAAGGGATGGGTTCCCTCGCCTTGATTGAGAGACAATGCTTTAGAAACCACTTTTAGGATACCTCATCCAAGTTATCCCTCCTGGATTCTCTAATTAGACCTACTGTACTCTATGGATCTGTTGTTTGGGGACCATCTCTTCTTGATTCCGACTGGGCCTCTATTGAGCGTATACAGACTCTCCTCCTTTAGAGTATCATCAGATATCATCATACTACCTCCCACAACATCATCCTTATTGAGTCCGGGGCTCATCTCTTTAGGTTGGGAGCCATCTTTGACCTAATTTGGTGCAAAATGTACTAGTGTATGTTGCTTCACAGACTCTTTGGAAGGCTAGAGTAGATACTCTTACCTTGCCCATTGCTCTTTTATTGAGCTAACTAGATCTGACACATCCTCTAGAGATCATTGTTGGTATGCTCATGCCACTTCCCTTTTGGGTTCCATCAGGATTGATATTGATTGCCTACCACCCTTTCAATTTTCTTTGGATGCTCTGGCTCATCTTCTCCCCTCCAAACAAGAGTTGAATGAGCATGTCAGACTTGACATCTACATGTAGTACATCATCTCGACCTGAACCAACCCTAGTGGGGGTTTATTTCTGAGGATGGCTTTTTATGCTAAGCACTTCTTACACATCCAGGATGGGATCATCATTCGACCCAGATATTTATCACAGTGTTGGTACCATGCTCTTCGGATCGTGTTGGGATCTTTCAGAGTCGACTCTCATCGCCTACGAGTGCAAATTGATCATCACATTGATAAAGAGGATCACATTTGAAGTTTATGCACATTGTTTGAGATTGAGACTGAGGCACATTTCATTTTTCACTACCTTATATACTATGAGATCAGAGGGAGATTCTATTGCTTATTTAGACAATGCAACTCCTTGACTTCCTTCTTTTATTACTCTGACCAGATATGTCTAGCACTCTATTTATAGGAGATGGTACGGCTCCGTGACCATACTCTGCAGCTTCTATTTCCCCAGAAGCAGGTCACCGAGCATCTCATTACTGATTTCTTCTCGCCCTCACCCCCAGCTCGGGTTGTGAAGCGACCCTCATGTGCCTCCACTATTGGTCACTCCATATCTATGAGATCTCGCAGTGCTTCTACCCATTAGCAATAAACCACCAGCAGATCATGGTGATGGGTCCATACCCATATTCTTCTAGGTGACTATCCTTTTGTGTTGGATTTGTTTCCGCTCGGGAAGGACCCCTAGTCCTTTCCCTAGTGGTTTTTTATTCTCTGCTTCTTCTTGTTTAGCTCCTTGTTCTTTTAGCATGTTCCCCTGACCACTGTTTGGTGGTTCATTGATTTCTTTCTATTTTGATTGTATGTTTCTTGTCTCATAGACCCTTGTTGGTCTTCTGTTGTACAGTAATAAGTTTATCTTATCTTATCTTATCTTATCGTGGAATAAAAGAGTACATTTTATAAAAATTTTGTTTTAATTTTAAATGTATTTTATTTACATTTAAAAATTAATTTTTATTTTTATTTGTAATATTTATGTTTAGAATTGATTATATATATGATTCTTATTTATCTATGTATGTATCATGTATCATTTTTATATTTGGTTATAGTTATTATTGTTATATGTGATTTTCTGAGAGATATAGGGAGCGAAGAGAGGAGAGATTTCCTAACACAGGAGAGATAGTGCCGTGTAAATTCATTTGGGTTAAGTGGATGGCACAAATAGAGTGAGACGAGGAGTGACAAGTAACACTAGTCCAATTGCAAAAGGGGTGAAGGGGAACCCAGTCGGGCAGAGAACTACCGTTGCTGGAAACGCCAGCTTTGAATCGCAAGAGAATTTCTTCCTGACGAGAGAGATTGCTTAGGGAATGAGGAAGAGTGGAGATTAAGAATATGGAAAGCATTGGAAAAAGTAATGAGAAAAGAGCAGCCATGGTAGACCAAGCAAATGTGAGGTAGGGACAACACACAAGATAATTGAAGAGAATAAGAATGAAATGGAGGAGGAATAAATAGATAAGGGAACACAATGAGCATGTTTAACAACCCCAAATTTTGTACTGCACATTAAAATCAGACTTGGGAAAGGGAAACTTTTGTACTACTGCACATTAAAAATAGATTGTCGATTTCCCCTATATACCATTGAAATTTTATATGTATCAGTTTCCTGCATAACCTTTCAAATATAATCTCTGTCAGTGTCCTCCTACATATGTCAATGAAATTTTTTCTTTCTCAGTTTTCTTCATAACCATTCAAATCTAATCTCTTTCAATGTCTTCTTAAACTTTTAAACTATTCAAATTTAATTTCTTACATGCAAAAGATGATAACAATTCAAATCTAATTTCTTACATGCAAAAAACTATTCAAATCTAATTTCTTACATGCAAAAGATGATAACAATTCAAATCCAATTTCTTACATGCAAAAGATGATAACATGTCTTGTAAGTCTCGAGAAAGGGAAACTTTTGTACTACTGCACATTCTGTTAATGTCCTCCATATACCATTGAAATTTTATGAAGGAAAATTTTATGTGTCAGTTTTCTACATAACCATTCAAATCTAATCTCTATCAATATCTTCTTCAACTTTTATACTATTCAAATCTAATTTCTTACAGGCAGAAGATGATAACAAATCTTGCACGAAAGGGAAACTTTTTTTTTACTGCTGCACATTAAAATCAGACAATCCTCCATATATCGTTGAAATTTTATGCGTCAGTTTCTTGCATAACCGGTTAATCAAACAAAAGAAATTTTCTACCTACGCACATGCAATGTTCTCACAGAGAGGGAAATACCTATTGAAAAAATCGACCCTTATCATGTGTTCAATTTTATGGTTGCATTTCTTTTTCTTATATATATGTTAAACATTATTTATATAATAAGTAAATTTATATCGTGGAATAAAAGAGCATATATTTTATAATTTTTTTAATTTTAAATGTATTTTATTTATATTCTTATTTCCAATATTTATGTTTACACTTGATTTAACTTTATGTGTATATTAAATTAAGATTCTTATTTATGCATGTATGTTTCACACATCATTCTTTTGTATTTGCTTATAGTTATCATTTTTATGTCACATGGTTACAATTACTAGTGCAATCTTTTTTGATGAATCTAAATCTTTCTCAACTAACTCTTTATTAACCTAATTAAATTTTTTAACCATTATATATCCATTGGCACTAATTTACTTAAAGTGATGCCCAAGCGAACATATTTAAAGATATTTCATAAGATCTAAATATCCATTGGCACTAATTTACTTAAAGTGATGCCCAAGCTAACATATTTAAAGGTATTTCATAAGATCTAAAGATACAAAGTTGTAGAGGATCAAGGATTCATAATGCACGATCCTATTAACATTCCTAATAGCTTGCATCAATGCTTCTAAGTATAGGGACTAAATGTCTCATCATTCAATTATTGAGAAATAGAAAAAGGGAGATTCAAGTACTTCAATTTTAACTCAACAAGATTTTAAAGGTGCTCATCAACATCATCCAATCTTCAATAAGCTAATAGTTGAAGGAAATGGAGTTTTTCATGTCTACAAGCTATAATGATAGTAGTCACACATCAAATTACAAGAAAGCTAAGGGATAACAAGGTTGTCAAGGAATCAAGTCATGAAAAATTTGGATAGTACATGTTTAAGATTGTGAGGAGGCATATTGAACATATGAAAGTCATGAAAAATTTGGATGGTATGCTTAAGATTTTGAGGAGGCATATTGAACATATGAAAGCATTGTTGGCCTTAAGAAACCTAAAACAGGCTTCAAAAAAATTGTATTATCATCGAATTAGTAGATAATAAACTATTAAGGGGTTTGATAAAGTTGAAGAGGAAGAAAGGGTATACAAAGAAACATGTGTAATAAGGCCTTGAGTATCCCTAACCTCAATAAGGCTACCATGTTATTATATTGATAGTCATTCACAAAGGATTACCTAGAACAATGGAAAGTATATGGGGATCACTATCAAGATATCATTCCCAAGAATATCAAAAATCTATAAAGGTGGTAAGTGGTAAAAGATTGTAACTGACATTGATAGGTCTATGAAAAATTATCTACATAGCCTACAATGTTAAAGCAACAAAATATCAATAATTTGATTAATATATTAGCATCATCCATAATTTGATGAGCGTTGTTCCAAAAGATTGAATGTCAATGCTTGAGTCTCATTTTACATTCTTTAATTCAAATCTAGAAGCTTCATTAGTTCCACGTGTAATAGATATCTAACAACTCTCAAATATAAAGGAGTGCAACACAAAGGATCATATTGCGAATATGACCAATGAGGTGATTTTGGGAGAGATTTTGGGAGAGAATAGAGGAGAGATTTCCCAGTGCGGGAGAGATGGTGCTGTGTAAATTCATTTGGGTCAAATGGATGGCACAGATAGAGTGAGAAGAGGAGTGGCAAGTAACACTAGTCCAATTGCAAAAGGGGTGAAGGGGAGTCCAGTCGGGCAGAGAACTGCCATTGCTGGAAACGCTAGCTTTGAATCGCAAGAGAATTTTTTCTTGATGAGAGAGATTGCTTACGTTTGGGTGCTGGAATTAGAGTCCATATTCTGGAATTAGATTTCTGGATAATGTCAATTCCATGTTTGTGTCCATCCAACAAATTGGAATTGGAATTTCAAAATTCCAATTTTGCCTCCAAAATGGGTATTTCATCTTCCACTTGAAAAAGTGAAATTAAAATTTAACCACCAAATTCCACTTTTCAAATGCCTATTTTGAAATGTCTATCAGGTCCGCGTGCATGTAAAATTTTGTTTGACGTTTGCTAGGGCATTTTCACAGTCACACATTTTGCAGTTGTTCTTTCCTCTGGGCATTTTCACCGTTTCACATCTTCACCCTTCACAGTCCCGTTTGCGTGGGAGCGTTCTCTGCGGCCGCGATTGACACGCCCAACTCCTCTAGGAAACTGCCGCTTCTGTTTCCCCAAACATCATCTAGGAATAGTAAAAACCTCCTGCTTATCAACTTTTCGTAGATCCACAAGCGCCCATACTCGTCTTGGCTGCATCTTTCATCATACGGCTGTTTGATTTGCAGACCAATTTGCCTTTCAAGACTATGGCCGAGAGAAGGAATAGAAGGGTTGTGTGAGACTGTGAGCCAGAGCACCAGATCATGCTTAAAGCTATTCTGCACCTCTTCACTTTTGAGCACAGTTTTTAAAAGCAGAGTTTTGCCAGCTCCGCCCATGGCAACATCTATCAGTGCATATTCCAATTTCAGATTGTGGCATCCAAACGCAGAAAATACATCTTCTCAATCATATTCCGTGTGAACCAAATAGTTCTAACACATATTTCAGAAATCATTTTGAAGATATGTATCTTCCAGAATTGACTATATCTGGCATTTGGTATTCCAGCACCCAAACGGGCTCTTAGAGAATGAGGAAGAGCGAAGATTAAGAATATGGAAAGCATTGGAAAAAGTAATGATAAAAGAGCAGCCATGGTAAACCGAGCACCTGTGAGGCAGGGACAACACACAAGACAATTCAAGAGAATAAGAGTGAAATAGAGGAGGAATAAGTAGACAAGGGAAAGCAGTGAGCATGTTTAACAACCCAAAATTTCATACAACACAGTAAAACTAGACTGTCAATGAACTCTTGCATATACCATTACCATTCAAAATTTATCTCAGTCAGTTTCCTGCATAACCATTCAAATCTAGATCTCTGTCAATGTCCTCCTACATATACCATTGAAATTTTATTTATGTCAGTTTCCTGCACAACCTTTTAAATCTAAACTCTATCAATGTCTTCTGAACTTTTAAACTATTCAAATCTAATTTGTCACATCCAAAAGAAAATTCTAGATGATAACAAGTCTTATAAGACTTGGGAAAGCAAAACGTTTGTACTGCACATTAAAATCAAACTGGTGAAATTTCATCTCTGTCAGTTTCCTGCATAACCATTCAAATCTAATCTCTGTCAATGTCTTCTTGAATATAATTTCACACGTGCAAAATAAAATTCCAGACGATAACAAGTCTGGTAAGACTTGGAAAAGCAAAAATTTTGCACTGTGCATTCAAATCATTCTATCAATGTCCTGCATATACCATTAAATTGTTTGTGTCCGTTTCCTGCATGATGATGTTTATACTATTCAAATCTAATTTCTCACACGCAAAAGAAATTTCCTGCCTATGCACATGCAATGCTTTCATGGAGAAGGAAATTTGAAGATGATAGCTAGGTACTAATTACCTATTGAAAAGATCAACCCTTATTATGTGCTCAATTTTATGGTTGCATTTATTTTTTTATATAATATATATATATATATATATATATGTGTGTGTTAAAAACTAGCTTATATAGTATGCTGACAATAATCCTTTTAGAAGTCTCTAATTTCATTTTATTGTAATGTTTTTTTGTGTGGGTTAAGATTAATGAAAACCTTGAAAAGATTACTCTTGACATTTTCAGTCATGGTGCAATATGGAAGGCATTTTATCATTTTTAATTTTATTATTTTAATGTTTAAATTTAAATTTAAATTTTAGGTACTTTTTATTTGCTTAAATAGATGGCATAAGTTGAAGATATTTTATGATTTTTAAATTTGTTAAAGTTACTGTTAAATTATTAAATAAATTTTTAATTTTTATTTTTCATAGATGGCGTAACTTGAAGACATTTTATGATTTTTTATTTTGTTAAGGTTAGTGTATAGTTATGGTTACATTTAGAGTTACTATAACAATTATATTTACCATTTTACATAGGGTAAATGGAAGAGTTATGGTTACAATTAGGGTTAGGGTTTAACATTAGAAGTTTCATTAGTATCACATTTAACGCTAGTATTTAATGTAGGGTCAATGGTAGGGATATGGTAACAGTAACGGTTACCATATTACGAGAATTATAATGTTAGTGATAACAAATTAGAGTTAGGGTTAGGGTTACCATTAGGGTGAGGGCTTTGTGTTAGGGGTAGGATGAAATTAAGTTTGTGGTTAGGGATATGATTCTATGTTTATAGTTAGGATTAGTATCATATTTAGAGTGTATAATAGTTATGTTTACCATTTTACCTATGGTAAATGGTAGGGTTATGGTTACGATTAGGGTTATGGTTTAACCTTAGGAGTAGTATTATTTGAACATTTACAATTACATATATGGTTAGTATTAATATTAATGTGTCACAATAAGGTCATGGTTTGGGATAAGATGTTATGTTTATAGTTATGTGGTGTATCATATTTAGTGTAAAGATTAGGGTAAGGGGTTAGTGTTAGGAATAAGATTAGTAATATGGTCAGGATTAGTAATAGTTATTGTTACATTTAGGCTTACGATTGGGGTTAGGGATTAGAGTTACAGTTAGGGGTAATCTTGAGATAATTTTTATAGCAATATAATGAACATAGATAGCGATGGGATGTATGTTGTACATGTAGGATTTGTATCGTACTTAGTAGTACAGTCATGATTAGGGTTAGGGTTAGGGTTAGGGTTAGGGTTAGGGTTAGAAGAGTTTTAGTAAATGTTTAGTATAGTTAGGGTTGCGAAGGACATTTTAGAGTTAGGTGTACTATTAGTATATTGGTTACATGTAGAGTTAGGGTTAGGGTAAGGGTTAGAGTTAGTTTAACGTTGTGGTAAGGGTTAGGATATAGTTTTCATTTCAGATTTAGTTTTAATACTTTATTTTATATAGAGTTAGGTGTACTGTTAGTATATTGGTTACATGTAGAGTTAGGGTAAGGGTTAGAGTTAGTTTAACATCGTGGTAAGGGTTAGGATGTAAGGTTCACAATTAGGTTTAAAACTATTATCTCTATTTGAGCATTAGATGTTGTTATTAGTATCAAAGTGGATCAGCTGGTTATCTATGTTGATCAGTTAGTAAAAGGAAGAAATAAAAGCTACATATGCTAGTCAAATAATCAAAAAATCTTTCATACCAAGTATTCACAAGGCAATATCGAGAGTTAAATGGAAACATGATTAATTGGGCACCAGAGCAGTTTTATCGAGCATCAAAGTATATTGAGCACCAAGCATCAGTAAAAATTGAGCACATTAGACACCGAGCACCAGTATATTCACTGAGCAATATTGGTTGTGTTTACCGAGTGATCTAGGAAACAACATAGTAATCTATTATGGCACATTTATCTATGTAAATGGTTACAAAAATTTCATTTAAACTTTTACCAAGATTGAGGATCATTAATTGTAATGATGATCCCTATGTAATAGTAAGATCTAGGTTAATTTTGTATACCGTAGATCTTAGGTTTTTCCTAAGAAGATGTAAACCTAATTAGGTCATAGCAGTTATGGGAATCATAGCAGTATGCTATATAATTGTAATTCATGTCATTTTGACACAAGACACAGAAGGATGAAAAGGAGATCTTGAAGCAGTAGCCACCTTGAAGACATCAAAATTTAGACATGATTTGAGTAGTATTCAGAGATACAATTTAGTTCATTCAAAAGCAGTCAAGGCTACCGAGAAGAACAGAGGACATACTACTACACATTGAGGTGATATTTATTTAGTATATCATAGATCTAATTCAGACAAAGTATAGTTGTCATTTACAGATACTTTATGTTATCTTCTAATCATTGTGACAGAGTTAGCAAAATCTCTTAACAGAGTAGACTTAACAGTTTGATTGTAAATCTCCAAACCGAGTACACACTCAAGTAGTGTTATTTAAATCCTTTAACAAGGTAGATCTAGTTGATCTGATTGTTACTCCTAATAGGGTAGGATCACCATAAGTGATCACAACTTGTAGCCTTAACCAGCATACTTTATTTTCTATAGTAGTGAAGAATTTGTGGGTGTCATCCCCACCCTAATTTTTACCTTTTAACAAGGGTTTCTATGTAACCAAAATATCTGTGTTATGTGATTGAATTATTGTTTATTTTCATGCACTTTACATTTACAAGTCAATTGAATGAATGTTGCAAACAATGGATTCAGTTGGATAGATTAGTTAACTACTATTTGTAGATTGAGTATTCAATTAAATTTTTTTGAGGGTACTGATTCACCCCTTGTCTCTCAGTCCCTTATCTTTCCATTCCAACAATTGGTATTAGAGCTAGTTCTCTTATTGGAAGGTTTAATCACTAAAGAGGAAAGATCTAAACACAGAGAGATACAAGTTGGACAAAAGTTATCGGTTCAAAGAAAGAACATGGCTATTCTGGAAAATAAAACTAACTATCATGAAGAAGATATTGATGATCTATTTGATAATATTGGATCCAGTTCAGGTAGTATTTCTGACATTTCTGAAAGTGTAATTTCTAATTTATCTGAGAAAAATATTCATTTGACTGAACAAGTGAAAGCCCTGCAGATCGGTCAAGAGACACAAATGGTAAGAATGATTGATGTGATGAACAATGCTAGACAAGTTGAACAAGAGAAAAAATTGGTTGTTGAAGATAGAAGACAAATGACTGAACAACTACAAGAGAGGGAAACTGAGATACTGAGACTTACCGAGCATCACTTTGAAATATCCAATCAGATGATTGTTGTAAGCCAGGAGATCAACTGAGTAAATAATGAGTTATCAAGGAAACTTGAAGACATTGGAGTACTCAGGGAAGAAAATGAAAAACTGAGAAATAAAGTGAAGATGCAGAAACAACATAATGAGATGATGAAAAAGGCTGAAGATAGTTCTAAGAAAATTGATGATTTTATGATTAGTCAAAGAGGACTTGGAACTACTACTGGATTAGGCTACACCAAGCAAGGAGAATCATCTAAGCAAGCTAAAAAAATGAATAAAAACTAGAATTAGAGACCTAAGACATTAACATGCTATCACTGTGGTAAATCAGGCCACACTTCAAATGTTTGCAGGAGTAAAGCACAAGGTAAACCTAAAACCACTCCTAAGTTCAATGGTCATTGTTATAATTGTAACAAGTTTGGACATCAAGAAATGAATGTAGATCTAACTTGAATATGACTCCTAACAAACCCTACATGGAGAAACACTACCACACTTGTAACATGCATGGACACACCTTAGAAGAATGTAGAACAAAGATGGAGCAAGTTTGGACACTGAAAGGATAGAATAAATCCTATCAACCGAAAAGATAAGGTAATGCTTACAATTGGGATTATAACACATGGGTTAACTACACAGTATGTCGAAGGTATGAACATATTTCAACTAATTGCATGAGGAAGAGATGGGCTAGAAAATATCAAAGATAGACAAGAACTAGTATGGCATGCTTACACTATCACAAAGTCGATCACCTAAGTAAAGATTGTAGAGACTGAGTACCAGAAGAACAAGTTTTTGTTAATGACAATACAATTGCAGATATCATGAGAATAAGAAACACTATGTGGAGAAAGGAATCAAATGATAGTGCTGAGTCAAGCAATGCAATCAGTGAAACCTCATCCATTGGATTGGGTGACATCGACACCTCTACCTAAGCTGAAAAAGGTATGTATGGAACTAATAATTCAAGTTGATCACATTTTACATATAGTTCCTTATATTAGATGTTCACATACCAAATCCGCATGAATTGAGATGCATTATGGTTTTATAAGTTTTAGACTTTAAAGAGTTTATAGTCGGTATATGCTAGACCGAGTAAGAAGTTACCTGTTGGTGACTATTACGCAAGGTTAACCGAGTATCAATATTAACTAAGTGAAAAGTTATTTGTTAACCAAGCTATTGGTATTTTCTGGTACTCACTGAGTTTGACAGTTATTGTCGAGCTGTGAGTAGGTTGGGCATTTATTGCAAAAGGTTTGAGTGGGAATTTGAAAAAGGTTATAAATACGCAATGAACTTAGCTCATTTTTCACTAGCATTTACGAAGAGAGAACAATTTCCAAAGTGATTTTGTGCAAAGGTTTTTAAGAGTATTTAAGTGTAGTATCAAAGTCTTTTGAGTGATTTCATTGACACTTTCATGTAAGTAATGTTATTTTTTTGATGAATAGTGCCTTCTCTATTAATTTAATATAAAAGTTACATATTCACTAAAAAAGGGCCATAGGACATAAAAATCACCCTGCAAAGTTCACACAGAAAAAGCCAGAAACAACATCAACTATTCATAAAAAAAAAACAAGTATAAAGCCATCAAGCTACAAGAGCGGTGCCAGAAGGAGGAGGATCTTTATCATCAGAACCCCAAACATCATTGGGATTAACAAGAGGGTTGGGAATCTACCAACCATCATCTTCTGCATCTTTCTCTTTCTCTTCCGCCCAGGGAGGAGAAATGGCCAAATCCAAGCAGGGAAACTTGGAGGAGGTGGTAGAAGGAAAATTAGAGCCACTATGAGTACCAAGAGCATTAGGAGGGGAAAATTGAGCAAGAGCTAGAGACCATCTAGAGGTACGGTGAGGCGGAGAAGCTAAGCGGCCCCGCCAACCATCATTGCCACCTCTAGGAGAGTGGTGGTGGGGAGCTTGCGACCATGGGGTACGGGAGCAGTGAGCCAAGGAACTACACCCATGACATTGGCCTTTGGGAGGGGTACCTTTAGCAAAAATGGCATCAGGAGGGACCCAGGAAACTGTGTAGGGAGCATTACCCCAGTACTTGAGCAGATCCTAAAAGTGAGCCACCTCCAGAGCCACTTTATTATCTTGAACTTGAATTTGCATCATAACATTATTACATATGCAAGCCTTGTTATACAGAGAAACATTCATATCAAGAAAGTTGTGAGAAAAATGAACAACATTCCTATCTTTCCAAAGAGTGAACAAAATATCCATCTTGAAAGTATGCCAAATTTGGGTAAACTTGGAAGGAAGTCTAGGAGAATCCCCCAGGACAATCATGTGCTAGGAAAAAGGCTCAGGCCTAAAGGGTTTGAAAAATTCATGGATCCACTTCCAATACTGTCGAGCTCTCCTACAGAACCATAAGATGTGCAAGAAAGTCTTAGGGTGACCATAGAAGGGACACCGAGGGTCATGAACACCTAGATGTTTGAGCCTAGGTCCCACAAGAAGCCCTTGGAATAGAAAACACCAAGAAAAGAGAGCCATCTTGGGCTCCATAATGGCAGCCCAGACGGTCTGAAAGTGAGAGCTCCAGTGATAAGTGGAAGATTGAAGATTCCATCTCTGGTTAAGAATGTCCACCATGGGAAGATGGGGAGATAACCATCTGTAGCCCAGCCTCATCTTGTAATTGATGAAAGGAGTGGCAGGATACCATTTTCAATCCTTCTACTAGGGCTGAATAGTCTAGATACCAAGCTTATGAAGCAAATTATCAGGGATTGCGGAAACCAACAAATCAAAAGTTTGACGATCTATGTGAGCCAAGTGGTATTGCTTCTACATATCCTCCCAAGAGCGGAGACTCATAGTGGCCCTAGAGAAGAGGTCCTTGGGAGTTTGAATGCCATATTTGAAAAAATGCAGAGCACTGGCCCCTTGAGTCTTAACCAGAGGGATGCCTTGAATAGAAAACAACGGGGACCACCAAAGGTCCTGTTGTTTGAAAGAAAACCCATTGCAAAATCCATCACCATCCCACCAAAGCCAGGGCTTAATAGCTTCCCAGGGTTTCCAAATGCTATTTATGATGAAAGTACCCTGAATCTGAACATGCTCTTCATAATGAGAAGGGTCTATAGACCAATGCCCTTACAAGATGGCCTATGAACAAGGAATCCAAAAGAGATGCAGTGCCTAACAAGGATTTTCTAGGCCTCATCACTAGTGAGATCATGAATAATCCACTTGGCACAAAGAGAAAGACCTTACTTTTGAGTGGAGAGAAGGCCAAGGCCGCCAGAGTCTTGGGGAGACATAAATACTCCCAAGCAACTCTATGGAACCCATGGCTATCGACTCCAGAGGCCCAGAGAAAGTCTCTGAGAAGGCATTCTAGCTTGAGATATGAGGCTTTAGAAGGAGCCCTGTAAGAGGAGTAGTAAACATGAGTAGCAACCAAAACTTTGGAAAAAATATGGAATTTTCCAACAAGAGAGAGGGGCTTGCAGATCCAATATTACAGTTTTTTCTCAATCTTGGAAATCGCAGCATTCCATAAGTCCACAGAGGATCTGTGGAAGGCAAAGGGAATGCCCAGGAAGTAGAAGACTTCCCCATGCTGGACCCATTTCTAGTCAAACATAGCAAGCCAAGGAGGGGCTGAAAGGAAGACTATCTAAAGCAGAGGGTCTTATGCCATTGAATAGTAGATCTAGAGGCTTGAAAAAAGGTGTCCAGGTACTGTAAGGCATTAGAGATATTCTCCTCATCCTCAATAAGATTGAGAAAGGAGTCATCAACAAAGTGACCATTAACAAGATGAGAAGAAGAATCAGGAAGAGAAATGCCCCAAACCAAACTAGAGGAAATAGAACTAGAAAGCAAATAACCAAAGCCTTGAACAACAAGCACATATAATGCAGGAGCTAGCGGACAACCTTTCTAGATGGATCTAAAAATCCCAAAGGTATTAGATTGAGACCCATTGATAGTAATACACGCAGAGGCATCACCAAAAAGTATCTCTACAGACTGCAAAAAATTAGGACCAAAGCCAAGAGCTTGTAGTATGGAAAGAATGAAAGGCCATTCAATGTGGTCATAAGCTTTAGCAAAATCAATGTTGAGAAATAAAGTGGGCTTCTTAGACTAGCGAGCCCATTCCATCCCTTCCTAGACAACAATAATGTTGTCAAGAATATACCTGGACTTAATAAAGCCAGTTTTCTTAGGGTGAACAATAAGTAGAAGGAGATGTCTTATTTTGAGAGCTAAAGCCTTAGAGATTATCTTGTAGGAGACATTCAACAAGGTGATGGACCTCCTATTGTAGATATCCTCAGGATCACCAACTTTAGGTATGAATTTGATGTTCCCTTTATTTATGATAGCACCTAAACTTTTATTATGAAAGACCTCAAGGTAAACTTTATATAGGTCAGGTCCTATAGCATCCCATAAGTATCTAACAATACACCGGTTGAGGTAGCAACTGAAGGTCAGTTACTTATTTCTGACAAACTACATGATAGTGAGTAAATCAATTCAGATAATAATGTAGATACTACACCAGTTTCTCTTTCCCCCACTCTAACGAAGAAGCAGTTAGAAGTGTACACAAGGGCACATACACATAAAAAATGCAGCCTCAACTCAAATGAAGAAAGGAGTTGCAAATATATCAAGGCCAACAACAACTACACTGACAAAGACATACAAAAAGAGGTACTAAAACTACTACTGAGGCCCCTAGGAAAAGAAGAAAGTTAATTAGAGGAAAAAATGATTTAGATGATGATGAAGATGATAATGATCAATTTAAAGTTTTTGTAAATAAGAGCTAATCAATTGATGAGGTAGCAGAAGAGATAATTGAAAATGGAGGATTGAGTGATCCTGTAATTAGTCAGTTTGAGCACTTGTCAACTGAGGATCATAATAAAATAGAAGAGGCAATCATACAGATGATGATTAGATTCAAGAGAGTACCGATTGAGTTTTTGAAATACTTACCCAAGGCATTAGAAGAAATAATCTCACACAAATGGTCCTATGCCTTGAATACTAAGAAGAGAATGATGGAACAATCCCTAGTTTTGGCAATTCCTACATTGATAATTACTGAAATTGAGGAATTAATGAGTAAATATTCAAAGAGATTTTGAGTAAAGAATCAGGCACTGCAAATACTTGATGAAAATCTAGCATACATGGATGACAACAATCAACTCATCTGGCTTCAATTATACAAGCCCAAGAAGAGTCAGAAAAGATGGCCTCAGCCATTATTCCCGAGAAGAAACTAAAAAGAAAAGGTAAGGGAATTCATATTGTTGGTGTAGATCTGGCACCAAAATAGAGGATTGATATATTAGATACTGAGGTACCTGATACAATAGATACCACCGAGGAGATGATTCTAACTCAAGATGCACCAGATCAAGTTGAGATCCAAGGGACATATAATAATTCACTAGATGTACTCATTGAGGACATCACAAATGGTGATCCTGATGACATTGTAGATGATGAGGATGTCACTATTGCTGGAGCTAAATCACAAGAAAAGGGACACATAACTGATCCATCAATAAGATCTATACCAGGTGATCTCTCTATCCTGATGGAAGTAGTTGAACTAATTTCTGAGGAACCCACAAGCTCAATCCCCAAGCAACCAAAGGACACATCAGGGGAACACAGGACTAGCACACCTATAGAGACATAAGAGCCTAAAGAAAAAGAGGCAGAGACATAGGGCCAAGATGACCATAAACCTACCGCGACAACACCACCAGACACTACATCCGAAGCTCCCTCTCTTTCAATCAACACACATGTTACCAAAGAGCAGAAGAAGGAAGATAATGTGTCTACTGGGTAAGAAATGTTGAGTGTTGAGGTAAAGGACATTAATCCTTTTGTTAAGAGTTTGCCACAAGAGCCTAAGAAGAAGAAGAAAATGCATTGCAAAGGGCCTGTCACACTAGATAAAGTCATTGAAATACCTGACCGTAACCCAAGGACTTTGGACCTTGAGGAATTGAGAAAATATGGGGAACTATGCACAAGGAAGGCAGCTCAGGAGAAGTTGAGGAAAGAGTGCAAGAGAAAGAAAATCCTTGAAGATGTGAGAGACATCTTGCAACAAGTTGTACTTGAGGTCTAGATAAATGAAGACACACCAATATGTTGGCAATTTGGCTGAGTAGTATATCAGATTGTTGTCATTATGGAAACATATAATCACCATGTTGATTGCATAACACAAGAAATAAGTTTTGTATGAGTGCAAGTGAAAATTGTCTAAGTACAACAGTATTTACTAGCCTAATCAGAGATAATTTTGGTAAGCGATGTTCATAGAAGTAGGTTCAGTGCATGCACACTTGAACATGGATAATTCTATGTATATCAAAGCTACATTGTGAGAGTGCAAGTCTGTATGACATGTACGGAAGGAGATATTAGAATATTACAAAGACAGTGTTGAAGCCGACTTAAAGAAAGCAAGAAGACAGAATGAGAATATTAAGTTAAGGGATTATTTTGTTTATCAAAATAATGACTTAACCATATAAGGGACGACATCCTAGATGTTAACCCTTAGGCATCATGAATTATTTTTTAATTTTGGAAAGAGTCTATGTTTAGTAAAGTCGATTGGAAGTTATTATTCTTAATAACTTGTATATATGTAAGAAGCATGTAATGTGAAGATGTAACAAGTCTTGTAATGTTTTAATGTTATGATGCAAAGTTGTATATTGTAAGAAGAAAAGAAAGAAGACTCTGTGTACAAAAATGAAGAGCCTAGAAAGCTAAATCAAAATAAGAAATCTATTTGGCAGCAGTAAAAGGTTATGTACTTTACCTTTGTATTCAAATATCATTGTATATTGCATATTTGGGCAGTGTACTCATCTTCCACAGATCCTATTTTTGTAATACCAACTCCTAACAGGGTTGAGACTTCTAACAAAGCCTAGAGTCCTTTAATCAGGATAGAGACACTATATGTATGTAATAGACTCCTAGCAGGGTCAACATCCTTAATCAGATATTTTTGATTAGTGGATCAGTTGTGGGTATCATCCCCACTAAGGTTTTTGTTGGAATTAGGAGAGATAGGTACTGAGAGGGGAGGGGTGAATCAGTGCCTTTAAAAATTTACTTGTAAACCTTTTAAATCAATATCTGAAAATAGTGATAACTTTACACAATAACTTGTATACAATCGCATATATCAATCATTCACTTAACTTAAGAAAAGTAAACTACTTGAAATCCAAAATGCAATCACATAACACAAGTATTTTGGTAATGCAGAAACCCTTGTTAGAAGGTAAAAATTGCGGTGGGGATGACACCCACAAATTCTTCACTACTGCAGATAGAAAAGGTTTTCCTATTAGGGCTACAAGTTTTTATCACTTCTGGTGATCTTACCCTATTAGGAGTAACATATTAGATCGGCTAGATCTACCTAGTTATAGGATTTAAACAACACTTCTAAAGTGTGTACTCGGTAAAGAGATTTTACATAAGATTGTTAAGTCTACTCGGTTAAAAGATTTATCCCAAAACTCTATTACAATTTTCAGAAAGCAATAGGTAATTATCTACTAGTTGACAACTCAATTGTCTGAAATAGATCTATAAGTGCTTACAAAATATCACCTTAACTGTGATGAATCTCTGCTCTGAATCTTCTGGGTAGCCTTCTCTAATTCTACTAATCTGATAACCTCTGTACTCTATTCTTCTCTGTTAACTAATTAACTTGAAGTTAGGAAATCACTTCAAGTGCTCCGTTATACATATATCAGTTCAAATAAAAAATTATGCAAACATACAAATATATAGTGTTCTGCTTTTGTCACTTTAACAAAAATTAGGTTACAAAACATAATCATAACCCTAAGATCTATGGTGTAAAACATCCTAGATCAACTATTACAATAAGATATAAATTACATTTAATGAGTATCTCTTACAATAAATGTTCCTTGATCTTGGTAAACTATTTTACAATCTGTTATAATTGTTTGCATAGAAGAATTTGCCTTTACTGATTACTATGCCATTTTCTGTGATCATCGATAAACACAGTACAATTTGCTCAGTGTATACTATGCTCGGTGTTTACTATCTCTTAGTGTCGGTTGGTGTCGGTGTCAGTGATGCTGATGCTTGGTAAACTGTGTAGTGCTCAGTGTGTATGCTTTACCGACTAGTATGTCTGTGCTTTTGGTTACCGACTTGCTCAGTGTAAGTGCCCGACTGATCTCTTTGATAACCTTTGATACTAATGACAATCTTGAATGCTCATTAGAGATTAACAATCTCCCCCTTTGGCATTAGTATCAAAACTCTTTAATGTATATAGACAAAATTTTCTTAATACCTTATATCTCCACCATATATATCTACACATCAAAATTTCTTATTTACTTTACTTTTGGCTTTAACTCCCCCTTGGTGCATGCTCCCAATAATGTGTAGTATATGTAGCATCTATGTACATATTTGGCATAATAAACATATACATTGCTTTTTCCCCCTTTTTGATAGTAATGCCAAATACAAAAAAAATAAAGTATACCTACATCTTGTCAAAAATGTGTTGGTGGGTTTTCTTCATGGACTCTAAGAGGTTTTCCCACTCCTCTTTCAAGTTGGTAAGAGCAATATGCTCAAGACTGACTTGTGCATGCATGTCAAAAATATTGTCTAACACCGAAATCTTTGGTGTTGCAACGAGTTTCTTTGCTTTGACAATGTGTGTTTCAAAAACATTTAGGTATGGAATGAGTTCTGTTTGCAACTCTATGACTTGATCGGTGATATGCTCTTCTTGGTGCCTTAAATCTGCTAACAACCACTGGAGTTCCTAAACTTGGTGAATATTCTTGGAAATAGCATGTGGCTCGGTTATAGCTACTGTTGGACTTAGCTTTATTTCAGCTTCTAGCCTTTTTATCTTTTCTCTAACTTTAATAGTGAAGGTGTCTAAAGTACAAAGCTTTATTAATATTTGACAAATTGTCTGAGTGATAGATTTCATTTCAGTAATTACCTCAGATAATTTGACCTTTTGTAATGCCACATCTTGGCTGATTTTCTCTGCTAATTTGTTCTGAATCCTAGATTCTACCCTTTCTTCAATCCTTTTATCTGCTTCAGTATCCGGGGCATTGATCTTCTTGGCAAGTGTAGAAAGTTGATCTATGATGGGAGTATTCTCATCAATATTTACCTTAGGTACTACTTGTTGTAGAATATCCATCACATCAGTTAATACTTCTTTGTGTTTGTGCTCTTGCTTCAACTTCTCCTATGCTACCTTCCTTGAACATAACTCCCCATATTTACTTAATTCCTCAGGGCTTAGGATCCTTGAGTCACATTCAGGTATAACTATTACTTCATCTATTGTGATCGACCCTTTTCCTTTCTTCTTCTTTTTCTTCTTCGGTGCGAGAGGAGATTTCTTATCAAATATAATAATAGTTTTGTCTCCACTCTTTAGAGTATCTTTTCTTGTTGACACACTTTCTTCTTTCTTCTGCTCATTAGTAGATGGTGTGGGAGTCTCGGTTGTGGTGTCAAGTGGGGTGGCCTCGGTTGACTTTGTTTCTTCTATAGCCTTTGTTTCTGTAGATGGTGCCTTTGTTTTGTTAGGCTCATTTGTATCTGTAGGTTTCTTAGGTTCTTGTGTCCCTGTTGTGTCCTTGTTTTGCTTAGGATTTGAGTCATCAGGTTGTACTTGTGAAAGTAATCCAGCTACTTCTGCAAGTACTAGAAGTTCACTTGGTAATGATGTGAGTACACTATCAGTGTTCAATGCTTCATCTTGATTCAGTGCAATATTCACATCATCATAATCTTTGTCATCAAGATCACCATTTGTGATGTCCTTAATGAGTACATCGTCATCAGTTTTCTTCTGCAGTTAGATCTTTACTTGATCCAGTGCATCCTGTGAAATGTTTACTTCTTCTTTTTGCTCGGTGATATTAATTACCTCGGTAACTGATATACCAGTGTCCATAGACTTCTTTCCTTTGTCATCATCTATACAAATACTTTTACCTTTAGAATTTTGTCTCTTTTTAGACAAGTTTAGAAATGCTTCTTGCTCAGCTTTTTCTTTTGCCTTAAGAATTGATGACCACAAGGAATCACTTTTTATATCCATATCAGCCACATTTTCATCTAATATCATCATGGCTCGATTCTTGATCATAAATCTTGCTTGATATTTCACCATGTATTCATCAAGTCATCCATAGCTTAGGTGTGGGGATTCTCGTACTCAAGATCTCTCTCTTTTTCATTTCTCGGTATCTAGTGCAATAGCCCATTTTGCATTTATTTTGTCATCCAATTCCTTTGGTAGTGCATTTGCAAATTCCATTGGTACCTTTTTTAACTTTATCATCATCTGGATGACATCCTTTTCAAGCTTGGTTTGATCTTCATTAGACATCTTGTTAATCTATATAATCCGAGATCAATAAGATCTCCATGGTCAATGATGTCTTCAATAATGTCATCTATTGTTTGTTCCTTGTTGCTGACCACCTTGAATTGGTTAATATCATCTTCTTTGTCTATTTCCTCAATGTCTTCTTTACTTCTTATTAACTTCCTTCTTTTCTTTGGTGCGTCAACTATAGGCTTTGTATTCCTCTTTTTGTATGTTCTTTTCAGTGTTGCTGCCCTTGGTCTAGTAACTTTTATTGGTCCTTTCTTCTAAGGTGACGAAGCTACAGTTGATGACCTTCTCTTCATACCTTCTTGTACTGGTAACTACTTTTCCTGATGAACATTGGTAGGAGGAGCCAGTGTGGGATCTTTTTCTTTTTCTGACTTGGTCTCCTCACTATCATAGGGCTTATCAGCCAACTGTAACTGACCTTCAATTTTAGTATTAACTAGTGACTCCTCAGATGAGTTTGATACATCTCTAAATTTTTCTTTAAGATCCTTCTTCATTTTCTTTTCCCTTCTAGACATTGTCCTGATCTCTATGTCAGTAGTGATCCTTGATTTGGCCTCATCATAGGTTCTGAACCTAGTGGCAATGATGTCAATCAGTAATGCAAGTAGTGCATTAATAGATTTCAAGATGAAATCATAGTTCATTTCATATCCCATCGGTGCTAGCCATTTTGTTCTAGGTTCAACAACTTTAATCATTGAATAATCTGTACTAACTACAAAACATATGTCATTCTGAAATTTGTCCACTAATTCCCTTGGAATTCTACTCCTTTGATACATTTTAGTCTGAAATTCTTTGAAGTATGTATCAAATTCCATATTTAGATTATCTCCTAAACTATTCATCATTTCCCTAATTTGTACAGTTATCAGTTTATCTGTTTGCCAATTCACTTTACCAACGCCAGGTACAAAATTTTGCAAATAGAAAAATATACAGACAAGTAGTGATCTAAACTTACAGGTATTAAACTTCTTTTTATTTATAATCTTCATGTTTTCCTATAGTTGACATAGTAGAAATTTCAGCAAGATCTACCTGGTGATCTTTCTTAACAATTTTATGCGCCATGTCTACTGTGCTACACGGTACGCTGTTGAGTTTGCTTGATTAAAATATTTTGTACCCAATTACATGTGTTGTAAATTTGACTACTGGGTCTTTAATTGTCATTATCTTCAGTGCTCTCCCATCCCATTGAGCTCCAGTATTTTTCTCCACTTCTGGTCAAGACAAACTACAGAAAGCTTTTTCTTTGTCAGTTGTAGGATACCCAATAACCCTAATAATCATTTTCTTTGTGACCTCAATAGGTTTGTCCAACCAGAATTTATCATCATTGAATCTACTTAACACAATTCTTATCCAGTCTATCTTGAATGATTGCAGAAAGTATGTGACACATGTTAACCCTAATTCCTCAATCTTCTTGTGTTCAAGTTTTAACTTTCCATCTGGTCCACAAACTTGTTGATAAGAAGCAATAGTCTCAAAATCTCCAACTTCTTCGATTTTGTAGTATATATATGCTTGTACATCTTCTATTAATAAAACCCTATCCAGTATGCTTTAAAAAGCTCTCATTGTATCTGTTTGTGATGCGACCTTGGGGTGTGGCTTGAATTTAGCTTTAGAAAAATTTTCCCTAACAATTAGTTCTAATTCCTCCTCAGTATTTTGTGATTTTCTTGCAGATGATGTTGATGCCATAAATTGATTCTAGGGTTTCGACAAGCCGTAAGTAAAATAGAGTGTTCAATGGCAGATGAACTTACTCGGGGTCGTCGAAAAAGTGATGTCGGTTTGATCTATAGTAGCCCTGAATCCTTTTGAAAGTATTTAGCTCAAACTCTTCTCTATGAAGTCTTCACTCTTTCAAAATCACAATGAAACAATGAATTCTATTTCCCGTATATTTATAGACTTTTCGATATTCCCACTCAAACTTTCATGCAATAAATGCTTGACCTACCTTAGTTCATAATAGTTGTTAGCTCGGTATATACTAGATGAATTCAATAGCTCAATTAACACATAGTTTATTCATCAGTTGATTTCTGTCCTCGGTTAACCTTGAATAGTGATTACTGACGGGTAACCAACTCTTGGTCTTGCTTATATCGACTATATAACTTGGCTAGCTCTTAACATACAAACCATAGTGCATCTTTCTTATGCAGATTTGGTGTGTGCTTCATCATGTATAAGGAACTATATGTAGAATATGATCTTTTGAAGTTTCAGTCCCATGCATACCTTTTTCACTTAGGTGGAGGAACCAATGTCACCCAGTCTAGTGGACGAGGTTTCACTGATAGCATTTATTGACTCAGCATTCTCATTAGATTCTTTTCTCCACATAGTATTTCTTATCTTCATGATATCTGCAATAGTGTGTCCACTCTCAAATACATGATTCTCTTCTAGTGCTCGGTCTCTGTAGTCTTTGCTTAAATGATCAACCTTATGACAGTGCACACATGTCATTCCAGTGTTAGTCCAGCTTCTTGATTTCCCTGACCATCTTTTCCTATTACAATTTTTTGCATTATGCCCATACTGACCACATACAACACAATTATTCCAAGTGTTATGATCCAAAACATAATAACTACCTTGTCTCTTCAGTTGGTAAGGCCTGCGTTGTGGTTTCTCCTTAGGTGTCCAGACTTGTTTCATTTTTGCCTTACACTCCCTTGCAATGTGTCCATGCTTATTACAAGTGTAGCATAATTTCTCCATGGTAGTATTGTTAGCACACTATTTAGCTCTACATTCATAGGCTTGATGTCCATATTTTCCATAGTAGTAACAATATCCATCAAATTTAGGAATAGTAGGAGGTTTACCTTGTGCTTTTCTTCTACAAACATTAGAGGTGTGACTTGGTTTTCCATAGTGATAGCATGTCAACACCTTAGGTCTTTCATTTTTATTGTAGTTTATATTTTCAGCTTGTTGTGATGATTCTCCTTCACCAGTGTAGCCTATACCAGCTTTACTTCCAAATCTTTTTTAATTAGTCAAGAAGTCATCAATCTTTTTGGAATTGTCCTCAGCTAAATTCTTCATTTCATTGTGTTGCTTTTGTATTCGTATCTCATTTCTTAGTTTTTCATTATCTTCTCTAAGTGTTGCAATGTCTTCAAGTCTTCTAGATAGTTCTCCATCACTCTATTAACCTCTTGATTCACAATCATCATTTGATTAGATACTTGGAAGTGACGATCAGTGAGTCTCTGTATTTCACTTTCTTTGGGTTGAAGTCGTTTAGTCATTTGTCTTCAGTCTTCAATAGCCAAATTTCTATCTTGTTCATCTTGTCTAGCATTTTTCATGATTTCCACCATTCTCACCATCTGAGATTCTTGACCAATTTGAAGTGCTTTCACTTGTTTAGATAGATGTTGATTCTTCTCAGACAAATCAGTGATTGTGCTTTCAGATCCATCAGAAATGCTTCCAGAACTTGATCCAATGTGATCAAATATATCATCAATAGGCTCTTCATGATAACTGATTTCATTTTTCAAAATAGCAAGGTTCTTTCTCTAAACTATTATTTTCTTCAGTTCTTCCTTAGCTTGCTTAAACTATTCCACAAACATTTGCATTTGAATTTTTTGATTCTCAATACTTTTATCTAGTTTATATCTCTACATGACTTAAGATCTTTACCCTTCATTGGTTAGACTATCTAATAAGAGAACTGAGATCTGATACCAATTGTTGGAATTAGGAGAGATAGGTACTAAGAGGGGAGGGGTGAATCAGTGCCTCTAAAACTTTACTTGTAAACCTTTCAAATCAATATTTGAAAATAGTGATAACTTTACACAATAACTTGTATACAATTGCATATATCAATCATTCACTTAACTTAAGAAAAGTAAACTTCTTGACATCCAAAATGCAATCACATAACACAAGTATTTTGGTAATGCAAAAACCCTTTTTAGAAGGTAAATACTGCGGTGAGGATGACACCCACAAATTCTTCACTACTGCAGATAGAAAAGGTTTGCCTGTTAGGGATACAAGTTTTGATCACTTTTGGTGATCTTACCCTATTAGGAGTAACGTATTAGATCAGCTAGATCTACCTAGTTATAGGATTTAAACAACACTTCTGAAGTGTGTACTCGGTAAAGAGATTTTACATAAGACTGTTAAATCTACTCAGTTAAGAGATTTATCCAAAAAATCTATTACAATTGTCAAAAAGAAATAGGTAATTATCTAATAGTTGACAACTCAATTGTCTAAAATAGATCTATAAGTGCTCACAAAATATCACCTTAACTGTGATGAATCTTTGCTCTGAATCTGCTCGGTAGCCTTCTCTGATTCTGCTAATCTGATAACCTCTGTACTCTGTTCTTCTCTATTAATTGATTAACTTGAAGTTAGGCAATCACTTCAAGTGCTCCATTATACATATATCAATTCACATAAAAAATATGCAAACATAAAAATATATAGTGTTCTGCTTTTTCCACTTTAACAAAACTTAGGTTACAAAACATAATCATAACCCTAAGATCTACAGTGTAAAACATCCTAGATCAACTATTACGATAAGATATAATTTACATTTAATGAGTATCTTTTACAATAAATGTTCCTTGATCTTGGTAAACCATTTTATGATTTGTTATAATCATTTGCATAGAAGAATGTGCCTTTACCGATTACTATGCTATTTTCTGTGATCATCGGTAAACACGGTACAATTTGCTCGGTGTATACTATGCTCAGTGTTTACTATCTCTTAGTGTCAGTTGGTGTCGGTGTCAGTGATGTTGTTGCTCAGTAAACTGTATAGTGCTCGGTGTGTATGCTTTACCGACTAGCCTGTATGTGCTTCTGGTTACTGACTTGTTCAGTTGAAGTTCTCAACTAATCTCTTTGATAACCTTTGATACTAATGACAATCTTGAATTCTCATTAGAGATTAACAATTTTCCCTTGGCCAAGGTTTCCTCAAGAACAAACATGGTGTTATGAGTTCATTTTCTTTAATTCTATGCTTGTTATTTAGTTTAATTTGTTATGAAAGCTTCAAGTTAATTTGTTATATCCATAACTGGGCAAAAGTAAAAGTTTGTGAAATATTGATTCACCCCCCCTCTCAGTATTCCCTATTTCTAAAAATTGGTATCAGATCCTAGTTACTTAGAACAAATTTATTTAGAGAAATTCTAATAGCTTGAGTAAGATCTCTATGGATATGGATCAGTTACAGAAAAATCTTGAAGAAGCTATTGAACATATTGATATTCTTACTTAAGAAAGAGACACTCTGAAAGGGAAATATGATGATGTGAAAAAATATATTGAGAAGCTAAGAGAAAAGGTAGAAGAACTGAAAGAAAAGAAAGAACCTACAATTCAAGTCAAGGATTGTGGTGAAGTTTCAAAACCAAAGAAAGAAAATGAGATTCTTAAACATGATTTGAAGATTGTAGATCTAAAGTTAAGCTTGAAAGATGGAAATAGAAAAGATGAATCAAATATGAAATATGAAAATGAAGATTTGAAGTCTAAACTTTGTAAAGTGACATTTGAACTTGAGAAAACTAAATTTTAGTATGCTGAACTTGAGAAGTACAATACAATTGTGAAAGGTGAATTGACTCAGTCTAAACAATATCTTGAAAAACTATATTCCAATAGTGAGAAGATTGATGAACAAATATCTTATCAAAAGCCATATTATGATACAACTAGTCTTGGATACAATTCATCTAAGGTAAATGAAGAATGCAAAGAACCAAATCTGAAACCCTCTAAGAACAAAGATGAAAGGAAATCTGATGAAGCTAAAAAATCTAAAGACATACCTAATCCACCTAAAAGAAGATGAACCACCTAAAGAAGATGCGAAGAGAATTTGAAGGTAGATGTTTTTCATGTAATACTTTTGGACATATGAAGAGAGATTACATAGATAAAAGACCTATTGAAGATATGAACAAAAGGAATGGAGTTGTGTGTTATAGATGCAACAAGATTGGGCATATTTCTAGAAATTGTAGAACAAAAAATTAGCTAGATAGGACTAAGATATGGAAACAATGGAGTAGTTTGTAAGATATGCAGCAACTTTGGTCATACAACAAGATTTTGTAGAATGAACAACATGAGAAACCATAATCCTAGAAACTATACAAGGAGAAATGAGAACACAAACAATAGTCAGAAAGGATGTTGTAGTAACTCAAAATAAGTTAAATTTATTAAAGCCACAAATCAAGCAAGCACACTCAGTATACTAGGAAATCAGACAAGTGAAGTACCTGATAGTAAGTGTGAATCATTTCCTAATCTTTCTTTAAGCATTTAAGTAATTATTTAGATTAGAATAGAGCATTAGAATAGTGTAGAAGTTAGATTAGATTGAATTAAGTCTTTCAGAGTTAGTATGAGATATTATATGATGTATTTATGCTATAGTTAAGAGCACATAAAATTATATAAATGTATGTGAGTACATGGAAAGAATGAAGTTTTGCAGGTAACCATGAATAAATTTTTGATATGAGTGGAAAAGAAATTTAATGCGATGTTAGAATCTTGAAAGAATTAAAGGATAAAAGCATATGATCAATATTAGTTGATCATTCAAGTGATTACAAGTGATAAGGAGAGCGATTCAGTGGAGATTAAGAGCAGTTTGCAGGCTTTGGAGAAAGATTTCTTGCCAGATCTGCACAAAGCCCTAAATCATGATTCTTGAGGTATTTTTCTAAGTAACCACTATAAAGAAGTTAAGTTTTATGAGAACCATGGATGTATCACTTGTTCACAATATATAAAAGATTCAATCAAACCTAGAGTAAAAAGGGAACCAATAGAACCTTTGGAAGAAGACCCTAGTCTAGTGTTATCATCCATTCCAGACAGAGTTTTGCACTTGGAAGATGTAAAAGGTTATCTAAAATGTAAGTTTGAGACCATAGGAGATGGTAATCTGATCAAGGAATATGAGCAAATATTTAAACATGACATGTCATTCAAAGAAGAATTTGAACATTTGAAAGATATTGATGTTATCAAGTATCCACTTCATTATGAATTCCAGGATGATGAATGCACTAAGATTATTTGAGTAGAATCCACAATGGTAAATTTTGGTTAGATGATAGAGTGATAGACATCACCGTAGACCTTATTCATTAGGTAAGTGGTCTATCTAAATCTGGAGTAATTCCTTTTAATGAGAAAATTTTCAAGAAAATTATGTTGGATAAAACTAAGTCATCTTACAATGGAAGAGGAATTGTAATCAGCAAGATCATACAAGATGATGTTAGATATGTGTGCAAGATCTTAACATCTAAGTTTTGTGCTAATTCTAGAGAGGATGATATAGCAACTGGCATGGTACATGCAGATTATCTTATGTGTGTTGAGAAAGTTCAAATTGACATGTGTGAGATTCTGAGAATTCAGTTGTCAGAGAACCTTGAGAAGATCAAGAAAACTAAGAATTCATAGTTTAGATTCTCATCTCTGATCACATATATGTTTTTATTTGTTAAGGAGATTTCCATATACTATTAGAGAAGATTGGAATGATAACAAGAATATCATGGACATAATCAACAACATGTACATAAGATACCCTATAGACAAAATTAATGAGAGAACCACTTTGGTAATCAAAACTTTTCAGAATCAAATGAGAAAAAGATCAAGGATTCCACCAGCTGTTGTGGAGAAATATAAAAATGAGATATGTTTTTTGGTTGACACTGACTTTACTTTTATTGAAGCAGTTGAGCCTAGAGTGGAATTTGTAGATCCACTATAATATGAAGTTTCTAAAGATGAACTTGAAGGATACATAAGCATATTACTTAAGAGTAATTTGGATGCAAATAGTCCTAGATTTGGGACATATGAGGAGAAATTTGACTCTACAAAATCATTAAAGGCACAGAAGACAACTAAGAAAATAGTAGATAGTACTATTAAGAAATTTCTTAAAGACACTGGCATGACAAAGAATGAATTTATACTTGCAAAGAAGACTGCATCAACAATAAGGGATTTAGGACAGAAATAAATCTTATCAGTTCCACCCTTGACATCAGTTGCAACACCTATTGAAGAAATACAAGTCTTTGATGAAGAAATTGAAGTAATGGAAGTACAAGAAGTAAGAAAAACCACTAGATCCTCCACCACTCCACCAACAAAAAGAGTAAAGGAAATGGCAAGCGGTCCAGGTAAGAGATAAAAGACAATATTTACCCCAATACCAAGGAAAATATCTAAAGAAAAGGCAGATGAAGAAGCAGGGAGTAGGAAGAATAAATAGAAGCCTAAGATTGAAAAAGTGAATACCTTAATTATTAATGAAGGTGATTTCACCAAGATGAATAAATACTATGAGTTATACAATTTTTTTGAGAAAATAATCTTGGAGAATGTAGTTGCCAGGCATATGATATTGGTAGATAAGAATTTTGATAGCATTAAAGGAAATATTCCTGATGACTTATATGAGAAATTAGTAAACATGAAAAAGAGAGCAACATAAGAAGACAACAAAATTAGAGAAAGATTTGTAAGAAAGTTATGTGACATAAAGGATGAAGAACACTTCAAGGAGATAATGAAGAATCTTAGCACCCATCTGAGAATGTAAAGAAGAACTATACTAATCATGGGAGGTAACTACAATGAAATCAACAAAGAGATAAAGGAAGTAGTTGTGAAAGTTATGACGTCTGGTCCTAGTGAGCACATAAGTGAGTCTGATCAAGAAGTTGAAGTAGAACACTAGAAAAATCCATCACCAACACCACCACCATCTATTAATATTGCAGATGAGTCTATGAATGTTGAAGGAAAAAACATCACTTTGGACAGTGAGGAAAATCCATTCAGTGATCATGAGGACATTGTTGACAATTCGACTGATGAGCAGTAGGACATGGCAGAAAATGAGGAAGTAGAAGTTGAAACAAGAAAGGAAGAAGATGTAGAAGTAACACAAGAAGAACCACAAATTAATGCAATAGTAGAGTAGGAAGTTACATAGGAGTAGAAAGTAATCATTCTTGAGCCCAAGGAAGCAGTAGAAAAACCATAGATTGAATCAATATTTGCTAGTCTTGGACAAGAAGTTGATGATGATGATCAAATAGAGCTAATCTCATCTTTGAACAAAATTATTGGAAAGAATAAGAAGGTAAAAATCCTTGAAGGAATGTTACTTGAGGTAATTGAGAATCTATAGAGCACAATATCTAGTCAAATCAATTAGGCAGGTCCATAGGGAAAAGCAAAAGAAGTTGTGAAAGTTTTTGATGCAGAATTCACTAACTTATCAGATATAGCCATAGTAAAAGCTCAAGTAGCTCATGAAGCTAAAATATTTCAAGATATATGTTGGAATATCAGAAATGATATAGATAATCTAGATATTTGTATTAAAGAGTTAAGAAGATGTTTGTAAAGAGGAAAATCATTGTACATTCAATGTACAAAATCAGAAAACCAAATATCATAAATAGTAGAGAAAATGAAGATCAAAGAGGCAGAGATACAAGCGATAATAAACCTTATTTTAGGCCCTAATGTGAAGATCTCAGACATTGAAAGGAACATTAGTAAAATCTATGATGACGTGAGACTTTTGAATGATGAGAAGGAGAAGAGAATGAAGAGATTTTCTCTATTAAGAGAGCATGTATCAATTAAGTTGAGTATTCTTGAAACTCAATTAGAGGAATGTCTTTCTTCAAAGACATCTTATGGAAAATTTCACTATGCAAACCTAAAGGCATGTGAAATTGCATCTTTTGGCCTATGCGCACTTCTAAGTGTTTCAGATATAGTAAAGAAATCATGGGACAAGGAGATAGAGAGTTTGAAGAAAATTTTTGCAAATTGTATTGCAAGCCTACCAATCTTGCAATTCTGAAATATTAAGGTAAAAAAATTTTGAACATAAGTTTTTGACACCTTTGTCATTGTTGTCAAAGGGGGATAAGTATTAATAGAAAATTGTATGTATAGACAGTATACATATAGCATAGAGTATACTCTTAGGGGGAGTATAGATATTTCGAAGATATAAGTACTTTGGAGATATAAGTAGTTGTATGAATTTATATACATGCCCACAATTTTGTATCTTAATGTTTTTGGGACTTAGCCAATGTTCTTATATGTTACCACCAATGACAAAGGGGGAGATTGTTGGAAATTTGGTTGAGTAGTATATCAGATTGTTGTCATTATGGAAACATATAATAACCATGTTGATTGCATAATAGAAGAAAGAAATTTTTATGAGTGCAAGTGAAAATTGTTTAAGTACAACAATATTTACTAGCCTAATCAAAGACAGTTTTGGTTAGCGATGTTCACAGAAGTAGGTTTAGTGCATTCACACTTAAACATGGATAATTATATATATATATCAAAGCTACTTGTGAGAGCGCAAGTCTGTACGTCATGTATGAAAGGAGATATTAGAAGATTACAGAGAGTGTTGAAGCCAACCTGAATAGAGAAAGAAGATATCATGAGAATATTAAGTTAAGGGATTATTTTGTTTATCAAAATAATGACTTAACCAGAGACGACATCCTAGATGTTAACCCTTAGGCAGCATGAATTAATTTTTTATTTTGGAAAGAGTCTATGTTTAGTAAAGCCGACTGTAAGTTATTATTCTTAATAACTTGTATATATGCAAGAAGCATCTAATGCGAAGATGTAACAAGTCTTTTAATGTTATAATGTTATGATGCGAAGTTGTATATTGTAAGAAGAAAAGAAAGAAGACTCTATGTATGAAAGAGAAGAGCCTAGAAAGCTAAATCAAAGTAGGAAAGCTATTCAACAATAGTAAAAGGTTTTGTACTTTACCTTTGTATTCATATATAATTGTATATTGCATTTTTTAGCAATGTTCTCATCTTGCACAAGTCCTATTTTTGTAATACCAAATCCTAACAGGGTTGAGACTTCTAACAAGGCCTAGAGTCCTTTAATCAGGACAGAGACACTATATGTATGTAATAGACTCCTAGTAGGGTCAACATCCTTAACCAGATAATTTTGACTAGTGGATCAGTTGTGGGTATCATCCCCACTAGGGTTTTCCCTTGGCCAGGGTTTCCTCAAGAATAAACATGGTGTTATGAGTTCATTTTCTTTATTTATATTCTTTTTATTTAGTTTACTTTGTTATGCAAGCTTCAAGTTAATTTGTTATATCCATAATTGGGAAAAAGTAAAAGTTTGTGAAATATTGATTCAACCCCCCCTCTCAGTATTCCCTATTTCTAACACGGTAATGGACCAACTTGCCACTCTAGTACATGAAATAAACACCCCAGACATTAATGCAGAAAAGAGACTTGAAGAAAGGGCATAATCAAAGATACAGGACAAATTGGTAGAAAAGATCATCCAGGAAGTGGCAATAAACAAGGTAAAGATTTGTGAGGTAATTATCGATGTACAATCTTAATGCAGGAGAATCCTAGGATTATTGGCAATCCTGTATCAACCAAAAATATGTTTTTCTTTAAAGGTAGATTGTTAGTTTTGATCTCAGTTGGTGGAGGACTTTCTATGTTTGAGAGATTGGTTGCTCTATTTCAATGGTTACCGGGGTGCTCGGTCTCTGAATAACACTTGGTATCTAAAGGCGTCGGTTCTATGGTGCTTGATAATAACTGTGCTACTTGGTCATGCTTGGTGTGGTCAGTTGACTGGCATTTGGTTATTTCTCTGTTGCTCGATGTTCTTGTTTACCGACTTGGTTGTTCTTGGTGAATTGGCTTGGCCAACTAGTGCATTTAATTTGGGTCATGCTCCTTATGTTATGGATTGACTGTTGGACATGTGGGGACCTAGATCTAGCGTGTTGCATTCTTCTCTGTGGATCTGATGACCATTTGGGGCCATCTTGGAGATTTTTATTTATTGTAAGGCTATTTAAGAGATGATTGATTTTTTGACATTTAATATTTGTATATCCTTGTGAAGACAACTTGTGGATGGGATTTAGTATTTATATAGATGCTTGGGTAGTTGTTTGGCATCACTTGGGGGGAATTAGAGTTAGTATCTTGTGAGCTTAGGCACAGGAAGATTGCTTGGAAGTTGTGAGTACAAGTTTAGATCTCTCTTGGGTCCTACCAGTGTCCTATCTTGTTGTAGATCTAGGCTAGCTGAGTACTGATGTTGTGGAAAATATTTGGATCTTGTGAGATCTTGTAGATTGTTTCTTGCTTTGTATTTGGCTATAACTGAGAAGGCCTTACAACTTGGCACATTACATGTAATTAGTAAATTGATGAATAAAGATTCCTATTTTATCTCAAATCTGGTGTTGTTATTGTATAATTCCACTATGTTGTAGTTTGGCTGGAAGGTTGGACAATCCTTAATTGGATTCTCAAACCCTGACTACATCAAGTGGTATCAGAGCCAGGTTGATCTTGTTTGTGGTTAGCGAGGTTGGATTTGGATCTAGGTTTATCAGAGTGAAAGGTTGATCTTGTTGAAGAGAGAAGTTAAGTTTGGATTGAAGATGCCTTCGAGGAGAGCTCGTGAGATCTCAAAAGAGGAAGTTTCCAGAGAATTGAGTCTTGATGATTTTAGGGCTTTACAAAAATAAGTGCAAGACCTACAAGAAGAATTGAGAAACAAGACTACCTTGAAAGAGGATAGTGATGATTAATCTGAGGAAGATCACTTTGAAGAAGTTGTAGAAGAAGGTTGAGATCCAAAGGAAAATAGAATCATGAAAGCTATGTCTAAGATTGGGAAAAGACCTAAGATTGATGTTTTTGCATCTTTTGGAAGCCTTAGGCTAGAAGAATTGATTGATTGGATCAATGAAATAGATGAATACTTTGAGTATGAAGAAATAGAAGATCCTGATAGGGTTAGATTTGTAAAGACTAAGTTGAAAGGTCATGCAAATATTTGGTGGAGAGAAGTTTACTTGGAAAGAGGTAGAAGAGGAAAAGAAAAGATCACTAGATGGAATCGAATGGTTGACAAGTTGAAGAAGAAATTCATTCTGGTGGATTATGAATTGGAGATGTTTAAGAAGATGCAAGCTTTGAAGAAGACTAACAAATAGGTGGAGTATACTGAGGAGTTTTACTAGATCCTAATTAGGACTAGTCATTTTGAAGCTGATAAAGAGAAGGTTGGTAGGTATGTCTATGGTTTGAGACCTAGTATTCAAGAAGAGTTACTTACTGTTCAGATGATGACAATAGGAGATGCTTATCAGATAGCATTAAAGATTGAAGATAAGCCGATTAGGAAGTTTGAAGGAAGAAAAAACAACAAGAACAAAGGTAAAACTGGTGAAACAATTTCTAAAGGTAGTGTAGTAGAGAATCCTACAAAGACTGATGTGGGATCTAGCAGTGGTCAAGGTACTAATAATTTCAATAGTGGATAGAGAGGAAGTTTTCAATGTCCTAAGAAAAGAGTTACATTAGCTACTAAAAAGGATATTGTGAATGTTGCATAGAAAAGTGAGTCTCTTATCACTAGAAGGTTAGTTTCATGTGTCCATGAATCGATACAAAGGATAAATCTATTCAGAACTAGATGTAAGTGCAAGAATAAGGTATGTAATATCATAGTTGATGGTGGTAGTTCTTAAAACTTTGTTTCAGAAGAAATGGTTAGTAAATTAAATTTGGAAAGGAGGAAACACCCTAACCCTTATTAGGTTAGTTGGATACAAGATGTTTCTAAGGTTAGAGTTGAGGAACAATGCTTGGTTAATTTTCATATTGGATCTTACCAGGATGAGATATTGTGTGATGTATTACTAATCGATGCTTGTCATCTATTTCTCGGTAGACCTTGGTAGTTTGACACAAATGTTTTGTTTGATGCTCGTGCAAATACCTATGTGGTTAGGCATGAAGGAGCTTGGCATAAGCTGATACCTTTATAGGAAACATGGACTAAGGAATGTGGAGTTATCAGGTGTTGTCTGTATGACAATGAAAAACCTTAGAAGCCCAGGGTTGATGAACCTATTCCTACAAAGTCTAGTTTGAAAGAGAAGGAGAATGATGTATCTGAAAAGTTTGTTGAGATTAAGAGGCAGATGGTCTTTTTGACAAAGGTTGTACAATAGATGATGATATTTATGACACAAAGAGATGTAGATGATACTGAGTTGATTGAGGAGTCTGAAGAGGATAGAATTTATAGAGGTACTGATGTGATCAGTAGTAGTCAGTTGTTATCAGTTATAGACAGGAAAGATAAGAAGCAAGAAATTTTTTTGTAGAGAACAGTGGATGAAGTGAAGACCACTTGGAATGAAGGACAAGAGAAGATATGGGTTAAGAAAAAATTTGGCATACCTGTTCTGATTCCTTTGAGGCGTTCCTAATTTCCTTATGAGAAAATATTTCTTACCTAAGGTGTCTAATGCAAGAGCATCCTAGGATTCTTAGCAATCCTGTATCAACCAAAAATATGTTTGTCTTTGAAGGTAGATTGTTAGTTTTGATCTTAGTTGTGGAGGACTTTCTCAGTTTGAGAGACTAGTTGCTCGGTTTCAGTGGTTACTATGGTGCTCGGTCTTTGAAGAATGCTCGGTAACTGAAGGGATCAATTATCTAGTACTCAGTAATAACTGTGCTTCTCGATCATGCTTGGCATGGTCGGTTCACTGGTACTTGGTTATTTCTCTGTTGCTTGGTGTTCTTGTTTATCGACTTGGTTGTTCTTGGTGAATTGGCTTGGCCGACTGCTGCATTTAATTTGGGTCATGCTCCTCATGTTATGGATTAACCATTGGACGTGTGGGGACCTAGATCTAGTGTGTTGCATTCTTCTATGCAAATTTGATGACCGTTTGGGGCCATCTTGGAGATTTTTATTTATTGTAACACTATTTGAGAGCTAACTGATGTTTTGACCTTTAATATTTGCATATCCTTGTGAAGTCAACTTGTGGTTGGGATTTAGTATTTATATAGATGCTCGGGTAGTTTTTTGGCATCAGTTAGGGGGAATTAGAGTTAGTAGCTTGCGAGCTTAGGCATAGGAAGATTTCTTGGAAGTTGTGAGTACAAGTTTAGATCTCTCCTGGGTCCTACCAGTGTCTTGTCTTGTTGTAGATTTGGGCTAGCTAAGTGCTGATGTTGTGGAAAAGATTTGGATCCTATGAGATCTTATAGACTGTTTCTTGCTTTGTATTTGGCCATAACAAAGAAGGCCTTATAGCTTGACACATTGCATGTAATAAATAAATAGATGAATAAAGATTCCTATTTTATCTCAGATCTAGTGTTGTTATTGTATAATTCTATCGTGTTGTAGTTTGGCTGCAAGGTAAGATAGTCCTTAATTAGATTCTCCAACCCTGACTACATCAAATCTATTACTCAGAACATAATTCAGATGTTAGTTAATCTTTTCACTATGGAGAATTTCTCTGCTAAGATCAGTGATAAGATTAACAAGATGGATACCGAAATCCAAGCCAGTGCAAATGCTTCCTTAACTGAGCTAGATGCTTTCCATAAGCATATACTTAAAGTTCATGAACTCAGGTGGTTAAGATGAGAGTTGAGGAAGCAGGAGGAAGAAATAAGTGACCAAGTCATTGAGATACAAGCAGAGTTGCTTCCCACTTGAAAATAATTGAGTGACATACTATCAAAGTGCAAGCTTTAGTTGCAACACCAGAAATTTTAGTGTTGGAGAACATATTTGACATGCATGTAGAAGTCGGTCTTGAGCATATTTCTTTCACAAACTTGAAAGAGGAATGGGAAAACCTCTTAGATTCTCTAAAGAGAACCCATCAACACATTTTTTACAAGATGTAAGTACATACTTTTGAGTTTGGCATTAATCTCAAAAAGGGGGAAATATAATGTATATGCCAAATTGTATAATTATATGCTAAGTGTACTACATACATACTAGGAGCATGCGCCGAGGGGGAGTTATGTAAGTTTTGAAACATTTTTTCATGTATATATGAAGCAAAGATAGTGAAAGATATATTAGTGTATATACATTACAAGTTTTGATACTAATTCCAAAGGGGGAGACTGCTATCTCTATTTGATAATTAGATGTTTTCATTAGTATCAAAGTGGATTAGTTGATTATCTATGTAGATTAGTTGATAAAAGGAAGAACTACAAGCTACATATGCTAGTAAGTTATTCAAACAAGTGTTCATACTGAGTATTCACAAGGCAATACTGAGAGTCAAATGGAAATAGGCTTAATAAGGCACCAGAGTAGTTTTACCAAGAATCAAAGTATACTGAGCATCGAGCATCAATAAAAATTGAGCACTAGTATATTCATTGAGCAGTATTGGCTGTGTTTATCGAGCGATCCAAAAATGACATAGTAATTTGTTATAGCACATTTATCTATGTAAATGGTTACAACAGATTCATTAAAATTTTTACCAAGATCAAGGATTATTTATTGTAGATGTAATCATTAATTGTAATGATGATCCCTATGTAATAGTCAGATCTAGGTTAATTTTTTACATCGTAGATCTTAGGTTTTTCCTAAGAAGATGTAAACCTAATTAGGTCATGTCAATTATGGATATCATAACAGTATTCTATATAATTGTAATTCATATCATTTTAACACAAGACACAAAAGGATGACAAGGAGATATTAAAGCAGTAGCCACCTTCAAGACATTAGAATCCAAACATCATTTGAGCAGTATTTAGAGATACAATTTAGTTCATTCAAAAGTTGTCAAGGCTGTTAGAAAGTAAAGATCCCCAAGATAACTGAGAGGGGGGGGTGAATCAGTTATCTGATAATTAAACCATTTATCAACTTCAATATCAATTTCAATAGCATTAAACCATATAATCAATGTAGTAACCAACCATAGAAAGATAATCATACACAATGACACAATAACACAAGATATGTTGACTACGGAACCTCTTGATAAAAGAGTAAACCCTGGTGGGAATGATGCCCACAAAATGATGCACTAATATGAAAGTTCCTTGTGAGAGGATGGACCCTGTTAGGAGTCTTATGAAATAAATTTAGTACATATGAATCTCTATTAGGAGATTTTGAATCCTTGTTAAAAGATTCTAACCCTGTTAAGAGTTATGGAAGACTAAAGGACCCACTGCCCAAACAGCTTCAAGGCAAGATCTCTGAACTCACTGTCCAATAGATCTTAAGATTATTCAATAGAATAATATGAAATATGTTACCTCCTTCACATTGTGCCAAAATTGCACTCTCTACTACACAAGATCACAAATTCAGATCTCTGTACTTCACAAGTCTTCCTTCACAACTGGATTAGCTCTTTTCTTCACCTCATGCATAAATTCGCATCACAACTTTCACAAATTCATATCACAAATCATAATCCCATGATTCCATATTATAACAAAATTCCTTCCTTTATACCACACCCAAATAATTACAAATGACTCGGCATGCAATTACAAAATAATAACTTCAACACACTACACCAAGAATTACATAAAACTGTCAGCTTCCAAATGTATTAACTCTTCACTCATGTCACCTCAAAGTTTTCACAGTGAACCATGTCACTAAAAATGTGTCTCAAAATTCCCTTTAACTATGCAAAATTAGATTCCATCCTAATTAGGAGATATCCTCCAATTACCAAAAACCGCTACTTAGGAACACTACCAGAATACTGCTTCCACCAAAATACTTATAACTTTCATGAATGAATGAATTTATTTTTGCACTTTTAACCATAGGTTAATAACACAAAAAATAACATACCATCAATTGTGCATAATCCAAAATGCAATATCCCATGTGCGCAAAACAAAATTGTGCTTGTTACTCTACTAAACTCCAGAATATCACTGTGTTGACATCAATGACAATCACGGTCATGAATGCAACAACCACTGCTAAAGAATGAATACCAAACATCAATCATTCATTTCTAACAATCTCCCCCATTGGCATTGATGGCAACATAGATGAAAAACATCCAATGTTCCAAAAATCCAATCACTGCTGCTCAACTACTATGTTGCTCTTCATCAATAAAATCTTGCTTCATTTTCCTATTCAATCACTCCAACAAATGTAGTTCTTCAATGTTTTTCATGATTCTCTCCCCCATTGACATCAATGACAAAAATTCCATCACTATGTCAAACAATAGGTCAATGTCAAAAGACACTATTTAGAAAATACATTCACAAGAGTCCTCATGACTCAGCTCAGATACACATATTCCCCCATAGAGGAAGTACCAACATCCAGTCTAGAAGAAAGATAAGTGCATAAACCACTAGACAGATGCAACCATCTTCATCTTTACTCAAGAGTAGGTTGGGGCATAACCCCAAGCATACCTCTTAGATACTCAAATGTATCCTTCGGCAAGGGCTTAGTAAATATGTCTGCTATACGCTCCTTTGTGCTAATGTACTCCAATCTGACTTTTTTATCTGCAACTTTCTCTCTTATAACATGATACTTGATCTCTATATGCTTAGTCTTAGAATGCAATACAGAATTCTTAGACATACTAACTATATTGGTATTGTCACAATGTATGACAATAGGCTCATCAAACTTAATTCCAATATCCGTCAACATTTTCTTCATCTAGATTATCTAGTTACAATTGTTTGCTACTGCTACATACTTTGCTTCTACCGTACTCTGTGAAATACAATTCTGCTTCTTGCTCAACCAAGAAACTAATCTTCCTCCAAGAAAAAAAGGCTCCACCACTGGTGCTTTTCTTGTCATCACCACTGCCTCCCCAATCAGCATCGGTATATGCACATAGGGTAAAATCATCAGAATTCTCATACCACAATCCATAGTCCATTGTTCCTCTAAGATATCTCAATATCCTCTTCACTGCTGCATAATGTGACTCTCTAGGTTTAGCTTGAAATCTTGCTACTATTCCAACTGAATGTGCTATATCAGGTCTAGTGTGTGTCAAGTACTGCAATCCACCAATCATAGATCTGTATTTCTTCTTCTCAACCACTGGTGTCTCATCTTTACTAGATAGTTTATGTCCTATAACCATAGGTGTTCCAATTGGTTTACAATTATCCATACCAAATATTTTCAACAAATCATTCAAGTATTTTGTCTGACTTACAAAGATACCATCTTTGTTTTGTGTTATCTGTAATCCCAAAAGGTATTTCATTTCTCCAATCATACTCATTTCAAATTCTGTCTTCATTTCATCTTTCACTAGCTTCATCTTCTCCTCCAAAAATAATGTCATCAACAAAAATAACTATAACTAACAGTCCATTCTCAATATCTTTTGTGTATAAGTTACTATCAGCCATTCCTTTTGTAAATCCCAATTTCAACAAATACTTATCCAATCTAGCATACCATGTTCTAGGTGCTTGCTTTAGTCCATACAATGCTTTCTTTAGTTTACATACCATGTCTCCTTCTTGAGTCAAAGGAAAACCTTCAGGCTGCTCAATGTATACTTCTTCTTCCAATTCATCATTCAGAAATGCTGACTTCACATCCATCTGATACACTTTGATTTTCTTAAATTCTGCATAGGCCAAAAACATTCTTACTACTTCAAGTCTTGCCATAGGGCCAAAGGTTTCTTCATAGTCAATTCCTTCTTGTTGCGAGTATCCCTTGCATACCAATCTTGCTTTGTTTCTTACTACTTCTCCTTGTTCATTCATCTTGTTTCTGAATACCCATTTAGTTCCAATCACATTCTTGTCTTTAGGTCTAGGGACCAATTCCCATGTCTTGTTCTTCTCAATCTGATCCAATTCTTCTTTCATAGCTTTAATCCAATGTTCATCTTCACAAGCTTCATTAGTAGGCTTAGGTTGAATTTGAGAAATCAAACATAAATGTACCTTCTTTCTAGTCACAACTCCTATGTCCAAACTTCCAATAACTTGCTCAACAAGATGATGTCTTGAAATATACCTGTTAGGTGTCATAGTCTCAGATCTTGTCTCAACTATAGATTCTTCTCGAGATTCTTCTCTATTTTCTTTAGCATGAATTTCATTCAACAATTCACTGTCAGTCTCAAAAAATTGTTCAGTAGATTCAATGTTAGGTTGAGGGTTAGTTTCTTCATCAAATTCATAATCAAGCATTCTTTCCTGAATTTTAAATTTCTCATCAACTTTCACATTTTCACTTTCAACAATAGTCTTAGTTCTCTTATTGTAACATCTATAAGCTTTTCTTTTCAAAGAATATCCAAGAAAAATTCCTTCATCACTTCTAGGATCAAACTTTCCTATATCATCATCTCTCTTTATATAACATTTGCTTCCAAAAATTCTAAAATATTTAATTGAGGGTGCATGTCCAAACCATAATTCATAAGGTGTCTTATTTGTGTCTACTCTGATTTGTACTCTGTTCATTGTATATACTACTATATTCACTGCTTCTCTCCAAAATGTCTTTGCCAAATCACTTTCAAACAACATAGCTCTTGCTGCTTTAGTCACTGATCTGTTCGTTCTTTCTGCAATACCATTTTGTTCAGGTGTTCTAGGGGCTGAAAACTGTCTCTTAATACCATTCACTTCACAAAAGGTGTTAAACTCTTTAGAAGTAAATTCTCCTCCTCTATCAGATCTCAAACATTTAATTCTCATTCTTGATTCATTCTCAACTTTATTCTTAATTACCTTAAACTTATCAAATGCTTCATATTTTTCTTTCAAAAATGCAATCCACATCATTCTTGTAAAATCATTAACAAGAATCATAAAATACCTTTCTCCATAGAATCCTCTAGTCCTAGTAGGACCACTCAAGTCTGTATGAACAATCTCTAACTTCTCTGTAGATGTGAACTTCTTGCTAGGAAATGAACTCCTTTTCTTCTTAGCCATCACACATTCCTTGCAAATCATGTTAGTAGGCTTCATAATCTTAGGTAAATCTCTTACTGCAAGTGTAGAACTCACTTTCACAATATTATCAAAGTTTATATGATAAAACCTTCTATGCCATAACCAACTGTCATCAATCTTAGTCATCAAGCATGTCATCTCAGTAGGGTTCAATTGAAATACATTACCTCTGGTTCTAGATCCTATTCCAATCAAATTTCCATCTTTAGCCTTAATCACACAAGTTTTCTTGGCAAACAAAACTTGATATCCCTTATCAACTAACTATCCAACACTCAATAAATTATGTTTCAATCCATCCACAAAGTAAACTGTAGACACCTAAAAATCCTTTAGAAAATAAAGTATTTTTTATTTTCTGAAAAACCCTTGATGACATCATCATTAATTAATTAATTAATTAATTTTTATGTCATTAAATCCCTTTACCTTAATTAAAAATATTTAATTAAGGAATCCCTCCCAAAAATGTTTAAACCTTATTTAAACATTAGTCCCCTATTTATTAATTATTTAATTAATAAATTGAGCAAAAATCCCAAAATAAATTATTTATTTATTTTTTGCTCAAAACTTGGCCAATTTCCTTAAGACCACTAACCTCTTCCAGAATCTCCTAATCCCTCTTTAATTTTGATTAAAGGCTAATCCCATCATTCCTTAACCCTAATCCCAACTCAAACTATTTAATTAAGATTAAATATTTAATCCTCATATTTATCAAATTCATTTTTAATAAATATTCTCAAAACTAAACCATGAAAATAAATAAATCTTTATCTATTTCCTAAAATCCATATTTATCCTAAGGAAGTTCTAGACTCTTCTAGAAAGTCTTTATCCTTGTCCCCCTAATCCTAATCCTAATCCTAATCCCCCCCTAACCTTGTCACATTCCCTAACCAAGGTTAGCCAACTCCTAAGCTTAACCCAAAGTCAACAAACTTCTAGAAACTTCTCTTACATGCACTAAATACATTTAAAGCCTCCTTATCCCTCTTACATGCATTTATGATGCATTTAAGAAGCCCCTCACCCCTTTCTTAAACCCTTTGACCTTAGGCACATTTCCCAAATTGTGCACATTCCTCCCATCTTTCAACCCAATGCCCTTGTGACACTTGTCACAAGGAGGTGGCCCTGAACTAGCACAATCCATGTGCTCCCCTTTGAATGAATCTTGGCCTCTCTTAAGGATTTTGATCCTGGCCACTCATTCCTCCTTCCCAAATCCTATAAATGCTCCTCATTTCCAAGAGCAAACAATCCATTCACCTTTCATTTTAAGCATTGTTAGCATGCTCATTTAGCTCTAGACTTAGCATAATCATCCTAATTTAGCTTACTTTCAAGCATTTTAGCTCATCCTAATATAGAACTAATGGATTAACCTAATTTATTTCTTGTTTATGCATCATATCATATCACTCTTAGTTGCATAATCTTGAGCCTCTTGAAGCCTTAGGGGAAAATCAGGTGTTCTATACCTATTTTTGTGCCATTTTTGGGGTTTTCATGAGTCTCAAATCATCTTATAATGCATTAGAGTATGCTCCAAGTGCTTAGAGAGCACACCCACATCCCCTTAAGCAAGAGAAAATCAAACAGTGCTTGGGTGCACCTGTTTAAGCTCAATCTGAGGTGGCTTAGCTTAGAGTTTCCTTGTTTTGAATTGATTTCATGCTAGATTAAAATCTTAATGTTTGATTGATTTGAGCCTTTCAAAATAGATACAGGTATCCTCAAAAGCCTTGTCCACATTCTAGCACGCCCGGTGGGACTCAAAACCACAATCACTTGATTAGATCATACTTTGTATTCTCATATTTGTAGGGAATAGATGAAATGTCACCTACACACAATACAGTCACACCTACAAATAGTTTGATGACGCCTACAAGCTCTATATCGACACCTATTTTCTGAAAGATTTCCACCCTTGATAACTTCTTTTCTATCTCAAACTTCTTCTTCTGTCACCTGCAACATAAGTAATCACGCCTGTGAGATAAACTTTCACACCTTCGGGTATAGAAGTCTCACTTTTAATCATTCCACTATCGCCTGTAATCATTTCATTATCGTCTATAAACATTCTGCTATCGCTTTGAGTTTTTCTCTGTCACCTAGAAAAAATTATCTCTCGCCTAGACAAAGTGTTTTATCGCCTGTAAACATTTTGTTGTCGCCTGTAAACCTTTCTCTGCTACTAGAGCCATTTCTTTGTCACCTGGAAAGATTTCTGCGGTGCCTATGCACATTTATCTGTCACCTGTAAATATTTAAATGTCGCCTAAGAGTTTTTTGGTGTCGCTTGTGCATTTTTCCAGTGTCATGTATTAGCTGGACAATGTTGCTTTTGTCTTTTTTGTCTTAATTTGTTCTCAAATTGGTAAAAAAAAAGAGCAAAGGTCAAAACAAATCTTGAATGAAACTAAGAGAAAGAACTTAAGTCCTAAAGAGTCATTGTCAATTTGAAAAACAAACATACTCTTGAATGCACTAAAAGAAACGAACAATCTCTATCCCCTCTTTTGTTTCAAATTCAAGCAAATGCACAAAACTCAATCTTGAATGATCTAAGGTTAAAACAAAGCACATCTTCAAAGTTCTTAAATCAACATGCCAATCTCAATCTTGAATGATCAAAGAAAGAACTTGCAATCGCTCAAATCGCTTACTTTTTGGAAAAAGAACAATTCAAAATCTAAACACTTGTGTCTTCAGTTATTCAAGTTCAAACACACTTAATCAATTTGGAAAAATGAACAAACCTGCTTGATGTGCATTTAGGAGTTTTTTAAAAATTCTTGTAAAATCCTTGTTAAAGTAAGCAACGTAGAACATTTGGACTCGGACAAGTTCACTTTTTCTACTTTTAGCGAGGCCTGTCCAGGGAGAAAAGTGCTTCCTCCTCAGAGAACGACCTCAAACCGGTATCTCCCCCAGCTGTTATATAAATAAAGTGAAGGAAAAAAGTACTCATTTATATCTCCTAATCCACGGGTGTTTGTGCCAAATACAGTGACTAGGGATGGTAAATATTCCTCTCCCCCAGCATTATTGGCTAGGCTCTTAAGTGAGTCACGGGCAGTCAGCATAACCAGGTATGGAGACTCCATGGAACTATTAAAAACTTGATAAAATAGAGGCTACCCTATCTACATTTGAAAGTATCAAAATCCTTGTGCAAGGACCGATTCCAAGGGGTTTACTGGGTCGCTTCAAGATTACTCACCATTTGTATTCCCTTCTAGGGCGTACCAAGCTATGGGCAAGTGATTTTGATACTCACTTTCCTTAGGTAGATCTTCTTGAAGTGCTTGACAGTTAAAAAGCTCCATGAAAACATTGTTGAAACATACGCTTTCAAAGCTTTATCAGAGTCAATTATCTTGTTTGTATCTCACAAGGTTGCTTTGTCCCTTGTGGAGATTTCTTTTCCAAAAATCTTTGTTGAAATCTATCCTTTGCCATTGGAAAAACATCAAACCGATCTACAACTTGGTTCAAGATACTCAGAACAGCCATGTTAGTCGAAATCCTCCCAAAATCCAGAAAAAGTCCAAAGCTTTCAGAATCTCAAATCATGGTCTTCCAGTCATATTCAATCCATTCTTGTCACCCTTTCCTCCTATCTTAGGTTAGCAGAGTCATCTTGGTCATCCCCCATCCCCTTGTCTGTCTTCCTTTAGAGTCAGTCTTCTTCCAATCTTGAGCCAAATCCAATCCTAGTCTGATCTTGTCAGTCATCCCAATCTGAGTCTTAGTCTTCCAATCCCTCTTCATCCTTCATTCCTATCCAACTCATCCACAAGTCAACATGTCTGAAACCTATTATGATGAGTTTGGTTATTATGTCTCTCCTCTCAATCCATCCTATCCTGATGATAATGAAAGTCTTGTAGATCACGATGTGTATTTTGGAAATCTTAGCAAGTTTTCTCCAAACATCCCCCAGCACCCAATCATTCCTCCAAAAAATCTAATCATGCCTTCACACTTATCCACTAGCACTCCCTTTCATATCCTTGGCAAGGAAAATCCATTATCTTATCCATCCACAACTTATCCCTATCTTAAACCTACACATGCATCCTTCATACCTCCATCTCCTGCTATGGTCATATCCCAAACACCATCATCCCATAGAAACACATCTTGATACTTCCCTTATCTAAAAAATCCATCCACTCATCCTCCAAATCATTCTCAAATCCAAAATCCTAGTCTTCCCATCCTTTATCTGAACCCTCCATCTACTCATCCTTCAAACCATTCTCAAAACCAAAAACCAAGTCTTCCAATCCTATTTCCCAACCCACCATCCTCCAACTCCTCATCTGCACCATCATCCCCTCAAGAAGGTTCCCCTTCATCCACCCCATCTTCATATGAGGACTATCTTAGCTCTCCATCTCCTCCACAGTCCAATCCTTCTTCACCATGAAAGTCTCCAAGGAGTTTCACAAGGAAGCCAATAACAAATCCCACTCCTAAAGTTGAAGATCCAAGCCATCTCAAATCTTTATGTGAAGCCATCATTAATGATGCCTATCCATTGCTCCCATTGGTTATCTATCTTCCATACATCCCACTCATTGATCCTCTTCCATCTCCTAGCATCATTGAGTCCCTTCCATCTAAAGTCTCCATCCAATCCCCACCAACATCACCTCCTCCTAGCATCATCCAAAGCATATCTAATGAGCCTCATGAGTTCACCCTTCTTCCTACCATCATAGCTACAGAAATTTCCATCCTTTCATGCATACCATCTGAAGAGTTCTTCCTTCTTCTAGACACCATAGCTATAGAATCTCCCATCCTTCCATCCACCCCCTCTGAAGAGTCCATCCATACATCCCCCATCACTCTATCCACACAAGTCTTACCATGTCAAGATCTTGTCCAAAAGCATGTTTAAATACTCGTAGAAGAAAATCAAGATCCAATCCCTTCACTTCCCCCATCACATGTTCTATTGCTTCCATCACCCCTAACCCAAAATCCTACAATCCCAATTCCTCCAATCAAAGACCCTATCATCCCAGTTTCTCCATCTGAAGATCCATTACTATCTCCCAATCCTAGTCAAAATCCCACCATCCTATCCTCTCCTCTTGATGATCTTCCAATCCAAACTTTTCCACGGACATCACTCTATCCGCTTGGACCACTTACATTTGTCAAAGGCAGTCCACTTGAAGCAGAAGAAATCAGTTTCATATCTTCCATCATGGAACTAGAAACTGGATGTTTGTCATATTCCCCAAGTCAGAAATATCCTTGTTTAGATAAAATGATCAAGAAATGGAATTATCAAGGCAAAGGCCTAGGCGCTCATGAACAAGGAAATCTTGAGCCCATTCAGGATAAGAAACATCCAAAATCATGTGGAATTGGTCACACATCAGAAGAAGGCACTTCCTCCAGCAATGTTGGTATAGATAAAGCTAAATTCAAACATCCTTCCAAACCCACCATCACATCTCCCAAAACATACAATGTTATTCCTCCTCCTCCATCATTACAACTGAGGACAATCTATCACATTCCTCCTTCATCCTCCAAATCCATTTTGGGTCCCTATGTCCCAAAATATTCTAGCACATATCCTCTACATACCAAATCCATTTTAGGGCCTTACATCCCCAAATATCATCCCCCATCTTATCCTACTCAGTCCTTCATCCAAAATCCAAACATCCCTAGTCAGGATCAACAAAGGCACATGCCCATATCTCCTATCTACCAATCTTCATCCATCTCTCCATCCACATTTTCTCCATCCCGCACATCTCCTCATATTCATTCCAATACTCCTTGCAATTTGGATGCCATATGAAATATGCATAAAGGAAAATATCCACAAAAATCCAAAGATTGCCATGTCCAGTCTAAACAACATGGTCAACCAAAGAAAAATCCAATCAATCAATCCAATGCATCCCAATGGCCGCAGAGGCCCAAAAAATCACAAGCAAAATCCACTACATGGCCACAAAGGCCCAACAAAGAAAATGCAAAATCTGATGCATACCAACAGCCACAAAGGCCCACCAATGCTAAAGCAAAAAGATGTAATGCATCTAAAAGAAACATCCGTAATGGCATCCAAAGTTGCTAATCCCCCAGCTACCCAGTCTTCTTCTCCATCTCCTCAACCCATCTTGGATCCCCATTTTACAAGATCTCCTAGCACAAATCCTCCATCATTTCCACATCTGTCTTCCGCATCCCATCAACTTCAGCCACCTTCTTCACAACATGTGCCAATGTTGATACTGACAACATCCCCCTATCATGATCACTTTCCATCTTTCCATCCAAACACTTTCTACCACCATATATCCCATCTACCCCATCCAATCTGTGTTTTTGCATAAATCCATCCATCCTAGCGAAGCTGTACCAACATCCAAGTAAATCAAAAGATCAATGAAAAAAGTCAGCAATAACATTAGAATATTAGTGAAAGATCAGCACAAAGTCAGCAAAAAATCAGAAAATCCATAAAAATTGGAAAAATCAAGAGAAAAATATCAAAAGAAAAGAAAAAGAAAAGAGAAAAACATTCGTCCTATGGTGAAGACTTGGTAATTCAAGCACCTTGGACAAGTACCATGGTGAAAACCTAGAAAACAGGCATCATGCGTAGGTCCCCCCAATTCCTTTCTGCAGTTGGGGGCCATTCCCTTCTTCCATCTTATCCAGCATCTCCTCCATCCCATTTATCTCTCACTTCCTTCATTCTCCTTTGGATCTTGATGAAAAAATGAAGACTACCAGGTATACATGCTTTTGGGCACTTTCTTGGCATCCATCACACCTTTTAGGTACATGTCCTCTATCTAATCCATTCATCCTAGCCTTCATCTACCTTCCTCATCATCTTGTCGGCATATCTACTGTCCAATCATACCTCATCCTACTGCCTCTGAATGAATGAACTATCCTAAGTAGGGGGCATCTTATTCCTTGGTACCATATTCCTTGGAGACTATATTTCATCCAAAATCTTTCCATCTCCCCAAATCCCAAGCATTCCTCTAGCCAGATCCCTCAGCTATTCCTCCAGCATTCCATCTTCCAATCCTCAAGAAAATCCACCATCTGATCTCCCAGCAGTTTCCTCCATCCAAATCCAAATCTTCCTCCATCCAATCTCCCCAAGCATTCCTCTATCTAGATTCCTCAGCAGTTCCTCCAGCATTCCATCTTCCAATCCTCAAGAAAATCTACCATCCAAGTCTCCTAAGCAGTTCTTCCATCCAAATCCAAATCTTCCTCCATCCAAATCTCCTAGTAGTTCCATCATCCTCATCCTAAGCATTTCCTCCATCTTTCCATCACCTAGTGTCTTCCCTTGTCATTGGTATCTAGCTATAGGCTAACCTCATTGCAATCCAATGCCATTCATCCCTATCCAAACATTCCTAGCAGTCTTCTAGCAATCTTCCGATCCTCTCCACATCCTCTAGCTATCCAAAATCCAACATCCAAGATCAAGCCAACCAATCCAATCACATCCTTAGTCTTGTAGCAAGCCTTGATCTCAATCCAATCATCATCATTGGGATATGTCCTTCCCAAATCTGTGTCATTTTAGGACACATCATCCACCGTTAGTCCATCTTGACTTTCTAGCCCAACTGGGGCATCATCTTTCATATCTTTGGAGTTTCAACTTCACCCCCAAGTTCTTTGTACATCCTATCCCTAAGCTTCTATACATAGCCATTTTAAATATCCTCACATCATGTTGTACATATCCTTATCAGTCTTGCAGTAGCATTGGATCAGAATTCTTGTCCTACCTAGCCTCGCACTTCAGCAATATCAATTGTCGACTATCCTTGATCATCATGACCATCTTTGAACAGCATCATTTTCCAATTAGCAACACAACATTCTCCCCATTAGCATCAGGTCCGCACAGATGTATGCTTCTATTTTGTCTGACCTAAGCCTAATCACGGGTCCCCTCAATTGTATCCTTCCTATCTGAACTAATCTTCCACCAAGCACACCAAGTCCGTGTCGATGTATCCTTCCACATGTTTAGACCAATCTTCCCACCATCCATCAAATCAAATCTCTCTCCTTGGCAAAGGATGTCTTTTTGGAGTTATCATTTTTACCTTGGATTTTGTCCTTTGGGTCTTGTTAATCTTTTACGGCTTCTCGTTGTTCTCTACTCAAAGTCACCACGATCCTTTATATCATGGTGCGCTGCGAATGAGGATAATCTGGGGCAAGGTCTTTTGATCTTTTTCTTCTGCCTATGAGTCAGTCATCTGTTTGTGGTTTCTTCGGCATTGTTTCCACCATGCCTCCTTTGGGTTTCATGTGTGATGATGGGGCAACCCTGCGTGTTTGTTTAGCGTCAGTCCTATGCAATGCTGGTGATAAGGCCTCGTGATCCCCATATCCTTGGTAGGTCTCTAGCGTTGCTATATTAAACTAGGTTGTGCTCTCTAAAAAATAAAAAGCATGGAGCTCCCTAAATCTCCTGCATCCTTCATCATATAGATTAATCTTGCATCTCTCATGTAGCTGCATCCTGCATTTTGCATTCCATCTCATCTTGCATTCACTCATCTTTGCTTTTGGAAGTTTGGTTATTTATCTCCCCTTCTTCTTAGATCCTTCCTTCTCTATTTCTTTTCGAGAAAATTCCACAATGTTTACTCCTTGCATTATTTTCTCAAGGGGGCACAAGCCCTTATTCCTCTAGATTCTAGCCGTGGGCATCTTGTTTTCTTGTCTTTGATGCCATGCCACTTGCGGCATCGCATCAAAGAGGGGCAAAATGTAGACACCTAAAAATCCTTTAGAAAATAAAGTATTTTTTATTTTTTGAAAAACCCCTGATGACATCATCATTTATTAATTTATTAATTTATTTATTTATTTTTATGTCATTAAATCCCTTTACCTTAATTAAAAATATTTAATTAAGGAATCCCTCCCAAAAATGTTTAAATCTTATTTAAACATTATTCCCCTATTTATTAATTATTTAATTAATAAATTGACCAAAAATCCCAAAATAAATAATTTATTTATTTTTTTCCCAAAACTTGGCCAATTTCCTTAAGACCACTAACCTCTTCCAGAATCTCCTAATCCCTCTTTAATTTCGATTAAAGGCTAATCCCATCATTCCTTAACGCTAATCCCAATTCAAAATATTTAATTAAGATTAAATATTTAATCCTCATATTTATTAAATTTATTTTTAATAAATATTCTCAAAACTAAACCATGGAAATAAATAAATCTTTATCTATTTCCTAAAATCTATATTTATCCTAAGGAAGTTCTAGACTCTTCTAGAAAGTCTTTATCCTTGTCCCCCTAATCCTAATCCTAATCCTAATTCCCCCCCCTAACCTTGTCACATTCCCTAACCAAGGTTAGCCAACTCCTAAGCTTAACCCAAAGTCAACAAACTTCTAGAAACTTCTCTTACATGCACTAAATGCATTTAAAGCCTCCTTATCCCTCTTACATGCATTTATGATGCATTTAAGAAGCCCCTCACCCCTTTCTTAAACCCTTTGACCTTAGGCACATTTCCCAGATTGTGCACATCCCTCCCATCTTTCAACCCAATGCCCTTGTGACACTTGTCACAAGGAGGTGGCCTTGAACTAGCACAATCCATGTTCTCCCCTTTGAATTAATCTTGGCCTCTCTTAAGGATTTTGATCTTGGCCACTCATTCCTCCTTCCCAAATCCTATAAATGCTCCTCATTTCCAAGAGCAAACAATCCATTCACCTTTCATTTTAAGCATTGTTAGCATGCTCATTTAGCTCTAGACTTAGCATAATCATCCTAATTTAGCTTACTTTCAAGCATTTTAGCTCATCCTAATATAGAACTAATGGATTAACCTAATTTATTTCTTGTTTATGCATCATATCACATCTACTTTAAGCTTAAAAATCTACTTAATCACTCTTAGTTGCATAATCTTGAGCCTCTTGAAGCCTTAGGGGAAAATCGGGTGTTCTATACCTATTTTTGTGCCATTTTTGTGCCATTTTTGGGGTTTTCATGAGTCTCAAATAATCTTAGAATGCATTAGAGTATGCTCCAAGTTCTTAGAGAGCACACCCACATCCCCTTAAGCAAGAGAAAATCAAACAGTGCTTGGGTGCACCTGTTTAAGCTTAATCTGAGGTGGCTTAGCTTAGAGTTTCCTTGTTTTGAATTGATTTCATGCTAGATTAAAATCTTAACTTTTGATTGATTTGAGTCTTTCAAAATAGATATAGTATCCTCAAAAGCCTTGTCCACATAAACATCATCAATGTTAGTCTTTCCATCAAGAGTAATAGATCCTATACCTTTAATCAAACAAGGTGCATTGTTACCAACTCTAACAACTCCTCCATCATGATTGTTAAACTTTATGAACTTTCCTTTATCACCAGTCATATGATGTGAACAACCACTATCTATAATCCAATCAGCTTTCTTTTCAACTTGGGAAACTAAGGCTTTTTCTTCTTTAATATCAGATTCAAAATTTTCTTCTTTAATGGCTACAAATCCTATGTCATCAAGGTTTTCATTATCATTGTCACTCAAATGTCTTTCAATTCCTGCTTCAATTTCTTCATCATTTGCATAATGACATTCTTTAGGTCTTCTATACTTAAAATTGTTTCTATACTTCTTAACTCTCTTAGGACACTTAGATGCATAATGACCATATTCTTGACAAGTCCAACATTTAAAGATTTTCTTACCATCTAGTTCTCTTTTCACAAGCAAGGCAATACCTTCTTCAATATTCTTATCTTCTTCAGATTTGGATCTACTGCTGCTGGCATAATCTCCACTCACACTTGTACTTCTTGAAAAATTAGGTCTGATGCTAAGAGCACTGAATGTTGTCTCCATTCTCGGTAGTTCTCCTGATAATCTCAAATTCATCTCTGCTGCTTCCAATCTTCCAAGAAGTGTTTCTCTTGAAAATTTATTTGTACAAGGTATCACTTGTTCAATCATTTGTGTAGTCTGTCTGAATACCGATGTCAATGTTCTCAAAATTTTCCTTATCACTTCATTCTCTGATTTTTCACCTCCACAAGACTTTATTCCTACAACAATTTCTGGCATCCTACCAATATAGCTTCTAACAGATTCATCTTCCATCATTCTTATGTCTTCAAATGCACAAATCCAATTATGTAACCTAGCTTTCTTTGCATGTTCATCACCTTCAAAAGTAGAATGTAAAGCTTTCCAAATATCATAAGCTCTAATTAAAATTTTTACCTGACTGTATTCATTCTCTGGAAGTGTTGATAAAAGTGCTTCTCTTCCAAGTATGTTACACATAAAGGTGTCTCTTTCATCATTAGAACAAGTCTCAAGTCTGTCTTCCTCAGTGATAGTTTTGGCATTCTTTGTAATCAACCAATAACCTGGTCTTAAACACAATAGATGTGTCTTCATATTTTCTTTCTAGCTGTCAAAATTTACTCCATCAAACTTAGGGCTTTCTTTCCTAAAATTCACCATAGATCTCCTTAAGTTGTTAAACTTCTCTTTCAAGGACCTATCGCTCTGATACCAATTGTTAGAAAGTAAAGATCCCCAAGATAACTGAGAAGGGGGGGGCTGAATCAGTTATATGATAATTAAACCATTTATCAACTTCAATATCAATTTCAATAGCATTAAACCATATAATCAATGCAGTAACCAACCATAGAAAGATAATCATATACAATGACACAATAACACAAGATATGTTGACTACGGAACCTCTTGATCAAAGAGTAAACCCCGATGGGAATGATACCCACAAAATGATGCACTAATATGAAAGTTCCTTGTGAGAGGATGGACCCTATTACAAGTCTTATGAAATACATTCAGTACATATGAATCTCTGTTAGGAGATTTTGAATCCCTGTTAAAAGATTCTAATCCGATTAAGAGTTATGGAAGACTAAAGGACCCACTACCCAAATAGCTTCAAGGCAAGATCTCTGAACTCACTGTCCAATAGATCTTAAGATTATTCAATAGAATAATATGAAATATGTTACCTCCTTCACACTGTGCCAAAATTTCACTCTCTACTACACAAGATCACAAATTCAGATCTCTGTACTTCGCAAGTCTTCCTTCACAATTGGATTAGCTCTTTTCTTCACCTCATTCATAAATTCGCATCACAACTTTCACAATTTCATATCACAACTCATAATCCCATGATTCCATATTATAACAACATTCCTTCCTTTATACCACACTCAAATAATTACAAATGAGTCAGCATGCAATTACAAAATAATAACTTCAACACACTACACCAAGAATTACATAAAACTATCAGCTTCCAAATGTAATAACTCTTCACTCGTGTCACCTCAAAGTTTGCAAAGTGAACTATGTCACTAACAATGTGTCTCAAACTTCCCTTTAACTGCACAGAATTAGATTCCATCCTGATTAGGAGATATCCTCCGATTACCAAAAACCGCTACTTAGGAACACTGCCAGAATACTGCTTCCACCAAAATGCTTATAACTTTCATGAATGAATGAATTTCTCTTTGTGTTCTTAACCATAGGTTAATAACACAACAAAGAACATACCATCAACTGTACATAATTCCAAATGCAATATCCCATGTGCGCAAAACAAAACTGTGCCTGTTACTCTGCTAAACTCCAGAATATCACTGTATTGACATCAATGAAAATCACAGTCATGAATGCAACAACCACTGCTATAGAATGACTACCAAACAGAAAACATTCATTCCTAACAAAGGATACCAAGCAGAACAGAGGACAAACTACTACACATTGAGGTGATATTTATTTAGTATATCATAGATTTGATTCAGACAAAGTATAGTTGTCATTGACAAATACTTTCTATTATTTTCTAATCATTGTAACAAAGTTAGCAATATCTCTTAACAGAGTAGACTTAACAGTATGATTGTAAATCTCTTAACTGAGTACACACTCAAGTAGTGTTGTTTAAATCCTTTAACAAGGTAGATCTAGTTGATCTGATTGTTACTCCTAATAGGGTAAGATTACCAGAAGTGATCACAACTTGTAGTCTTAACTGACATACTTTATTATCTGCAGTAGTGAAGAATTTGTGGGTGTCATCCCCACCGCAAATTTTACCTTCTAACAAGGGTTTCTGCATAACCAAAATGTCTATGTTATGTGATTAAATTATTGTTTGTTTTCATGCACTTTACATTTACAAGTCAATTGAATGAATGTTCCAAACAATGGATTCAATTGCATAGATTAGTTAACTACTATATGTAGATTCAGTATTCAATTAAAAGTTTTTGAGGGTACTGATTCATCCCTCCCCTCTCAGTCCCTTATCTTTCCATTCCAACAAAAACAAACATAGTGTTATCTAGTTAAGGTTAATATTTGATTGAGGGTAGGTGCACAAAGATGGGGGACCAAGAAGGGGGTATAAGATGCCACTTTTTATTTTTTTTGAAATCATCGAACTCTGAACTTCAATGAGAAATTGAAGAAAGTTAGACTCAAAATTTTAAGATGTGTCAAAAACAAGAGTTGTAATACTCTAAATCTAGTTTCTAAACTACTAATTTATTTTTAAAATGGTGCAGATTAAGGCCCTAAAAAAGGGGGAGCACAAAAATTGGTCCTATTTTTTGTGAAAAAACATAACATAGCGGCTAGTGTGCTCCCCCTAAAATGCTTACCTTTTCTTGAATTTTTTTAATTGCTCTAGTGAGAAGCTAGCTAACACCACATAGTTTATCCTAGATTTTTCTACTAATTTTTTGATGAATGTATAATTTTTTATGAATTTTCAAAGTGCACACATCTTGAAAATATGAAATTTCTTTGTGCTCCCCTTAGAAATCATTGAAAAATAATCAATTTTTTTTTAAAAAAGTGTGTATAATGGAGTCTAGTTTGGAAAAAAGTAACTTGTTGCAAAATTTGATGAATGAGGAAAAATCTATGCCCAAAATACTACATGTTGGTTTTTGACAAAAATTAGACATACCTACAAAATAAATTAGAGATGAAAATCTTAACATAATCAAAATTCAAAATAAATTATATGGTTATATAGCTAAAAAAGAGATCTACAATATCACGTCGTCTAATTTTAACATTATTGAACCACAAGTAAACCTAACAAGGAGCACACAATGAATTATTTGTATGTCTTCTGGAAAACATGTCTCGGGGTTATTTGAATCCTCTAAGTCTTTGGGTTGGATCTCCAAAGAAAATCCAAGCCTTAGGCTTGGTGGATTCCAATGTATTACAAATCATGCTAGCGCACTAGCACTATTCACATTAAGGACTTAAATAGCATGCACACACTATTCAAATTTATGACATGAATAGTGTGCATGTGCTATAGCGTGCACACACTATGTAACATCTAAAAAAGGCTTGAGTGAGAGAGAGTGAGAAGGTGGTGGGTGATGAGAGAGGAAGAGAGATGGTGAGAAGGTGAGAAGGATAGGAGAGAGAGAGAGAGAGAGAGAGAGAGAGAGAGAGAGAGAGAGAGAGAGAGAAGGTGAAATGTATAGGGTAGGAAGGTAGGAGAGAGCATAAGTGTGTGTGTGTGTGTGAGAGAGAGAGAGAGAGAGGGAATAGGGTAAGAAGGTGAAATGTAGAGGCTAGGAAGGTAGGAGAGAGTGTAAGTGTGTGCGTGCGTGCGTGTGTGTGTGTGTGCGTGCGTGCGTGCGTGCGTGTGTGTGTGTGTGTGTGTGTGTGTGTGTGTGTGTGTGTGTGTGTGTGTGTGTGTGAGAGAGAGAGAGAGAGAGAGAGAGAGTTTCTCTCTCCTACCTTCCTACCCTCTACATTTCACCTTATCTCTCTCTCTCACATCCCCATTATCACCTCCCTCCCTCCCTCCCTCCCTACTACCCTCCCTCTCCCCTTGTCACCCCTCTCTCCCTTTACCACTTTTATAGGGTTTACATGGCACGTGTGTGCTTTAGTACACACACACTATGTTTTAAATTCAAACTATAGCGCTAGCACGCTATAGCACCTCTCTCTCTCTCATCAACCTCTATTATCTACCTTATCACCTTTATCCCTCCCTCCCTCCATGCCACCCTCCTTCTCCCCTTGTCACCCCCTCTCTCCCTTTACCACTTTTATAGGGTTTACATAGCATGTGCATGCTATAGTACACACACGCTATTTTTTAAATTCAAACAATAGTACTAGCAGGCTATTCCACATGTGCACTATGGTTTGAATTACCCAAGCCATAAAGTGTGCATGCTATAATGCACACGCGGTTTAGTGCATACACACTATGGTCGTTGGGGGGCCAAAAAGGAATGTGGCATCTTTTTGGTCCCCCATCTTTGTGCATATACCCTTGACTATTAGAATAAGATTAGGGATGTGGCTACCGATTGGATGTAGGTTTTAGAGTTAGCATTAATATAATAGGTAGTGTGAGATTTAGGTGTAGGGTTGGAGTATTTGGTTAGGGAAAGGGTTTGGTATAGTTTTATAACATTGATTAGGGTTAGGGTTAGAAGTAGAAATAATTAAAATCTATAAGATGTCCTTTGTAATTAATTTATCATATTTATTTGGCACATCTATTGAAGGCATTAATATTAGAATTATAGAGTTCAACAAAACATGTTACAAAACCTTGCAAGTATAGTGGTAAACATCAGTCAAATAGTCAAAACAATTTATTATTCTCTTGTTCATGAAACTTACATAGATGAAAGGGAAAATATAAGTCACACCACAACTATTTAGATGAAGTAACAAGTGTAAAAGAGAAGACAAGAATGATCTAAATACAAAAAAAATATTTGTAATGATGCATGTATATCACATATTCTTCAACAATTAAGATGGTATTGTGACCCCTATTTGAACAATGATCATGGTAGACTTCTTTCATCATTAACAAAAACACATATACTTTTGTAGATGTCTCGCATGGAACTTTCATAACATCTTCCATCTATATTATTTCCAGTTCCTAAATATAATCAATTGATAATGTTGTGTTCTCCACAACGTTGATTATATTTGTGCACGAGTCTACAATTATTGTACGCTTGTCAAATTCAATCTCAAAGAAATCATTTGAGGCCACTAAAGTACCCAGGCTTGTCATCATGATGTTTGACTCTCTCCTCAAAGGTAGTGATAGGTCGAATGGTATGCTACAAAGTTTTTAAAAAATATGAATATATAGAAATAATTAGAATAACCATGTTGCATTTCTATTTGTAACTTTACATGTTAATTATAGTGGAATAGTATGTATTAATGTGTGGAACATTTTTTATTTAAATTAATAAAAAATTGGGTATCGAAACATGATATGGTTTTGATTATTGATATAAATTGAAGCAAAATTGAACACAATTTCCAAATATAATATACTAATTTATTGCTAATAATAATTGAGAACAATCTTGACATAAAGTAGGATAATAATCAATAATACATTTCTTAATAGCAATACATCATTAGAGTGTATCATTGATTTTCAATACATTTGAGTTTGATTTCTTCTTCTTTACTATTGGAAAGTTGTTTCCCACTTTTCACATTTTTGTAGCAATCATATGTGAATGGAAACATTATTCTCAAGCCTTCTAGAGACTTTACACGAGATACAACCACAAATTTCAATGCTACTCTTTCTCTTGGGCCTATATCAACTGTGGCTTTGGAAAGAGTTAGTCCCTGAGATTTATGAATTGTTAATGGACATGCCAACCTTAATGGAAACTAAAAGGTTTTACCCCTCTGTAGTAGTGATATTGGAACTTTTTTTGGATAATGGTCATCATATGATATTCTAGATAATTATTAAATTCAACTGTGACATAAATTGGTGGTTCAGGTGGGGCAGTTCCTGGTTTGTACACAATATTCTGGATATATCCCAACGTTCCATTGACAATACCGGCTTCTATCCATAGATTTGTAGTTAATATCACCCTTGAATCCTTACTAAATAATAAATCTAGATCAAGTTCTTTAGTTGACCAATCTTCAAGTGTATTACCATTCCTTGACTTAGTTGCAAGACTATTTGCAACCTGATGTCTCAAAGAAAACAACATCCTCAAGTTATGCTTATGAACATTCTCATTTGTTGAGAATAAATGCACTATCTTATCAAACTCATCATTGGTTGCAACATCTAACCTCACAAGGGTTCTCATCATAAGAAAGTTCTAATTATCTATTTTTGGACTCGCATCTCTTATATTTGTCAAAATTTGACAAAAAAAATTTTGATGGATATTTTCTCCATCTTTCCTAAATATTTTATCTAATGTAACCACTATTTTTAATTCTTGCCACAATTACTTTTCTCCCATGTTGCTAGCATACATGTCATTTTATCATTGACTTGAGGTAACTGACCTAGATCACCAACCCAAATAATAGGTATACCTAAAATAAAGTCACAAAAATAATGTTTAGACTAACTACAAATATTATATGAATGTATTATATATGAGTTATATTAATAAATTTTATAGCACATAAATAGTGTCCTTACAAAAAATGAAAGGTGAACAGTCTCACAATAGGTAATGATAATCATGCCATTGTCTCTCTTAGGAATAATGTATTCATACCAAGGATTACTTTTCCCATCATGAAATGCACTTAGATTGTCAACCCAGGGATGTAAACTTGAAATGGGATGGCACAGTTTGTTCACCAAGCTCCTCAAAGAGTCATACTACTTATGCTGCAAGAAGATAAAATGCATAAAAAAAACCTATGTTATTACTGTAGGAAAGTAAGCACACTTAACTACTTAATGAAATCACTATTGAAAGCTTACAAACTAAACTAAACTCTGTTTAACCACTTAAAGTGTTCACTATGTCTATCTCTGCAAGTGTTACAGGAACATTCACAGTAGTAATGTTGCAAGAGTAAAACAATAACTTCTACTTGAAAATGCAGAAAATGCAGAAAGCAATTCTACTGTATCCTAATCTACTCCACCTCCCAAGTGGGCCCCCTTGGTTGGCTTCTGCTAAGTACTAGCACAAAAGATACTTCAAAATCACTCTTTCATTATATTCTCATAAACTAATTACATAGTATTGGAACAATATATGAAACACAGAAAAGAGTAGTTCTGCTACAAAACACAACTAACATGTATATTTTCTCATTACATTGCTTAATCCATCCAATCTATTTATATAGAGGATTGATATTTTATTGAAAACATGAAAGTAAATTCTAACTAAGTCTCAACATAGAAAGAGGAGACATAACAACCAGGACAGAGTACAATAAAGATCAGATAATTGATTTTAACAACTAACGAGCATTGAGGAAGTATAGTAGAGTTGTTTCCTATATTCTCTGGAATGACGGCTCCTCACAAGTAGCGACATGGTCCTCAGTGCTTTAATTTATTTCTCCATCATAAATGGAACTTCAACACCTTTCTTTAATGTGGTCGGTCCTCTCCTAGCTGCTCCTTGTTTTCCTGGCAAGTTAGTATGCGGTCTATACATACAAGTCAACTTAATCAATTCTTACTCAAATGTTAGAACACAGATTAAAGTACCTATATGAAGTACTACAATTTATATATAATGTTCAAAAAAACATGTCATATCTAACTACCCATAATCTTGGTTCTAACTGTACTTTATCACAAATTCACATAGCTACAGGGTCATGAAATATATTGGAAATGTTTCAACAAAGCATAAAGATTATAATAAAATAGAGACAATAAGTTGTATCATCATCTACCCCCTACTAAGCATAAGGCTTGTCCTCAAGCATTGCATCTTTTGGTTATGGATCTAAAATTGACAACACTTGTCTTTCCTTTCTTCCCACTCTTAAAAGTATAATAAAATCCTTGTGTCCTTGCCCAATAATCTGTATGGTGCTCCTCCTGAAGCTGGTCTAGTCTAGTGGCATTGATATCATATAGTGGCCAAAAGAGTGTTAGAGGTTGGAAAGACAAGGGAATCCATAGTTCTCTTCTAGTCTAACGCCCCATCTGCATATATTTAGTTTCTCTATTTGTAGCTACTTCAAAATTGATTGGGCTATATGGCTCTATTTTCTTAAAGGCCTCTAGTAACTTGATATATTGGCTCCTTACCCCTGCAAGAGATCTTTGGAATGAAAAATAGGGCAACCCATGATACTCCCTATAAACCCTATCTCTGAGTGCAAAGACCTTTTCTCTAATTTCAAGCTTTGGCCTCCCATAGGTCAGGTTAAGCCAATCTCATAAATGGACATCAGGTTTTCTTGAATCAGCCCTTAAGGGTAAGGGTTTAGACTTTTCTAGGTCCCTGTAGTTATTCAACTATCTATCATAATTTCCCTCATTGTGCATCCATGACATTAATTCCCTTAAATGGATATCACCCATGTAGAGAAGAGGGTTCCATTTCATCTCATGAGGAATAACAAAATTATGCAAATAGAGCTCACAGAGTAAATTTTGTTGCCATGAAGGAAGGGTCTGGTATAATCCATAGAATTCTTGAGCAGATTTAATCTCACATTTTATGTCCTTCATAGTCATCATCAGCTGAGATAGGAGAAACTATTCTCTTAAAAAAATTGCATACACTTGAGGAGGTGGTCTACAAGCCATAACTTGAAAGGCTAATTTAAGAGCACGATCCATTTGTTGCTTCTACTTCTTTACCTGTTCCTTAAGAACTTATATCTCCTCTTGTTTTTCATATATCTCTTTTTGCATTTTATTTCTTTCTTGTTTCCACCAAGTTTTCTGGAAAACAAACTAGTTGTATAAACTAAAGAGAATAGATTGTAGTGTTAGTGGGCCAAATTCTTATGGCTGGGTGTTCTGTTTTCTCTTTTCCTTAGAAACCTGTGAAAAATATTCAGTGAACCATGTTGCTTCATAAGGCACAATGGCCATGTGGGATTGAACAACGTCTGGTGGAGGAGTCAGTTGGACATCCTCAGCAATGTTTTCCTGTGTTATAGGAGCTTCCTCAGGTAGACCCAGATCACGATGTGATATGTTATCACAAGACTCTTGCAGATTTTGGGGTTCTTGCAAATTTTGGGAAGATGAAGGTACTATTATTTGCTTGGGGGATTTATCAATAATATACACAATAGAAGGCTTTGTGGTAGGTTTTGTCAATGGTACAGTTGGGGTTTCTAGAGAAACTAGAGACACTTCACCTCACATATGAGGACTTCTACGCATTGGTGTTTTCACAACCTCCACAGTATGCTTTTTGAGGGCTCTTTTTGGTCTTTTTTTTGCAGGAACATATGCTACAGGAAATGACCTTTTTCTTTTACTTTGTGGGACTGTAGGGGTTTGAATTTCACTTTCAAGGTTAGGGGTTTCTTCTTCATTTTTCTGTTTCCTTCCCTTGTGGAAGAAGTAGGAACATTACTTTCTAGAATGGACAGAGACATATTTTCTTGGGGTAATTCTAGCTCTTTTTCATGCACAACTATTTCTACAACAGGCTCAGAAGATTAAACATCATTTCCTAAGGGTTGCTCAACAGGGTTAACCTATGGCTGCAATATTTTATGCTGGACAAATTCTGACCATGCTAATGGAGAAACATCCCTAAGGGATTTTTTGACTAGTTGTTTAATTATGGCATGGTGTGTGATAGAATTTGCATTTCCCTTTTGAGTCTCCTCAGTGCTAATGCTAAGCATATTGTAAAAGAAATTAGGAATATTAACTGGGAGATTATGCCTTATGCAGCTAACTAGCTTAAAATGATGAGCATGAAAATTTGAAAATCTTCCCTCATAGGCTAGGTACCTAATAATATGTATTGCTAGATCATTGAATGGTGGAGGAAGAGATAGTCTTTTGCACCCTTACTTTCTTATTTCTAGAGGAGGATCATTTGGAAGAGAGAAAAGAGCTCGTGATGACCTAGCGTCATGCACATTGGGGTAATCTTCTTTGATTGTGGGTAACCCAATGACCTCTTCTATTCTTTCTTTTGTTGCGACAACCATCGAACCCCATACAGTTGTTTTCCCTACCTCAAAGGTTTTCATAAATTCTTCTAGCACTTCCTCATTAAAATTTGATAATTGAAGAAAATATCCCAACTAACCACATGCATTGAACTTCCTAATTGCTTCAACATATTCAAGTAGAAGGCCATGGTGCATCGACTCATGCCTTTACAGTTGTCCACCCATTTGTTTTCAATACCAGGTCTCCTAATTTCTGCTCACCAATTCCTCTATTTGTCTATTTCTCTTGTTCTGCAACTACCTTATTTTCTGCTTGAAATTCAAATGCTCTTCTTGAAAACACCAAATTTCTCTCTTAATTGCCTCTATTATTTTTAGCATGAACAATAATAATGGAATTTTAACAAAGGACATTATATCTTTAACTGAAAGTTTCCACATAGTTTAATTATAATATTTTAGGTCACATTAACTCATAAAATTGGGATTTATAGCATAACAAATATGTGAGAATTTATGAAACAAGGCCTAAGTATAGCTATGAAATGACAAGGAAGTGACAAGGTAGCTTTAGTAATGAAATTTAGAACTTAATACACTTCCCCTTCCCCCTACTAAATATTGCCAAGTGTCCTCACTTGGTACATTCAGCATAGGATGGGGAACTGGTGTAACACCTTAATTATATATTTATTGCAGTACTAAATATAATTATGAATATCCATGTGCTAAAAATGAATAGAGAATGAAAAATTAGTACCTATCGTTTGATTACTGTACACTAGAGGAAAATATGGTGAGAGTGAAACAATGTGGCAGCTGCATGTGCTAGCTGACATGGCATTTATTGAAAGCATTGGAAAATAGAAAAAGTGGATGACGTGGATTTTGAGTGGATGGAAGAGAGAGAAATGAGATGAGTTGAAAAGTAGAATAAAGAAAAGTGAGTGGAGAAATAGACTTCATATGGAATGAATCTTTATTATGGTTTTTCATTGAAGATATGTTATTTTGAAGCTGTAGGAAGAAGGTTTTCACCTTCTGCTACAGGAAGTGTTACTTGTTGTGTTGCTAAAGTGTTATTGTGAAACTGCTATAGGAATTCCTCCTTTGTCTGGGGCTAGTGATACAAGTGCAACTGATGTCTGTTGATGAGTAATTTGAATTGCACTAGATCTATAGTTGTCAACTAGTCTGCTCCATTGTCAAAGAGGTGTTCAATTGCATAAGGTCCAAACCATCTGGTTTGTAAGTTTCCTGGAATATCTTTCAATCTTGAATCATACAACAATGCCCAATCAGCCACTTGAAACTTCTAGCTTTTGATATGAGAATCATACCACCACTTCTGTTGTTTCTATGCCAGCTCTATATGTTCCAATGTGGATTTACGTATTTCATCTAAGGAATTGAGGTGCATAAGGTGTTTTGTCTATGCTGTAGGAAGATTGATGTTTAATTCTAGCACTGTATGCAATATCTTGTGCTCAAATTCAATGGGTAATATTGTCGTCTTTCCATATACTAGTTCAAATGGGGTGAATCCTGTTATTATTTTCCAGGTTGTACGGTAGGCCCAGACTACCTATGTGAGTCACCTATTCCAATCTCATCTGTGCAGTTGAACTAATTTTGTTAAGATGGCCTCAATTTCTCTGTTTATGACCTCTACTTTGTTGGAAACTGCAATTGAAGAAATTGTTGTATTATCATTGATGTCAAACCTTAACTGGTAAAACTGTTTCTACTTAGGAAAGTACTATATCTATTTGATTGTTGTGATGGGGAAAAGAAAGGATGGTAACAATAGCACCTAAGGAAAGGTTGAGTTATCTATATACTTCAATGAGTACTTGATTATGTTGCACAATGATCAGATAATGTATTTTTTATCCAAGTAAGAATGAAGACTAAACTGGTAGGCTTAACTAAGCATAAGTGAAGAAATCTAGTTTAAGCTGAGTGATGTTAGTGTTGACCGAGTTAGTATATGTCGAGAAAATTCAGTGTTGACCAAACATCAGTTATTTGCTGAGGAAGATAAAGTTAGCCGAGGAAATAGTTTTAGTATTGATCGATATTTCTAGTATAGACTGAGAAGTTGAACACAGTATTGACCGAGCATCAGTATTTTACATTTGCGGGATAATTCAGATTTCTAGCCGACATCGTTGAATTTTGGGATTATGTAAAATGTGTTGACTTTATTTATTGATTGTATGAAAGCATTGAATGCACTGTAAAATGTTTTATTATAAATCTTTAAGATATTTTGAGATGTTTCTAGACAAGAAGATGAAGAACATAAAGTGGGTAGATTCAATGAATCTGACCTAACCCTAAGATCTACAAAGGAGATTAAGAAGAAAAAGATGTATTGACCTAATTGAGGAAGTATTAAGGAAACCTAAGCATGAGGTTGAAATAGAAATAGAGGATGTTGGAAGATCAGTAGATGTTATTGACTGTACAAGTAGAGAAGGTTAAAGGAGAAGTGTGGTGATTGCTTGAAGGAAAGTTCCAAGAAGATCAGTGATGGAGATGAAAAAGGTTCACAGTCAATAAACCAGCATGTGTATGGAATTGGATCTAATATTTTCAAAGTGAGTTGTATATTTTTCAGATCAATACTACTGCTACTTTCTAACCATTGTAACAGTCAAAATCCTTTTGACAGAGGTTGACCTAACAGTCATATGTATAAATCCTTTTAACAAGGTTGCATTCTAATGGAGTGTATGTAAGTCCTATAACAAGGTGCACTTTTAACAGAGTGGTTTAAATCCTTTAACCAGGTCACACCTGATAGTTTCTTTGTAACCTTTAATAGGGTTGGCTTTTCACCAAGCTCACTTCAGAAGAGTGAAAATAATAGTAGCATGTTACAAAGTGGTTTTTCCCAAATTGGGTTTCCACTATAAATCCTAGTGTCAATACTTGTGAGAATGTTTTGGTTTGAACATTTCTATGTTTTACAAGTTAGATACAGCTGGGTAGTGGACTACAATGTTATATTTTTCTATTATGCAATCAGTAATGACTGAGTAGGTGTTGGTTGTTAGATTTGATTTTTTGAAGTGTTTTAAAGTTTGTTTTATACATCTGGACCTGAGAACAACTGAATCACCCCCCCTCTCTATTTTTCTAAATCATATTAACAATTGGCATCAGAGCTATGGTGCTTACAAAGAACAAGTTTGAAGGTACTTGAAGGAAATGATTAGGATGTATAAGAAGGAGGTACCAAAGTTGAATAAGGAGAACTTCCCTGCATGGCAAAGCTTGATGAAGCTACATCTATCTGGTATTGGTGATTCTACAAAATACTATGTTGAGAATGACTGTCTCACCTGTTACATGTTTGACTACCAAGGAAATGAGAGCTAAGCAAGAACATAATCAAGCAATGTTGGAAATTTCATCTTCCCTAAGCTATCTAGAATTTGAGGACATAAAGGATTGCACAAGTGCTAAGGAGATGTGGGACACTCTTGCAAAAATATATGGAGGTGACATAAATGTACTGAAAGCTAAAGTCAAGAGCCTTAGAGGTAAATTTGATGAAATGAGGATGCAAGAAGGTGAGAATATTGCACAATATTGTGGTAGAATAAAAGTTGTGAATGCTTTTAGAGGAGAAAATGGAACTATTGATAATGAAACTATTATTGGAAAAGTATTGAGAACTCTGCGTCCTATATATGCTATTAAAATTTTAGCTATTCAGGAATCTAGATGTAACCCTGCAAATGTACTTACCTTTGAAAGTTTGGTTGGCAAGCTTACTACTTTTGAACTCTCTAACTATGATAACTTCACTATTGGTAATATTGGTAATGTTGAATCTTCTTTTAAATCTCAAATGGTCCTAAGTAACTCTAAGAAGGGAAAAGAAAGATGCATCAGTGAAAGTGAAAGTGGTAGTGACACATCTGATGAAGAACTTGAGGATCTAGAAGCTCTTATGGCTAGAAGATTGAGAAGGAGAAAAGGAAAGTACAAAGGTAAACTCCCTATTATATGTTTTGCATGTAATAAAGTTGGTCATATAGCTGCTAGATGTCCTAACAAGAATGATAAGGATGAAGAAAGAAATAGAAAACACAAAGATAGAAGAGATGACGGAAGCTATCGAAGGTACGAAGAATACAAAGGAAAAGGTAAGAAAATTGTTATATTGTTGAAGAAGAGACTGACACCGATAGTGATGATTTTGAAATTGAGGTAGTCTATGTTGCAATGAAAGATGAGTCTAATGAGGATGAGAAAAATGCATTGATTTCCTATGTGAACAAGAATGATAAATGGATTATTGATAGCAGTTGTTCACACAACATGATTGGTGACAAGAGTATGTTTGATACCTTACATCATTATAAAGGTAAAAGTGTGAAATTTGGTAATGATGAACCATGTCCTATTAGAGGAAAATGGTTGATTAAGCTGACTGGTAAGATCTCTTGTGAAAATGAATATTGGGTAGAGGGTCTTAACTATAATCTACTGAGTGTTGCACAACTTAATAGTACTGGTTACTGAGTGAAATTTCATCACAAAAGGCTAAAATATTTGATACCACTAGTGAATTGATCAGAAGTGGAGATAGACTAGAGTTAATTTTTTCTATCTTGACCTATCTGAAGAAACATGTATGGTTGCACAACTTGATGATATTTGGTTATGGCATAAGCGGCTATGTCATGTTAATTTTGATAATTTGGTAGAAATTAGTAAAAAGAATAAAGTGAGAGGTCTACCTAGATTGAAGAAACCTGAAAATGTGATGTGCAAGGAATGTCAGTTAAGGAAGATGACAAAGTCAAGTTTCAAGAGGAAAACCTTTACTTCTAAGAATACTTTAGATTTGGTTTATATTGACCTTTGTGGACCTATGGGTGTACAAAGCTATTATGGTGCTAGACATTTTATTTTGTTTTTTGATGATCATACTGGGATGATGCATGTAATGTTTTTAAAAGAAAAATCTGATGCTTTTCAATTCTTTAAGTGGTATTTGGCTAAGGTTGAAAAGGAGCTAGGTAGAAACGTAAAGTGTCTGAGATCTGACCGAGTTGGAGAATTTATATCAAATGAATTTAATCTTTTTTGCAATGATAGAGGGATCAAAAGATAGATGTTTGCACCGAGGACTCCTCCATAGAATGGTATAGCAAAAAGGAGGAATAGATCTATCTTGGATTGTGCAAGGACATTGTTGATTGAAAAGAATGTGGCATAGAAATACTGGAAAGAAGTTGTAAGTACAACTGTTTACACTCTTAACAGAGTACAAATAAAGAAAGGTACAAATTTGACATCTTATGAGTTATGGCATGGGTATGCACCGAATGTTAAATATTTTAGAATATTTGGAAGAAAATGCTACATACTAAAAGATAATAGGAAGGGAAAGTTTTATGCTAAAAGTGATGAAGGTATATTCCTAGGCTATTCCACAAAAATTAAAGCTTATAAGTGTTTGAACTCTAACACTAACAAAGTTGTGGAAAGTGTGAATGTCAAGATTGATGAGTATGTAGAGAGAAATGAAGTTGATAGTAAAAGAGAACTAGAATATTATAGATCTTTTGTGTATATAGAGGAAGAAGAGGCAAGTGATAGACTTGCACTTGATGCCAAGTCTCGGGTAAGCAATGCTGAGCATCAGGAAAATAGTGTCGAGAGAGAAGAAGAATGTGTCAAGCAACAAAAAGATGTTGCTGAGTATCAGGAAGAGGTTTCTGAGCATTCAGAAGTTGAATCTAACAATCTTGTTGGGGAATGTGATGAATTAGAGGAAAGAAGAGCAGAACCTATTTTGGCAAAATATGTAAGGAGACATTAGAAGCCTGAACAGATAATTAGAGATAAAGATACTTGAGTTCTGACCAGAAGCAAGACAAAAGATCCAACATGTTTACTGTGTGAGTTTGAGCCTAAGGCAGCAAAGGAGGCATTGGAAAATGAAGACTGGATACAAGCAATGAATGAAGAGATAGACCAGGTAGAGAAGAATGATACATGGACTTTGGTGCCGAGACCTAAAAATAAAAATGTTATTGGAACAAAGTGGGTGTTCCAGAATAAGTTGAATGAGCATGGTAAAATCACAAGAAACAAAGCTAGGTTGGTATGCAAAGGCTATGCGCAAGATGAAGGAATAGATTATGGGGAGACTTTTTCCCCTATAGCTAGATTGGAAGGAGTAAGAACTCTTCTTGCATATGTTGCTTATAAAGATTTCAAGGTATACCAAATGGATGTTAAGTCTGCATTTTTAAATGGTATATTAGAAGAAGTTTACATTGAACAACCAAAAAGATTTGTTGATCCAACCAGAAGACACATGGTTTGAAAACTAAACAAAGCACTTTATGGATTAAAGCAAGCTCCCAGATCATGGTATGAGAGATTGCATAACTACTTAATACAGATTGGATTTTTAAGGATAAATGATGCAAGCAATCTGTACATGAAAGATGAAGAAGATAAAGGAATCTTGTTGGCAAAGATTTTTGTTGATGATATTATTTTTGGTGGACAAGATGCCTTGTGTAAGAGATTTTCAAATGAAATGCAAAAGGAATTTGAAATGAGCATGTTTGGTGAGATAAATTTTTTTGTTGGTTTACAAGTATATTAGATGGAGAAAGGAATTTTCATTACACAGTCTAAACATATTCATGAGATACTGAAAACTTTTGGAATGGAAGATTCTAGACCAGTGAGCACTCCTATGGCTATTGGACAAAAGTTGTCTAAGAATGATGAAGCTGCAGAAGTAAACCAGACTTTGTATAGATCTACAATTGGAAAACTACAGTATGTTGTACATAGTAGACCAGATATTGCACT